>SZWC01000194.1:301588-334575 GCA_023375785.1 Penium margaritaceum
CGTTAGAAGTTGGGTTAGAAGTTGGGTTGCAAGTTGGGTTGGAAGTTGGGTGAGAAGTTGGGTTGGATATTGGGCTGGATGTTGGGTTGGAAGTTGGGTTGGAAGTTGGGTTGGAAGTTGGGATGGAAGTTGGGATGGAAGTTGGGTTGGAAGTTGGATTGGATGTTGGGTTGGAAGTTGGGATGGAGGTTGGGTTGGAAGTTGGGCTGGAAGTTGGGTTAGAAGTTGGGTTGGAAGTTGCGTTGGAAGTTGGGTTTGAAGTTTGGCTGGATGTTGGGCTGGAAGTTGGGTTGGAAGTTGGGTTGGATATTGGGTTGGAAGATGGATTGGATGTTGGGTTGGAAGTAAGGATGGACGTTGTGATACAAGTTGTGTTGGAAGTTGTGTTGGAAGTTGGGTTAGAATTCCGTTGGAAGTTGGGTTGGAAGTTGGAATGGAGGCTGGGTTGGATGTTGGGTTGGAAGATGGGTAAAAAGTTGGGTTGGAAGTTGGTTTGGAATTAGGGTTTGAAGTTGGGTTGGAAGTTGGGTTGGAATTTGGGTTGGAAGTTGGTTTGGAAGTTGGGTTGGAAGTTGGGCTGGAAGTTGGGCTAGAAGTTGGTTTGGAAGTTGGCTCGGTAGTCTGGTTGAAAGTTGGGCTCGAAGTTGGGTTAGAATTTGGGCTGGAAGTTGGGTTGGAAGTTGGGTTGGAAGTTGGGTTGGAAGTAAGGTTCAAAATTGGGTTGTAGGGTGGTAGGAAGTTGGGGTGGAAGTTGAGTTGGAAGTTGGGTTAGAAGTTGGGTTGGAAGTTGGGTTGGAACTTGGGTTTGAAGTTGGGTTGGATGTTGGGCTGGAAGTTGGGTTGGAAGTTGGGATGGAATTTGGGTTGGAAGTTGGTTTCGAAGTTGGGATGGAAGTTGGGATGGAAGTTGGGTTATAAGTTGGATTGGAAGTTGGGTTGGAAGTTGGGATGGAGGTTGGGTTGGAAGTTGGGTTGGAAGTTGGGTTAGGAGTTGGATTGGAAGTTGGGTTGGAAGTTGGGTTTGAAGTTAGGCTGGATGTTGGGCTGGAAGTTGGGTTGGAAGTTGGGTTGGTAGTTGGGTTGGAAGATAGATTGGAAGTTGGGTTGGAAGTTGGGATGGAAGTTGGGATAGAAGTTGGGTTGGAAGTTGGGTTGGAAGTTGGGTTGGAAGTCGGGTTGGAAGTTCGGTTGGAAGTTGGGTTGGAAGTTGGGTTGGATTTGGTTTGGAGGTTGGGTTGGAGGTTGGGTTGGATGTTGGGTTGGAAGTTGGGTAGGAAGCTGTGTTGGAAGCTGGGTTGGAAGTTAGATTGGAAGGTGGGATGGATGTTTGGTTGGAAGTTGGGTTGGGAGTTGGGTTGGAAGTTGGGTTGGAAGTTGAGTTGGAAGTTGGGATGGAAGTTGGGTTGGATGTTGGGTTGAAAGTTGGAATGGAAGTTTCGTTGGACGTGTTGTTGAAAGTTGGGTTGGAAAGTGGGTTTGAAGTTGCGTGGGAAGTTTAGTTGGAAGTTGGGATGGGAGTTGGGCTATAAGTTTAGTTGGAAGTTGGATGGGAAGTTGGGTTGAAATTTGGGTTGGAAGTTGGGTTGGAAGTTGGGTTGGAGGTTGGGTGGAGAGTTGGGTTGGAAGTTGTGTTGGAAGTTGGGTTGCAAGTTGGGTTCGAATTCTGGTTGGAAGTTGGGTTGGAAGTTGGGTTTGAAGTTGTATTGGAAGTTGGGTTGGAATTTACGTTGGAAGCTGGGTTGGATGTTGGGTTGAAAGTTGGGTTGGAAGTTGGGTTGGAAGTTTGGTTGGAAGTTGGGTTAGAAGTTGGGTTTGAAGGTTGGTTGGAAGTTGGGTTTGAAGCTGTATTGGAAGTTCGGCTGGAAGTTGGGCTGGAAGATGGGTTGGAAATTGGCTTGGAAGTAAAGCTGGATGTTGGGTTAGAAGTTGGGTTGGAAGTTTGGATGGAGGTTGGGCTGGACGGTCGGTTGGAAGCTTGGTTGGAAGTTAGGCTGGATGTTGGGTTGGAAGTTGGGATGGAAGTTGGGATGGAAGTTGGGTTGGAAGTTGGATTGGAAGTTGGGTTGGAAGTGAAGTTGGAAGTTGGGTTGAAAGTTGGGTCGTAGGCTTGGTTGGACGCTGGGTTGGAAGTTGGGTTTGAAGTTGGGTTGGAATTTGGGTTGCAAGTTGGGTTGGAAGTTGGGTTGAAAGTTGGGTCGTAGGCTTGGTTGGACGCTGGGTTGGAAGTTGGGTTTGAAGTTGGGTTGGAATTTGGGTTGCAAGTTGGGTTGGAAGTTGTGTTGGAAACTTGGGTGAAAGTTGGGTTGGAAGTTGCGCTGGAAGTTGGGTTAGAAGTTGGGATGGAAGTTGGGAGGGAAGTTGGGATGAAAGTTGGGTTGGAAGTTGGGTAGGAAGTGGAATAGGATGTTGCGTTGGAAGTTAGGCTGGATGTTGGGCTGGAAGTTGGGTTGGAAGTTGGGTTGGAAGTTGGGTTGAAGGTTGCGTTGGAAGTTGGATTCAAAGATGGGTTGGAAGCTGGTCTGAAAGTTGAGTTGGAAATTGGGTTGGACGGTGGGTTTGGAAATGGGTTGGAAGTTGGGTTGGAAGTTGCATTGGAAGTTGGGTTGGAAGTTGGGTTGAAAGTTGGGTTGGAAGCTGGGTTGGAAGTTGGGTTGGAAGTTGGGTTGGAAGTTGGGTTGGAAGTTGGGTTGGAAGTTGGTTGGACATTGAGTTGGAAGTTGGGTTGGAAGTTGGGATGTAAGTTTTGTTAGACGTTGGGTTGAAAATTGGGATGGAAATTGGGCTGGAAGGTGGGTTGGAAGTTAGGTTGGAAGTTGGGTTGGAAGTTGGGTTGGAAGTCAGCTTTGTAGGTGGGTTGGAAGTTGGGTTTGAAGTTGGGTTGGAAGTTGGGTTGGATGTTGGGCTGGAATTTGGGCTGGAAGTTGGGTTGGAAGTGGTGTTTGAAGTTGGGTTGAATACTGGGTTTAAAGTTGTGCTGGAAGTTGGATAGGAAGTTTGTTTGGAAGTTGGGTTTGAAGTTGGATTGGAAGTTGGGTTGGGATTTAGGTTGAATTTGAACTGGAAGTTGGGTTGGAAGCTGGGTTGGAAGTTTGGATGGAAGTTGGGCTGGACGTTGGGTTGAAAGTTGGGATGGAAGATGGGTTGGAAGTTGGGATGGAAGTTTGCTTGGAAGTTTGGTTGGAAGTTGGTTTGTACGTTTGGTTGGATGTTGCATAGGAAGTTGGGTTGGAAGCTGGGATGGAAGTTGGGTTGGACATTTTGTTCGAGGTTTGGTTGAAAGTTGGGTTGGAAGTTGGGTTCGAAGTGGGGTTGGAATTGGGGCTGGAATTTGGGTTGGAAGTTGGGTTGGAAGTTAGGCTGGAAGTTGGGTTGGAAGTTCGGCAGAAAGTTGTGTTGGAAGTTGGGATGGAAGTTGGGATGTAAGTTGGGATGGAAGTTGGGCTGGAAGTAGGGTGTGCAATAGGGTTGGAAGTTGGGTTGGAAGTTGGTTTGGAAGTTGGGTTGGAAGGTTGGTTTGGAAGTTGGGTTGAAAGTTGGGTTTGATACTGGGTCGAAAGTTGGGTTAGAAGTTGGGTTGGATGTTTTGTTGGAAGTTGGGTTGGAATCTGGGCTGGAATTTGAGCTTGACTTTGGGTTGGAAGTTGGGTTAGAAGTTGGGATTGAAGTAAGGATGGAACTTGGGTGGGATGTTGGGTTGGAAGGTTTGGTTAGAAGTTGGGTTGCAAGTTTGGTTGGGAGTTGGGATTGAAGTTGGGATGGAAGTTGGGTTGGTAGTTGGGTTGGAAGTTGGATTGGAAGTTTGGTTGGAAGTTTGGTTGGAAGGTGGGTTGGAGGTTGGGTTGGAACTGGGTTGAAAATTGGGTTGGCAGATGGGTTGGAAGCTGGGTTGAAACTTTGGTTGCAAGTATGGTTGGACGTTGGGTCGGACTTTTGGGCTAGAAGTTGGGTTGACGGGTTGGACGTTGGATTGGAAGTTGGGTCGAAAGCTGGGTTGGAAGTTGGGTTGGAAGTTTTGTTGGAAGCTCGGTTGGACGTTGGGTTGAAAATAGGGTTGAAGGTTGGGTTGGAAGTTGGGTTGGACGTCGAGTTGGTAGTTGGGTTGGAAGCTGGGCTGGAAGTTGTGTTGGACGTTGGGTTGAAAGTTTGGTAGAAAGTTGGGCTGGAAGTGGGATTGGAAGTTGGGTTGGAAGTTGGTTGGAAGTTTTGTTGGAAGTTGCGTTGGAAGTTGGGTTTGAAGTTGGGTTGAAAGCTAGGGTTGCAAGTTGTGTTGGAAGCTGGGTTGGAAGTTGGGTTGGAAACTGGGTTAAAAGGTTGGTTGGAACCTGGGGTAGAAATTGGGTTGAAATTTGGGCGGGAAGTTGGGTTAGAAGTGGGGTTGGAAATTGGGTTGGAAGTTAGGTTTGAAGTTGCGTTGGAAGTTGCATTGAACATTTGGTTGGAAGTTGGGTTGGAAGTTGGGTTGGAAGTTGGGTGGGAAGTTGGGTTGGAGTCTGGGTTTAAAGTTGGGTTGAAAGTTGGGTTGGAAGCTGAGTTGGAAGTTGACTTGGAAGCTGGGTTGAAAGTTGGGTTGGAATGTGGGTTGGAAGTTGGGTAGGAAATTGGGTTGGGTATCAGGTTTGATGTTGGGATGGAAGGAGGATGGAAGTTGGGTTTAAAGTTGGGCTGGAAGTTGGGTTGAACGCTGGGTTGGAAGTTAGGTTGGAAGTTGGGCTTCAAGTTGGGTTTGAAGTTGGGTTTGAAGTTGGGTTGGAAGTTGGGTTGGAAGTTGGGTTGCAAGTTAGGTTGGTAGTTGGGATGGAAGTTGGGATGGAAGTTGGGCTAGAAGTTGAGTTATAAGTTGGATTGGAAGCTGGGTTGCAAGCTGGGTTAGAAGTTGGGTTGAATGTTGGGTTGGAAGTTGGGTTGGAAGTTGGGTTGGAGGTTGGGTTGGAGGTTGGGTTGGAAGTTTGGATGGAAGTTGAGATGGAAGTTGGGTTGGAAGTTGGGTTGGAATTTGGGTTGGAAGTTGGATTGGAATTTGAGTGGTAAGTTTGGTTGAACGTTGAGCTGGAAGTTGTGTTGGAAGGTGGGTTGGAAGTTGGGTTGGACGTTGGGCTGGAAGTTGGGCAGGAAGCTGGGTTGAATGTTGGGATGGAAGTTGGGTTGGAAGTTGGGTTGGAGGTTGGGTTGGAATTTGGATTTGAATCTGGGTTGGAATTTGGGTTGGACTTTGGGATGGAAGTTGGGTTCGAAGTTAGGTTGGAAGTTAGGATGGAAGTTGGGTTGGAAGTTGCAATGGAAATTTCGTTGGAAGTTTTGTTTAAAGTTGGGTTGGAAGTTGGGTTGGAAGTTGGGTTGAAAGTTGGGTTGGAAGTTTGGTTGGAAGTTGGGATGGATTTTGGGATGGTAGTTTGGTTGGAAGTTGCGTTGAAAGTTGGATTGGAAGTTGTGTTGGAAGTTGGGTTGGAAGTTGGGTTGGAAGTTGTGTTGAAAGTTGGGTTGGAAGCTGGGTTAGAAGTTGGGTTGAAGGTTGGGCTGGAAGTTGGGTTGGAAGTTGGGTTGGAGGTTGGATTGGAAACTGGGTTGAGAGTTGGGATGGAAGTTGAGATGGAAGTTGGGTTCGAAGTTGGGTTGGAAGTTGGGTTGGAAGTTGGGTAGGAAATTGGGTTGGAAGTGGGGCTCAAAGTTGGGTTGAATGCTGGGTTGGAAGTTGGGTTGGAAGTTGGGTTGGAGGTTGGGTTGGAATTGGGGTTGGAATTTGGGTTGCAAGTTGGGTTGGACTTTGCAATGGAATTTGGGTTCGAAGTTAGGTTGGAACTTGGGATGGAAGTTGGGTTGGAAGTTGGGATGGAAGTTCAGTAGAAAGTTGGGCTGGACGTTTGGTTGAAATTTGGGTTGGAAGTTGGGTTGGAAGTTGGGTTGAAAGTTGGGTGGGAAGCTGGGTTTGAATTTGGGTTGGATGTTGGGTTTAAAGTAGAGTTGGAAGTTGGGTTTGAAGTTGGGTTGGAAGTTGGGTTGGAAGTTGACTTGTACGTTAGGTTGGAAGTTGGGTAGGAAGTTTGGTTGAAAGTGGGGTTGGAAATTGGGTTGGAAGTTAGGTAGGAAGTTTGGTTGGAAGTTAGGTTGGAAGTTGGGTTGGAAGTTGGGTTGGAGGTTGGGTTGGAATTTGGGTTGGAAGTAGGGTTGGAAGTTGGGTTGGATGTGGTGTTTGAAGTTGAGTTGAATGTTGGGTTGGGAGTTGGGTTGGAATATGGGTTGGACGTTTGGTTGGAAGTTGGGTTTGAAGTTAAAATCAAAGCTGAGCTGGAATTTGGATTGAATTTGAATTGGAAGTTGGGTTGGAAGTTGGGTTGGAAGTTTGGATGGAAGTTGGGCTGGATGTTGGGTTGAAAGTTGGGATGGAAGATGGCTTGGAAGTTGGGTTGGAACTTGGGTTGGAATTTGGGTTGGAAGTTCGGTTGGATGTTGGGCTGGAAGTTGGGATGGAGGTTGAGTTGTAAGTTGGGTTGGATGTTGCATATGAAGTTGGGTTGGAAGTTGGGATGGAAGCTGGGCTGGAAGTTTGGTTCGAGATTGCATTGAAAGTTGGGAAGGAAGTTGGGTTGGAAGTTGGGCTGGAAGTGGGCTTGGAATTTGGGTTGGAAGTTGAGTTGGAAGTTGGGTTGGAAGTTGGGTTGGAAGTTGGGCTGAAAGTTGTGTCGGATGTTGGGATGGAAGTTGGGATGAAAGTTGGGATGGAACTTGGGTTGGAAGTAGGGTTGGAAATAGGGTTGGAATTTGGGTTGGAAGTTGGTTTGGAAGTTGGGTTGGAAGGTTGGTTTGGAAGTTCGGTTGGAAGTTGGGTTTGATGTTGGGTCCAAAGTTGGGTTAGAAGTTGGGTTGGATGTTTTTTTTTTAAGTTGGGCTGGAATTTGGGCTGGAATTTGAGCTTGAATTCGGGTTGGAAGTTGGGTTAGAAGCTGGGATGGAAGTTGGGATGGAAGTTGGGTTGGATGTTGGGTTGGAAGGTTGGGTTAGAAGTTGGGTTGCAAGTTCTGTTGGAAGTTGGGACTGAAGGTGGGATGGAAGTTGGGTTCGTAGTTGGGTTGGAAGTTGGATTGGAAGTTTGGTTGGAAGTTTGGTTGGAAGGTGGGTTGGAGGTTGGGTTGGAATTGGGCTAAAAATTGGGCTGGCAGTTGGGCTGGAACCTGGGTTGAAAGTTTGGTTGAAAGTATGGTTGGAAGTTGGATTGGAAGTTGGGTCGGAAGCTGGGTTGGAAGTTGGGTTGGAAGTTTGGTTGGAAGCTGGGTTGGAAGTTGGGTTGAATGTTGGGTTGGAAGATGGGATGGAAGTTGGGTTGGAAGTTGGGTTGAAAGTTGGGTTGGAAGTTGGGTTGGAAGTTGGGATGGATGTTGGGATGGAAGTTGGGTTGGAAGTTGGGTTGAAAGCTGGGTTGGAAGTTGTGTTGGAACTTGGGTTGGAAGTTGGGTTGGAAGTTGGGATGGAAGTTGGGATGGAAGTTGGGTTGGAAGTTGGGATGGAAGTTGGGATGGAAGTTGGGTTGGAAGTTGGGATGGAAGTTGGGATGGAAGTTGGGTTGGAAGTTGGGTTGAAAGTTGGGTTGGAAGTTGGGTTGGAAGTTGGGATGGATGTTGGGATGGAAGTTGGGTTGGAAGTTGGGTTGAAAGCTGGGTTGGAAGTTGTGTTGGAACTTGGGTTGGAAGTTGGGTTGGAAGTTGGTTGAAAGTTGGGTTGGAAGCTGGGCTAGAAGTTGGGTTGAAGGTTGGGTTGGAAGTTGGGTTGGAAGTTGGGTTGGAGGTTGGGTTGGAAACTGGGTTGGAAGTTGGGATGGAAGTTGAGATGGAAGTTGGATTCAAAGTTGGGTTGAAATTTGGGCTGGAAGTTGGGTTGGATGTTGGGTAGGAAGTTGGGTTGGAAGCTGAGCTGGAAGTTGGGTTGGAAGTTGGGTTGGAAGTTGGGTTGGAAGTGGGGCTGGAAGTTGGGTTGAATGTTGGGTTGGAAGTTGGGTTGGAAGTCGGGTTGGAGGTTGGGTTGGAATGGGGTTGGAATTTGGGTTGCAAGTTGGGTTGGACTTTGCAATGGATTTTGGGTTCGAAGTTAGGTTGGAACTTGGGATGGAAGTTGGGTTGGAAGTTGGGATGGAAGTTCAGTAGAAAGTTGGGCTGGAAGTTTGGTTGATATTTGGGTTGGAAGTTGGGTTGAAAGTTGGGTTGAAAGCTGGGTGGGAAGCTGGGTTTGAAGTTGGGTTGGATGTTGGGTTTGAAGTAGAGTTGGAAGTTGGGTTTGAAGTTGGGTTGGAAGTTGGGTTGGAAGTTGAGTTGTACGTTAGGTTGGAAGTTGGGTTGGAAGTTGGGTTTGAAGTTGGGTTGGAAGTTGGGTTGGAAGTTGAGTTGTACGTTAGGTTGGAAGTTGGGTAGGAAGTTTGGTTGAAAGTGGGGTTGGAAATTGGGTTGGAAATTAGGTTGGAAGTTTGGTTGGAAGTTGGGTTGGAACTGAAGTTGGACGTTGGGTTGGAATTTGGGTTGAAAGTTGGGTGGGAAGTTGGGTTGGAAGCTGGGTTCAAAGTTGGGTTGTAAGTTGAGATGGAAGTTGGGATGGAAGTTGGGTTGGAGTTTGGGTTGAAATCTGGTTTGAAAGTTGGGATGGAAGCCTGGTTGGAAGCTGGGTTGGAAGCTGAAATGATGGGTTGGAAGCTGGTTTGGAAGTTGGGTTGGAATTTGGGTTGGAAGTTGGGTTGGAAGTTGTGTTGAAAGTTTGGTTCGAAATTGGGTTGGAAGTTGGGATGGAAGGTTGGATTGAGCTTGGGTTCAATGTTGGGTTGGAAATTGGGTTGGAAGTTGGGTTGGAAGTTGGGTTGAAAGTTGGGTTGTAAGCTGGGTTAGAAGTTGGATTGAAGTTTTGGTATGAAATTGGGTTGGAAGTTGGGTTGGATGTTGGGTTGGAAACTGGGTTTGAAGTTAAGATGGAAGATGAGATGGAAGTTGGGTTCGAACTTGGGTTGGAAGTTGGGTTGGAAGTTGGGGTGGAAGTTGGGCTGGAAGTTGGGCTGGAAGTTGAGCTGGAATTTGGGTTGGAAGTTGGGTTGGAAGTTGGGTTGGAAGATGGGTTGGAATTGGGTTGGAAGTCTTGTTGAACGTTGAGGTGCATGTTGGGTTGGAAGGTGGGATGGAAGTTGGGTTGGAAGCTGGGTTGGAAGTTGGTTTGGAGGTAAGGTTGGACGTTGGGATGGAAGTTGGGTTGGAAGATGGGTTGGAAGTTGGGATGGAAGTTGGGTTGGAAGATGGGATGGAACTTGCGTACAAAGTTGGGCTGGAAATTAGGTTGAAAGTTAAGTTGGAAGTTCGGCTGAAAGTTGGGTTGAAAGTTGGGTTGGAAGCTGGGTTGGAAGTTGGGTTGGAAGTTTGGTTGGAAGTTTGGTTGGAAGCTGGGTTGGAAGTTCCGTTGGAAGTTGGGTTTGAATTTGGGTTGGACGTTAGGTTGGAATTTGGGTGGGAAGTTTGGTTGGAAGTGGGGCTGGAAGTTGGGTTGGAAGTTAGGTTTGAAGTTTGGTTGGATATTGGGTTGGAAGTTGAGTTGGAAAATGGGTTGGAAGCTGGGATGGAAGCTGGGATGGAAGATGGGTTGGAGTTTGGGTTGAAAGTTTGGTTGAAAGTTGGGTTGAAAGTTAGGTTGAAACCAGGTTGGAAGTTGGGTTGGAAGCTAGGTTGAAAGTTGGGTTGGAAGCTGGGTTGGAAGTTGGATTGGAATTTGGGGTGGAAGTTGGGCTGTTAGTTGGGTTAGAAGTTGGATGGGGAGTTGGGTTGGAAGTTGCGCTGGAAGCTGGGTTGGAAGTTGGGTTGGAGGTTCGGTTGAGAGTTGGATTGGAAGTAGGGTTGGAAGTTGGGTTGCAAGTTGGGTTCGAATTGTGGTTGGAACTTGGGTTAGGAGTTGGGTTGGATGTTTTGTCGGTGTTGGGTTGGATTTTGGGCTGGAATTCGGGCTTGAATTTTGGTTGAAAGTTGGGTTAGAAGTTGGGTTGGAAGGTTGGTGGGAAGTTGGGTTTGATGTTGTATTGGAAGTTGGGTTGGAAGTTGGGTTGGAAGATTGGTTGGAAGTTGGGTTGGAAGTCAAGTTGGTTGTTGGGTTGGAAGTTGGGTTGGAAGTTGGGATGGAGGTTGGGCTAGAAGTTCGGTTGGAAGCTGGGTTCGTTCGGATGTTGGGTTGAAATTTGGGATGGAAGTTGGGATGGAAGTTGGGTTGGAAGTTGGGTTGGAAGTTGGGTTGGAAGTTGGGTTGGAAGTTGGGTTGAAAGTTGGGTTGGAGGCTCAGTTGGACGCTCGGTTGGAAGTTGGGTTGAAAGTTGGGTTGGACTGTGGGTTGGAAGTTGGGTTGGAAGTTGTGTTGGAAGCTGGGCTGAAAGATGGGTTGGAAGTTGGGCTGGAAGTTGGGTTAGAAATTGGAATGGAAGCTGGGAGGGAAGTTGGGATGAAAGTTGGGTTGGAAGTTGGGTTGGAAGTGGAATTGGATGTTAGGTTGGAAGTTAGGCTGGATGTTGGGCGGGAAGTTGGGTTGGAAGTTGGGTTACAAGTTGGATTGAAGGTTGGATTGGAAGCTGGATTGAAAGTTGGGTTGGAAGCAGGTTGGAATGTTAGGTTTGAAGTTGGGCTGGAAGGATGGTTGTACAATGTGTTGGAAGTTGAGTTGGACGTTGGATTGGAAGTTGTGTTGAAACTGGGTTGGAAGTTGGGTTGGAAGCTGGGTTGGAAGTTGGGTTGGAAGTTGGGTTAGAAGTTGCGTTGGAAGTTGGGTTGGAAGTTGGTTGGACATTGAGTTGGAAGTTGGGTTGGAAGTTTGGATGTAAGTTGGGTTAGAAGTTGGATTGACAATTGGGATGGAAATTGGGTTGGAAGTTGGGTTGGAAGTTAGGGTTGAAGTTGGGTTGGAAGTTGGATTTTAAGTTGGGTGGGAAGTTGGGTTGGAAGTTGAGATGGAAGTTCGGTTGTAAGCTGGGTTTAAAGGTTGATAGGAAGTGGGGTTGGACATTAGGATGGATGTTGGGTTGGAAGTTGGGTTGGAGGTTGGGTTGGAATTTGGGTTGGAAGTGGGGTTGGGAGTTGGGTTGGAAGTGGTGTTTGAAGTTGAGTTGAATGTTGGGTTGGAAGTTGGGTATGAATATGGGTTGGAAGTTTGGTTGGAAGTTGGGTTTGAAGCTGGATTGGAAGTTGAGTTGGAATTTGGAGTGAATTTAAATTGGAAGTTGGGTTGGAAGTTGGGTTGGAAGTTTGGATGGAAGTTCGGCCGGACGTTGGATTGAAAGTTGGGATGGAAGTTGGCTTGAAAGTTGGGTTGGAAGTTGGGTTGGAATTTGGGTTGGAAGTTCGGTTGGATGTTGGGTTGCGAGCTGGGATGGAGATTGCGTTGTAAGTTGGGTTGGATGTTGGATAGGAAGTTGGGTTGGAAGTTGGGATGGAAGCTGGGTTGGAAGTTTGGTTCGAGGTTGCGTTGAAAAATGGGCAGGAAGTTGGGTTGGAAGTTGGGTTGGAAGTGGGGTTGGAAATTGGGTTGGAAGTTGCGTTGGAAGTTGGGCTGGAAGTTGGGTTGGAAGTTGGGCTGAAAGTTGTGTCGGATGTTGGGATGGAAGTTGGGATGGAAGTTGGGATGGAACTTGGGTTGGAAGTAGGGTTGGAAAGAGGGTTGGAATTTGGGTTGGAAGTTGGTTTGGAAGTTGGGTTGGAAGGTTGGTTTGGAAGTTCGGCTGGAAGTTGGGTTTGATGTTGGGTCCAAAGTTGGGTTAGAAGTTGGGTTGGATGTTTTGTTTGAAGTTGGGTTGGAATTTGGGCTGGAATTTGGGCTTGAATTTGGGTTGGAAGTTGGGTTAGAAGTTGGGATAGAAGTTGGGATGGAAGTTGGATTGGAAGGTTGGGTTAGAAGTTGGGTTGCAAGTTCGGTTGGAAGTTAGGATTGAAGTTGCGATGGAAGTTGGGTTCGTAGTTGGGTTGGAATTTGGATTGGAAGTTTGGTTGGAAGTTTGGTTCGAAGGTGGGTTGAAGGTTGGGTTAGAATTGGGCTAAAAATTGGGTTGGCAGTTGGGTTGGAAGCTGGGTTGAAAGTTTGGTTGGAAGTATGGTTGGAAGTTGGGTTGGAAGTTGGGCTAGAAGTTGGGTTGAAAGTTGGGTTGGAAGTTGGATTGGAAATTGGGTCGGAAGCTGGGTTGGAAGTTGGGTTGGAAGTTTGGTTGGAAGCTGGGTTGGAAGTTGGGTTGAAAGCTGGGTTGAAAGCTGGGTTGGAACTTGGGTTGGACGTCGAGTTGGAAGTTGGGTTGGAAGCTGGGTTGGAAGTAGGGACGGAATTTGGGTTCGAAGTAGGGTTGAAAGTTGGGATGGAAGTTTGGTTGGAAATTGTGTTGTAAGCAGGGTTGGACGTTGGGTCGGAAGTTGGATTGGAAGCTGGGTTGGAAGTTTGGATGGACGTTGGGTTTTAAGTTGGGTTGGAAGTTGGATGGGAAGCTGGATTGGAAGTTGGGATGGAAGTTGGGTTGGAAGTTAGGTTGGAGGTTGGGTTGAACGTTGGGTTGGATGTTGGGTTGGAAGCTGGCTTGCAATGTAGGTTGGAAGTTTGGTTGGAAGTTGGGTTGGAATTTGGGTTTGAAGTTGTATTTGAAGTTGGGTTGGAATTTGGGTTGGAATTTGGGTTGGAAGTTGGGTTGAAAGATGGGCTGGAAGTTAGGGGTTGGAAGTTGGGTTGGAGGTTTGGTTGGAAGGTTTGTTGGAATTAAGGTTGGAAGTCAGGTTGGACGTTGAGTTAATTTGTTTGAAGTTGGGCTGGAAGTTGGGCTAAATGTTTCGTTGGAAGTTGGGTTGGAAATTGGGTTGGATGTTGGGTTGGAAGTTTTGGATGGACGCTGGGATGGAAGTTGAATTGGAAGTTGGGTTAGAAGTTGAGTTGAAAGTTGGGTTGGAAACTGGGTTGGAAGATGGGGGGTTTGAAGTTGGGCTGAAAGGTGGGCTGGAGGCTCGGTTGGAAGTTGGATTGGAAGTTTGGTTGGAAGTTGGGTTGGAATGTGGGTTTGAATGTGGGCTGGAACTTGGGTTGGAAGTTGTGTCTGAAGTTGGGCTAGAAGTTGTGATGGAAGTTAGGATGGAAGTTTGATTGGAAGTTGGGCTGGAAGTTGGGTTAAACGTTGGGTTGGAATTTGGGTTGGAAGATGGGTTGGAAGTTGGGTTGGAAGTTTGGCAAGAAGTTGGGTTGAAAGCTGTGTTGGAACTGGGGTTGGACGTTGGGTTGGAAGTTGGGTTGGATGTTGGGTTGGAAGTGGGATTGGAAGTTGGGTTGGAAGTTGGTTGGAAGATTCGTTGGAATTTGCGTTGGAAGTTGGGTTGGAAGTAGGGTTGAAAGTTGGGTTGCAAGTTGTGTTGGAAGTTGGGTTGGAAGTTGGTTGGAAGTTGGTTGAAATTTCGTTGGAATTTGGGTTGGAAGTTGGGTTGGAAATTGGGTTGAAATTTGGGTTGGAAGCTGGGTTAGAAATTGGGTTGAAAGTTGGGTTGGAAGTTGGGTTGGAAGTTGGGTTGGAAGTTGGGTTGGAAGTTGCGTTGGAAGTTGCATTGAACATTTGGTTGGAAGTTGGGTTGGAAGTTGGGTTGGAGTTTGGGTTGAAAGTAGGGTTGAAAGTTGGGATGGAAGTTGGGTTGGAAGTTGGGTTGGAAGTTGAGTTGAAAGTTGGGAAGGAAGGTTGGTTGGAAGTTGGGTTCGAAACTGGGTTGGAAATTGGGGTTTATGTTGGGATGGAAGGAGGATGGAAGTTGGGTTCGAAGTTGGGTTGGAAGTTGGGTTGGAAGTTGAGTTGAAAGTTGGGAAGGAAGGTTGGTTGGAAGTTGGGTTCGAAACTGGGTTGGAAATTGGGGTTTATGTTGGGATGGAAGGAGGATGGAAGTTGGGTTCGAAGTTGGGCTGGAAGTTAAGTTGGATGTTCGGTTGGAAGTTGGGTTGGAAATTGGGTTGGAAGTTGAGTTGGTAATTGGGATGGAAGTTGGGTTGGAAGTTGGGTTGAAAGTAGGGTTGGAGGTTGTGTTGGAAGTTGGGTTGGAAGTTCGGTTGGAAGTTGGGTTGAAAGTTGGGTTGGAAGCTGGGTTAGAACTTGGGTTGAATGTTGGGTTGGAAATTGGGTTGGAAGTTGGGTTGGAGGTTGGGTTTGAAATTGGGTTGGAAGTTGGGATGGAAGTTGCAATGGAAGTTGGGTTCGAAGTTGGGTTGGAATTTGGATTGGAAGCTGGGTTGGAAGTTGGGTAGAAAGTTGGGCTGGAAGTTTGGTTGAAAGTTGGGTTGGAAGTTGGGGTGGAAGTTGGGTTGAAAGTGGGGTTCGAAGCTGGGTTGGAAGTTGGGTTGGATGTTGGGTTGGAAGTAGGGTTGGATGCTGGCTTTAACTTTGGGTCGGAATATGGGTGGGAATTTCAGTTTTACATTAGGTTTGACGTTGGGTAGGAATTTTGGTTCGAATTGGGGTTGGAAATTTGATTGGAAGTTAGGTTAGAAGTTTGGTTGGAAGTTGGGTTGGATGTTGGGCTGGATATTGGGCTGGAAGTTGGGTCCGAAGTTGGGTTGGAAGTTGGGTTGAAAGTTGGGTTGGAAGTGGTTTGGGAGCTGGGTTCAAAGTTGGGTTGGAAGTTGAGATGGAAGTTGGGATGGAAGTTGGGTTGGAGTTTGGGTTGAAAGTTGGATTGAAAGTTGGGTTGGAAGCCTGGTTGGAAGCTGGGTTGGAACTTGGGTTGGCGGTTAGGCTGGAAGATTGGGTGGAAGTTGGTTTGGAAGTTGGGTTGAAAGTGGGGATGGAAGTTGGGTTGGAAGTTGGGTTGGAAATTGGGTTGGAACGTTGGTTGGAAGCTGGGTTTCAAGATTGACTAGAATTTGGATTGGAACTTGGGTTAGAAGGTGGGTTGGAAGGTGGGTTGGAAGTTGGGTTGGAAGTTGGGTAAGAAGTTAGGTTGGATGTTGGATTGGAAGTTGGGTCGTAAGTTGGGTTGGAAGTTGGGATGGAAGTTGGGTTGGAAGTTGGGTTGGAAGTTGGGATGGAAGTTGGGTTGGAAGATGGGTTGGAATTTGGGTTCGAAGTTGGGTTGGAAGTTGGGTTGGATGTTGGGTTGGATGTTGGGTTCAAAGTTGGGACGGGAGTTGGGTTAAAAGTTTGGTCTGTAGTTGGGTTGGAAGTTGGGTCAGAAGTTGGTTAGAACGTTGGGTTAGAAGTTGGGTAGGACGTTGGGTTGGAAGTTGGGTTGGAGGTTGGGTTGGAAGATGGATTGGAAGTCGGGTTGGAAGTTGGATTGGAAGCTGGGTTGGAAGTTGGGTTGGAAGCTTCGTTGGAAATTGGGTCGGAAGGTGGGTTGGAAGCTGGGTTGGAAGTTGGGTTGGAATTTTGGTTGGAAGTTGGGTTGGAATTTGGGCTGGAAGTTTGGTTGGAAGGCGGGTTGGAAGTTGGGATGGAAGTTGGGATGGACGTTGGGTTGGAAGTTGGGTCGGAAGTTGGGTTGGAAGTTGGGTTGGAAGTTGGGCTGGATTTTGGGTTGGAAGTTGGGTTGGAAGTTGGGTTGGAAGTTGTGTTGGAAGTGGGGTTGGAACTTGGGTTGGATGTTGGGTTGGAAGTTGGGTTGGAAGTTGAGTTTGAAGTTGGGTTGGAAGTTGGGTTGGAAGCTGGGATGGAAGTTAAGTTGGAAGTTGGGTTGGAAGTTGGGTTGGAAGTAAGATGGGAAGTAGGGTTGGAAGTTGGGATGGAAGTTGGGTAGTAAGTTGGGTTGGAAGCTGGATGATAAGTTGGGTTGGAAGTTGGGATGGAATTTGGGTTGGAAGTTGCGCTGGAAGATGGGTTGGAAATTGGGTTGGAATTTGGGTTGGAAGTTGGGTCGGAATTTGGATGGAAGTTTTGTTGAAAGTTGGGTTGGAAGTTGTGATGGAAGGTGGGATGGAAGTTGGGTTGGAAGTTGGGCTGGAAGTTGGGTTAGAAGGTGGGTTGGAAGTTTGGTTGGAAGTTTGGTTGGAAGTTGGGTTGGAAGTTGGGATGGAAGGTGGGATGGAGGTTGGGATTGAATTTTGGTTGGAAATTGGGATGGAAGTTGGATTCGAAGTTGGGTTGGAAGTTGGGTTGGAAGTTGGGTTGAAAGTTGGGTTGAACGTTGGACTGGAAGTCTGGTGGGAAGTTCGGTTAGAAGTTGGGTTGGAAGTTGGGTTGGAAGATGGATTGGGAGTTGGGTTGTAAGTTACTTTGGAAGCTAGGTTCGAAGCTGGGTTGGAAGCTGGGTTTGAAGTTGGGTTGGAAGTTGGGTTGGGAGTTGGGTGGGAAGTTTTGTTGGAAGCTGGGCTGGACGCTGAGTTGGAAGTTGGTATGGAAGTTGGGTTGGCAGTTAGGATGGAAGTCGGTTGGATGTTGGGTTCAAAGTCGGCATGGAAGTTGGGCTGGAAGTTCGGTTGGAAGCTGGGTTGGAAGTTGGGTTGGAAACTGGGTTGGAAGTTGGATTGGAAGTTGGGCTGGAAGTTGGGTTGGAAGTTGGCTTAGAAGTTGGATTGAAAGATGGGTTTGAAGTTGGGTTGGAAGTACGGTTGGAAGTTGGGTTGGAAGTTGGGTTGGTAGTTGGGTTGGAAGTTGGGTTGGAAGTTGGGTCGTAAATTGGGTTGGACGTTGGGATGGAAGTTGGGTTGAAAGTTGGGTTGCACTTTGGATGGGAAGTTGGGCCAGAAGTTGGGATGGAAGTTGGGTTGGAAGTTGGGTTGATTATTGTATTGGAAGGTTTGGGTGGAAGTTGGGTTGGAAGTTGGGTTGGAAGCGGGGATGGAAATTGGGTTGGAAGTTGGGTTGGAAGATGGGTTGGAACTTTGGTTGGAAGTTGGGTTTGAAGTTGGACTGGAATTTGGATTGGAATTTGGGTTAGAAGCTGGGTAGGAAGTCTGGTTGGAAGTTGGGTTGGAAGTGGGATTTGATGTTGGGTTGGAAGTTGGGCTGTAAGTTGATTGGAAGTTGAGATGGAAGCTGGGTTGGAAGTTGGGATGGAAGTTGAGTGGGAAGTTGGGTTGGAAGTTGGGTTGGAAGTTGGGTTGAAAGTTGGGTTGGAAGTTGGTATGGAAGTTGGGTTAGACGT
The DNA here is from genome assembly GCA_023375785.1 of Penium margaritaceum. Classification (NCBI taxonomy): domain Eukaryota; kingdom Viridiplantae; phylum Streptophyta; class Zygnematophyceae; order Desmidiales; family Peniaceae; genus Penium; species Penium margaritaceum. The sequence goes on from SZWC01000194.1 coordinate 318,667, forward strand.
TGGGCTCGAAGTTCAGATGGAAGTTGGGCTGGAAGTTGGGTTGGAAGTTGGGTTGGAAGTTGAGTTGGAAGTTCGGTTGGAAGTTGGGTTGGAAGTTGGGCTGGAAGTTGGGTTGAAAGTTGGGTTGGAAGTTGGGTTGGAAGTTGGGTTGGAAGTTGAGTTGGAAGTTCGGTTGGAAGTTGGGTTGGAAGTTGGGCTGGAAGTTGGGTTGAAAGTTGGGTTGGAAGTTGGGTTGGAAGTTGGGTGGGAAGTTGGGTTGGAAGTTGGGATGGAAGTTTGGGTGTTAGTTGGGTTGGAAGTTGGATGGGAAGTTGGGTTGGTTGTTGAGATGGAAGTTGGGATGGAAGTTTGGGTGTAAATTGGGTTGGATGTTGGATGGGATGTTGGCTTGGTTGTTGAGATGGAAGTTGGATTGGAAGTTGGGTTGGCGGTGGGGTTGGAAGTTTGGTTGGAATTTGGGTTGGAAGTTGGGTCGGGAGTGGGGATGGAAGTTGGGTTGGAAGTTGGGTTGGACGTTGGGTTGGAGCTTTGGTTGGTAGTTGGGTTTGAAGTTGGACTGGAAGTTGGATTGGAAATTGGGTTAGAAGTTGGGTTGGAAGTTGGGTTGGAAGTTGGGTTGGAAGTTATGTAGAAAGTTGGGTTGCATTTTGGGTTGGAAATTGGGTTGGAAGTTGGGTTGGAAGTTGGGTTGGAAGTTGTGATGGATGTTGGGATGGAAGTTGGTTATGAAGTTGGGTTGGAAGTTATGTAGAAAGTTGGGTTGGATTTTGGGTTGTAAATTGGGTTGGACGTTGGGTTGGAAGTTGGGCTAGAAGTTGGGTAGGAAATTGGGTAGGAAGTTGGGTTGGAAGTTGAATTGGAATATGGGATGGAAGTTGGGATGGAAGTTGGGTTGGAAACTGGGCTGGAACTTTTGTTGGAAGTTAGGTTTGAAGAAGGACTGGAAGTTGGATTGGAATTTGGGTTAGAAGTTGGGTTGGAGGTTGGGTTGGAAGTTGGGTTGGAAGCTGGGTTGAAAGTTGGGTTTGAAGTTGGGTTAGAAGTTGGGTTGGAAGTTGGGTTGGAAGTTGGGTTGGAAGCTGGGTTGAAAGTTGGGTTTGAAGTTGGGTTAGAAGTTGGGTTGGAAGTTGGGCTGGAAGTTGGGTTGAAAGTTGGGTTGGAAGTTGGGATGGAAGTTGGATCGAAAGCTGGGTTGGAAGCTGGGTTGGAAGTTGGGTTGGAAGTGGGGTTGGAAGTTGGGTTGGATGTTTGGTTAAAGTTGGGTTTGAAGTTGGATTGGAAGTTGGGTTGGGAGTTGGGTTGGAGGCTGGATGGGAAGTTGGGTTGGAAGTTGGGATGGAACTTGGGTTATAAGTTGGATTGGAAGTTGGATGATAAGTTGGGTTGGAGGGTGGGAATGAAGTTGGGTATGAAGGTGGGCTGGAAGTTGGGTTGGAAGTTGGGTTTGAAGTTGGGTGGGAAGTTGGGTTGGAAGCTCAAATGGAAGTTGGATTGTAAGTTGGGCTGGAAGTTGGATGGGAAGTTGGGTTGGAAGTTGGGATGGTAGTTGGGTTGGAAGTTGGGTTGGAGGTTGGGTTGAAAGTTGAGTTGGAAGGTGGGTTGGAAGTTGGGTTGGAAGTGGGGTGGGAATTTGGGCTGGAAGTTGGATTGGAAGTTGGGTTGGAAGTTGGGTTTGAAGTTATGCTGAAAGTTGGATTGATGGCTGGTTTGGAAGCGGGGTTGGAACTTGGGTTGGAAGTTCGGTTGGAAATTGGGTTGGAATATGGGTTGAAAGTTGGGTTGAAAGTTGGGTTGGAAGGTGGGATGGAAGTTGGCTTAGATGTTTGGCTCAAAGTTCGGATGGAAGTTGGGTTGGAAGTTTGGTTCGAAGTTGGGGTGGAAGTTGGGCTGTAAGTTGGGCTGGAAGTTTGCTTTGAAGTTGGATTAAAAGATGGGTTAGAAGTTGGGTTGGAAGTTGGGTTGGAAGTTGGGTTGGAGGTTGGGGTGGTAGTTGGGTTGGAAGTTGGGTTGAAAGTTGGGTGGGAAGTTGGGTTGGACGTTGGGATGGAAGCTGGGTTGTAAGTTGGGATGGAAGTTGGATGGGAAGTTGGGCTGGAAGTTGAGATGGAATTTGGGTTGGAAGTTGAGTTGGCGGTTGGGTTGGAAGTTTGGTTCGAATTTGGGTTGGAAGTTGGGTTGGAAGTGGGGTTGGAAGTTAGGCTGAAAGTTGGGCTCGAAGTTGGGTTGGATCTTTGGTTGGAAGCTGGGTTTGAAGTTGGACTCGAAGTTGGATTGGTATTTGGGTTAGAAGTTGGGATGGAAGTTGGGTTGGAAATTGGGTTGGAAGTTGGGTTGAAAGTCGGTTTGAAAGCTGGGCTGGATTTTGGGCTGGAAGATGGGTTGGAAGTTGGGTTGGAAGTTGGGTTGGAAGTTGTGATGGAAGTTAGGATGGAAGTTGGGTAGGAATTTGGGTTGGAAAATGGGTTTGGAGTAGGGTTGGAAGTTGGGTTGGAAATTGGGTTGAACGTTGGGTTGGATGTTGGACTATAAGTTGGGTAGGAAGTTGGGTAGGAAGTTGGGTTGGAAGTTGGGTTGGAAGTTGGGCTGGTAGTTGGGATGGAAGATGGGATGGAAGTTAGGATGGAAGTTGTGTTGGAAGTTGGGTTGGAAGTTGGGTTGGAAGTTGGGTTGGAAGTTGGGTTGGAAGTTGGGTTGGAAGTTGGGCTGGAAGTTGGGTTGGAAGTTGAGCTGGACGTTGGGTTGGAAGTTTGGTTGGAAGTTGGGAAAGAAGTTGGTATGGAAGTTGGGATGGAAGTTGGGTTGGAAGTTGGGTTGGAAGATGGGTTGGAAGTTGGGTTGGAAGTTGAGTTTGAGGTTGGGTTGGAAGTTGTGTTGGATGTTGGGTTCGATGCTGGGTTGCAAGTTGGGTTGGAAGTTGGGTCAAAATTTGGGTTGGAAGTGGGGTTGGAAGTTGGGTTGGAAGTTGGGTTGGAAGTTGGGTTGGAAGTTGGGATGGAAATTGGGATGAAATTTGGGTTGGAAATCAGGTTGGAAGCTGGATTGGAAGTGGGGTTGGAAGTTGGGCTGGAAGTTGGGATGGAAGTTGAGTTGGAAGTTGGGTTGGAAGTTGGGTTGGAAGTTGGGTTGGAAGTTGGGTTGGAAGTTGGGTTGGAAGTTGGGTTGGAAGTTGGGTTGGAAGTTGGGTTGGAAGTTGGGATGGAAATTGGGATGAAATTTGGGTTGGAAATCAGGTTGGAAGCTGGATTGGAAGTTGGGTTGGAAGTTGGGTTGTATATTGGACTCGAAGTTGGGTTGGAAGTTGGGTTGGAAGTTGGGTTGAAAGTTGGGTTGGAAGTTGGGTTGGAAGTTGGGTTGAAAGTTGGGTTGGACATTGATTGGGAAGTTGGGTTATAAGTTTGGTTGGAAGTTGGGTCGGAAGATGGGATGGGATTTGGGCTATAAGTTGGGCTGGAAGTTGGACTGGAAGCTGGGTTGGAATCTTGGTTGGAAGTTGAATTGGGAGTTGGGTTGAGAGTTGGGTGGGAAGTTGGGTTGGAAGCTGGGTTGGACACTGAGTTGGAAGTAGGGTTGGATATTGGGTTGAAAGTTGGGACGGAAGTTGGGTTGGATTTTGGGTTCCATGTTGGGATGGAAGTTGCGCTGGAGATTGGGTTGGAAGTTGGGTTGGAAGTTGGGTTGAAAGTTGGGTTGGAAGTGGGGCTGGAAGTTGGGATGGAAGTTGGGATGGAAGTTGGGTTGTAAGTTTATTTGGAAGTTGGATGGGAAGTTGGGTTGGAAGTTGGGATGGAAATTTGGTTGGAAGTTGGGTTTGCGGTTGGGTTGGACGTTTGGCTGGAAGTTGGATTGGAAGTTGGGTTGGAAGTGGGGATGGAAGTTGGGTTGGAAGTTCGGTTGGAAGTTGGGTTGGAACTTTGGTTGGAAGTTGGGTTTGAAGTTGGAATGGAAGTTGGATTGGAATTTCAGTTGGAAGATGGGTTGGAAGTTGGGTTGGAAGTTGGGTTGGAAGTTGGGTTGAAAGTTGGGTTGAAACGTGGGCTGGATGTTTGGTTGGAAGTTGGGTTCGCAGTTGGGTTGGAAGTTGGATTGGAAGTTGTGATGGAAATTGGGATGGAAGTTGGGTTGGAAGTTGGGTTGGAAGTTGGGTTGGAAGTTGGGTTGGAAGTTGGGTTGGAAATTGAGTTGGAAGTTGGGTTGGAAGTTGGGCTAGAAGTTGGGTTAGAAGTTGGTTAAGAATTTGGGTTGGAAGTTGGGTTGGAAGTTAGGTTGGAAGCTGGGATGGAAGATGGAATGGACATTGGGATGGAAGTTGGGTTGGAAGTTGGGTTCGAAGTTGGATTGGAAGTGGGTTGGAAGTTATGTTCGATGTTGGGTTGGAAGTTAGGTTGGAAGCTGGGATGGAAGATGGAATGGACATTGGGATGGAAGTTGGGTTGGAAGTTGGGTTCGAAGTTGGATTGGAAGTGGGTTGGAAGTTATGTTCAATGTTGGGTTGGAACTTTGCTTAGGAGTTGGGTTTGAAGTTGGACTGGAAGTTGGATTGGAATTTGGGTTAGATGTTGGGTTGGAAGTTGGGTTGGAAGCTGGGTTTGAAGTTGGGTTGGAAATTGGGCTGGAAGTTGGGATGAAAGTTGGGTTGGATGTTGGGTTGGAAGTTGGATTAAAGCTAGGCTTGAAGTTGAGTTGGATGTCGGGATAGAAGTCGGGTTGGAAGTTGGGTTGGAAATTGGGCTCGAAAGTGGGATGAAAGATGGGACGGACGTTGGGTTGGAAGTTGGGTTGGAAGCTAGGTGGAAAGTTGGGTCAGAAGTTGGGTTGGAAGCTGGGTTGAAAGCTGGGTTGGAAGCTGGGTTGGAAGCTATGTTGGAATTGAGCTGGAAGTTGTGATGGAAAGTGGGATGGAAGATGTGTTGGAAGTTGGGTAGGAAGTTGGGTTAGAATTTGGGTTGGAAGTTGGGTAGGAAGTTGGGTTGGAAGTTGGGTTGGATGTTGGGATGGAAGTTGGGATGGCAGTTGGTATGAAATTTGGGCTGGAAATTGGGTTGAAATTTGGATTGGAAGTTGGGTTGGAAGTTGGGTTGGCTGTTGTGTCAGATTTTGTGTTGGAAGTTGGGTTGAAAGTTGCGTTGAAAGTTGGGTTGGACGTTTGGTTGAAAGTTGGGTTGGAAGTTGGGTGGGAAGTTAGGTTAGAAGTTGGGTTGGAAGTTGGGTTGCAAGAGGGGCTGGGAGTTTGGTTGTAAGCTGGGTTGAAAGTTGGGTTGGAAGCTTGGTTGGAAGCTCGGGTGTATGTTGGGTTGGAAGTTGGGTTGGACGCAGAGTTGGAAGTTGGGTTGGAAGTTGGGTTGGAAGTTGGGATGGAAGTGGGGTTGGATGTTGGGTTAAAAGTTGGGATGGAAGTTGGGCTGGAAGTTGGTTTGGAAGTTTGGTTTGATCTTGGGTTGGAAGTTGGGTTGGAAGTTGGGTTGGAAATTGGGCTGGAAGTTGGGCTGGAAATTGGCTTAGAAGTTGGATTAAAAGATGTGTTAGAAGTTGGGTTGGAAGCTGGGTTGGTATTTGGGTTAGAAGTTGGGTTGAAAATTGGGTTGGAAGTTGGGTTGGAAGTTGGATTGGAAGTTAGGCTGAAAATTGGGTTGATGGCTGGTTTGGAAGCTGGGTTGGAATTTGGGTTGGAAGTTGGGTTGAAAGTTGGGTTGAAAGTTGGGTTGGAAGCTGGGCGGGAAGTTGGGTTAGAAGTTGGGTTGGAAGCTGGGTTGGAAGTTGGGTTGCAAGTTGGGTTGGAAGTTGGGATGGAAGTTGGGATGAAAGTTGGGTTGGAAGTTGGGTTGGGACTTGGGTTGGATGTTGTGTTAGAAGTTGGGTTGGAAGCTGATTGGAAGTTGGATTGGAAATTGGGATGGAAGATGGGATGGAAGCTGGGTTGGAAGTTGGGTTGGAAGTTGGGTTGAATGTTGGGTCGGACGTTGGGTTGGAAATTGGGTTGAAAGGTGGGTTGGAGGCTGGGTTGGACGCTATGGTGGAAGTTGGGCTGGAAGTTGGGTTGGAATTTGGGCTTAATTTTGGGTTGGAAATTGGGTTGGAAGTTGGGTTGGAAGTTGGGTTGCAAGTTGTGATGGAAGGTGGGATGGAAGTTGGGTTGGAACTTGGGCTGGAAGTTGTGTTAGACGTTGGGTTGGATGTTGTGTTCGACGTTGGGTTGGAAACTTGGTTGGGAGTTGGGTTGAAAGTTGGGTTGGAAGTTGGGTTGAAAGTTGGGTTGGAAGTTGGGTGGGAAGTTGGGTTGGAAGTTGGGTTGGAAGTTGAGTTGGAAGATGGGTTGGGAGATGGGTTGTAAGTTGGGTTGGAAGTTAGGTTCGAAGCTGGGTTGGAAGTTGGGATGAAAGTAGGGTTGAATGTTGGGATCAAAATTGGGATGGAAGTTGGGCTGGAATTTGGGTTGGAAGATGGGTTGAAAGTTGGGTTGAATGTTGGGTTGGAAGCTGGGTTGGAAATGGGGCTGGAAGTAGGGATGGAAGTTAGCTTAGAAGTTGGATTGAAAGATGGGTTAGACGTTGGGTTGGAAGTTGGGTTGGAAGTTTGGCTGGACGTTTGGTCGGAAGTTCGGCTGAAATTTGGGTTGGAAATTGGGTTGGAAGTTGGGTTGGAAGTTGAGTTTGAAGTTGGGTTGGAAGTTGGGTTTGAAGTTGGGTTGGATGTAAGGTTGGAAGTCGGGATGGAAGTTGGGTTGGAAGTTGGGTTGGAACTGGTGTTGGGAGTTGGGTTGGAAGTTGGGTTGGAAGTTGGGTTGGAAGCAAGGTTGGAAGTGGGCTTGAAGCTGGATTGGAGTTGGTTTGGAAGTTGGGATGGAGGTTGGGTTGGAAATTGGGTTGGAAGTTGGATGATAAGTTGGGTTGGAAGTTGAGATGGACGTTGGGCTGGAAGTTGGGCTGGAAGTTGGGTTGGAAGTTGGGGTGGAAGTTGGGTGGGAAGTTGGGATGGAATTTGGGATGGAAGTTGGGTTGTAAGTTGGGTTGGATGTTGGATGTGAAGTTGGGTTCGATGTTGGGATGGAAGTTGGGTTGGAAGTTGGGTTGGAGGTTGGGTTGAAAGTTGGATTGGAAGTTGGGCTGGAAGTTTGGTTGGGTGTGGGGTTTGAAGTTGGGTTGGAAGATGGGCTGGAAGTTGGGATGGAAGCTGTGATGGAAGTTGGGATTAAAGTTGGGTTGGAAGTTGGGTTGGAGGTTGGATTGGAAGTTAGGTTGGAAGTTGGGTTAGATGTTGGGTTAGAACTTGGATTGGAAGTTGGGTTGGAAGTTGGGTTGGAAATTGGGAGGGAAGATGGGATGGAAGTTGGGCTAGAAGTTGGGTTGGAAGTTGGGTTGAAAGTTGGGTCGGAAGTTGGGCTGGAAGTTGGGTTGAAAGTTGGGTTGGAGGCTGTGTTGGAAGCTAGGCTGGAAGTTGGGTTGGAAGTAGGGTTGGAAGTTGGGCTGAATTATGGGTTCGAAGATGGGCTGGAAGTTGGGTTGGAGGTTGTGATGGAAGTTGTGATGGAAGGTGGGATGGAAGTTGGGTTGGAAGCTGGGCTGGAAGTTGGGTTAGAAGTTGGGTTGGAAGTTGGGTTAGAAGCTGGGTTGGAAGTTGGGCTCGATGTTGGGATGGAAGTTGGGATGAAAGTTAAGATGAAATTTGGGTTGGAAATTGGGTTGGAAGTTGGATTGGATGTTGGGTTGGAAGCTGGGTTGGATGTTGGATTGGAAGTTGGGTTGGAAGTTGGGTTCGAAGCTGGATGCCACGTTGGGTTAGAAGTTGGGTTGGACGTTGGGTTGGAAGATGGGTTGGTAGTCGGGCTGTGACCTGGGCTGGAATTTGGGTTGGACGTTGTGTTGGAAGCCGGGTTGGAAGCTGGGTTGGGAGTTGGGTTGGATATTGGATTCAAAGTTAGGATGGAAGTTGGGCTGGAAGTTTGGTTGGAAGCAGGGTTGGAAGTTTGGTTGGAAGTTGGGTTGGAAATTGGGTTGAAAGTTGGGTTGGAAGTTGGCTTATAAGTAGGACTGAAAGATGGGTTAGAAGTTGGTTTGGGAGTTGGGTTGGAAGCTGGGTTGGAAGTTGGGTTGGTAGTTGGGTTGGAAGTTGGGTTGAAAGTTGGGTTGGAAGTTGGGTTGGAAGTTGGGTTTTAAATCGGGCAAAAAGTTGGGTTGATGGCTGCTTTGGAAGCAAGGTTTGAAGCTGGGTTGGAAGTTGGTTGGAAGTTGGGTTGCAATTTGGGTTGGAAGTTGGTTTGGAAGTTGGGTTGCAAGTTGGGTTGTAAGTTGGGCTGGAAGTTGTGATGGAAGTTTTGATGGAAGTTGGGTTGGAAGCTGGGATGGAAGTTTGGTTGAAATCTGGGCTAGAAGTTGGGTTGGAAACTGGGTTGGAAGTAAGGTTGGAAGTTGGGTTGGAAGTTGGGTTAAACGTTGGGTTGGAAGTTGGGTTGGAAGTTGGGCTGGAAGTTGGGATGGAAGTTGGGTTGAAAGTTGGGTTGGTAGTTGGTTTGAAAGTTGGGTTGGAAGTTGGGTGTGAATTTGGGTTAGAAGTTGGATTGGAAGTTGGGTTGGAAGATGGGTTGGTAGTTGGTTTGTGAGATGGGTTGGAATTGGGGTTGGAAGTTGTGTTGGAAGCTGGGTAGGAAGTTGGGTTGGGAGTTGGGTTGGATATTGGGTGCAAATTTAGGATGGAAGTTGGGCTAGAAGATGGGTTAGAAGTAGGGTCGGAAGTTTGGCTGAAAGTTGGGTTGGAAGTTGGCTGATACATTGGAGTGAAATATGGGTTAGAAGTTGGGTTGGGAGTTGGGTTGGAAGCTGGGTTGGAAGTTGATTGGTAGTTGGGTTGGAAGTTGGGTTGAAAGTTGGGTTGGAAGTTGGGTTGGAAGTTGGGTTTCAAATCGGGCTAAACGTTGGTTTGATGGCTGCTTTGGAAGCCGGGTTTGAAGCCGGGTTGGAAGTGGGGCGGAAGTTGGGTTGCAATTTGGGTTGGAAGTTGGTTGGGAAGTTGGGTTGCAAGTTGGGTTGGAAGTTGGGCTGGAAGTTGTGATGGAAGATGCGATGGGAGTTGGGTTGGAAGCTGGAATGGAAGTTGGGTTGAAATCTGGGTTGGAAGTTGGGTTGGATGTTGAGTTGGAACTTGGGTTGGAACTTGGGTTGGAAGCTGGGATGGAAGTTGGGTTGGATGTTGCGTTGAAAGTCCGGATGGAAGTTGGGCTGGAAGTTGGGTTGAAAGTTGGGTTGGAAGTTGGGCTGGAAGTTGGTGTGGAAATTGGCTTGGAAGTTGGGCCGGAAGTTGGGTTGGATGTTGCGTTGAAAGTCCGGATGGAAGTTGGGCTGGAAGTTGGGTTGAAAGTTGGGTTGGAAGTTGGGCTGGAAGTTGGTGTGGAAATTGGCTTGGAAGTTGGGCCGGAAGTTGGGTTGGAAGTTGGCTTCAAAGCTGAGCTGAAAGGTGGGTTGGTAGTTGGGTTGGATGTTGTGTTGGTAGTTGGGTTGGAAGTTGGGTTGGAAGCTGGGTCGGAAGTTGGGTGGGAAATAGGGATGGAAGTTGGGATGGAAGTGGGGCTGTATGTTGGATTGGATGTTGGATGGGAAATTGGGTTGGATGTTGGTATGGAAGTTGGGTTGGAAATGGGGTTGGAGGTTAGGTTGAATGTTGGGTTGGAAGTTGGGTTGGAAGTTTAGTTAGAAGTGGGGTTGGAAGTTGGGCTTTATGTACGGTTGGAAGTTGGGTTGGAAGTTTGGTAGGAAGTTAGGTTTGATGTTGGATTGGAGTTTGGGTTGGACGTTGGATTGGAAGTTGGGATGGAAGTGGGGTTGGAAGTTGGGTTAAAAGGTGGGATGGAAGTTGGGTTGGAAGTTGGGTTGGAAGTTGGGTTGGAAGTTGGGATGGAAGTTGGGTTGGAGGTTGGGCTAAAAGCTGGGTTGGAAGTTGTGTGGGAAGTTGGGTTGGAACTTCCAACTTGGAAGTGGGGTTGGAAGTTAGGTTTGATGTTTGGTAGGAATCTGGGTTTGTAGTTGGATTGGAAGTTGGATTGGAAGTTGAAATGAGCATTGCGTGGGAAGTTGGGTTGGAAGTTGGGTTGGAAGTTTGGTGGGATGTTGGGTTGGAAGCTGGGTTGGAAGTTGGGTTGGAAGTTGGGTTGGAAGCTGGGTTGGAAGTTGGATTCAAAGTTGGGATGGAAGTTGGGTTGGAAGTTGGGTGGGAAGTTGGGTTGCAAGCTGGGGTGGAAGTTGAGCTGGAATTTGGGCTGGAAGCTGTGTTGGAAGTTGGGTTGGAAGTTGGGTTGGATGTTGGGATGAGAGTTGGGTTGGAGGGTGGGTTGGAAGTTGGGTTGGAAGTTGGGTTGGAAGTTTGGTTGGAAGTTTGGTTGGAAGTTGGATTGGACGTTGGGTTCAAAGTTGGGTTGGAGGCTGGGTTGGAAGCGAGGTCAGAAGTTGGGTTGGAAGTTGGGTTGGAAGTTGGATTGAAAGTTGGGTTGGAAATTGGGTTGGGAGTTGGGCTGGAAGTAGGGTTGAAAGTTGGGTTGGAAGCTGGGTTGGAAGTTGGGTTGGAAATTGGATTGAAACACGGTTGGAAATCGGGTTGGAAGCATGATGTTTATCAACAAGCTGGGTTGGAAGTTGGGCTGGAAGTTGGGTTGGAAGTTGGAATGGAAGTTGGGATGGAATTTTGGTTGGAAGTTGTGTTGGAAGTTGCGTTGGAAGTTGGGTTGAAAGTTGGGTTGGAAGCTGGGTTGGAAGTTGGGTTGGAAGTTGGGTTGGAAGTTGGGCTGGAAGTTGGATTGGAAGTTTGCTTGGAAGTTGGATTGAAACGTGGGTATGAGGTTGGATTGGAAGTTGGGTTGGATGTTGAGCTGGAAGTTGGGTTGGAAGTTGGATTGAAAGTTGGCTTGGATGTTGGGTCGGAATGTGGGTTTGAAGCAAGGTTGGAAGCTGGGTTGGATGTTGGATTGAATGTGGGATGGAAGTTGGGTTGGAAGCTGGATTGGGAGTTGGGCTGGAAGTTGGGTTGGAAGTTGGGTTGGAAGTTGGGTTGGAAGTTGCGTTGGAAGTTGGGTTTGAATTTGGGCAGGAAGTTGGGTTTAAAGTTGGGTTGGAAGCTGGGCTGGCAGTTGGGTTGGAAGTTGGGTTGGAAGCTGTGTTGGAAGTTGGGTTGGAAGTTGGGATGGAAGTTGGGATGGATGTCGGGTTGGAAGTTCAGTTGGAAATTGGGTTGGATGTTCGGTTGGAAGTTGGGATGGAAGTTGGGTTGGAAGTTGGTTTGGGAGTTGGGTTGGAAGTTGGGTTGGAAGTTGGGTTGGAAGCTGGGTTGAAAGTTGGAGTTTAAGTCGGGTTTAATGTTGGGTTGGAAGTTGAGTTGGAAGTTGAGTTGGAAGAAGGGTTGGAAGATGGGTTGGAAGCTGGATTGGAATATGGGTTAGAAGTTGGGTTGGGATCTGGATAAGAAGTTGGGTTGGAAGTTGGCTTGGAAGTTGGGTTGGTAACGGGGCTGGAACCTTGGTTGGAAGTTGGATTGGAAGGCGGGATGGAAGTTGGGTTTGAAGTTGGGCTAGGAGTTGGGTTGGAAGTTGGATTGAAAGTTGGTGTTTTAATTGGGTTGAAAATTGGGTCAAAAGTTCGGTTGGAATTCGGGTCAAAAAATGGGCTGAAAGTTGGTTTGGAATTTGGAATGGAAATTGGGCTGGAAGTTGGGTTGGAAGTTGGAATGGAAGTTGGGTTGGACGTTTGGTTGTAAGATGGTTTGGATTTGGGCTGGAAGTTGGGTTGGAAGTTGGGTTGGAAGTTGGGCTAAAAGTTGGGATGCAAATTGGGTTGGAAGTTGTGTTGGAAGTTGGGTTGGAAGTTTAGATGGAAGTTGGGTTGGAAGTTTGGTTGAAAATTTGGTTTTGTATTTGGGTTGAAAGTTGGGTTGGAAGTTGTGTTGGAAGTTGTTTTGGAAGTTGGGTTGGAAGTTGGGGTGGAAGTTGGGTTGGAAGTTGGGTTGGAAGTTGGGTTTGATTTTGGGTTGGAAGTGGGGCCAGAAGCTGGGTTGGAAGTTGGGTTTGAAGGTGGATTGTAAGTCAGGCTGGAAGTTGGGTTGGGACTTGGGTTGGAAGTTGGGTTGGAAGTTGGGTTGGAAGTTGCATTGGATCTTTGGTTGGAAGTTGGGTTGGAAGTTGGGTTGGACATTTGGTTGGAAGCTGGGTTGGAAGTTGGGTTGGAAGTTGGGTTGGAAGTTGCATTGGATCTTTGGTTGGAAGTTGGGTTGGAAGTTGGGTTGGACATTTGGTTGGAAGCTGGGTTGGAAGCTGGTCTAGAAGTTGGATAGAAAGGTAGAATGGAAGTTGAGCTGGAAGTTGGATTGGGAGTTGGATTGGAAGTTGGATTTTAAGTTTGGTTGAAAGTTGGGTTGAAAGTCGTGTTTTGAATTGTGTTTAAACATGGGTTGGAAGATGGGTAGGAAGTTGGGTGGGAAGTACGGTTGGAAGATGGGTTGGAAGTTCGGTTGGAAATTGGATGGGTAGATGGGTTGGAAGTTGGGATGGATGTTGGGCTGGAAGTTGGGTTGGAGGTTGGGTTGAAATTTGGGTTGGAAGTTGGGTTGGAAGTTGGGTTGAAAGTGGGGTTGGAAGTTGGGTTGGAAGTTGGGTTGGAAGATGGGTTGGAAGCTTGGATGGAAGTTGGGATGGAAGTTGGGATTAAAGTTAGGTTGGAAGCTGGTTGAATGTTGGGTTAGAAGTTGGGTTGGAAGTTGGGTTGGAAGTTGGATTGGAAATTGAGATGGAAGATGGGATGGTAGTTGGGTTGGAAGTTTGGTTGGAGCTTGGGTTGGAAATTGGGTTGAAAGTTGGGTTGGAGGCTGTGTTGAAAGTTGGGCTGGAAGTTGAGTTGGGAGTTGGGTTGCAAGTTGGGTTGAAAGTTGGGTTGGACTTTGGGATGGAAGTTGAGTTTGAAGTTGGGTTGGAAGTTGGGTTAGAAATTCGGTTGTAAGTGGGATTGAAAGTTGGGTTTGAAGTTGGGCGGGAAGTTGGGCTGGATGTTGGGTTGGACTTTGGGTTGGAAGTTGGGTTGGAAGTTGGGTTGGAAGTTTGGTTGGAAGTTGTGTTGGAAGATGGGTTAGAAAGCTGGGTTAGAAGCTGGACTGAAAGGTGGGATGGAAGTTGGGTTGGAAGTTGGGTTTGAAGTTTGGTTGAAAGTTGGATTCAAAGTTGGGTTGAAAGCTGGGTCGGAGATTTGGCTGAGAGTTGGGTTGGAAATTGGGTTGGAAATTGGATTAGAAGTTGGGTTGGAAGTTGGGTTGGAAGTTTAGATGGAAGTTGGGTTGGAAGTTGCATTGGAAGTTGGGTTGGAATTTGACTTGGATGTTGGGTCATAATTTGATTTGGAAGCTGGGTTGGACGCTGGGTTGGAAGTTGGATTGGAAGGTGGGATGGAAGTTGTGTTGGAACCTGGGTTGGGAGTTGGGTTGGAAGTTGGGTTGGAAATTTGGTTGGAAGTTTGGTTGGAAGCTGGCTTGGAAGTTGGGTTGGAAGTTGGGTTTGAATTTGGGTTGGAAGTTGGGTTGGAAGTTGGGTTTAAAGTTGGGCTGGAAGCTGGGCTGGAAGTTGGGTTGGAAGTCGGGTTGGAAATTGTGCTGGAAACTGGGTTGGAGGCTGGGCTAGAAGTAAGGATAGAAGTCGGGCTGGAAGTTCAGTTGGAGGTTGGGTTGGAAGTTCGGTTGGGAGGTGGGATGGAGGGTGGGTTGGAAGTTGGTTTGGGTGTTGGGTTGGAAGTTGGATTGGAAGTTGGGTTGGAAGTTGGGTTGAAACTTGGGTTTTACGCTGTGTTGAAAGTTGGGTTGGAAGTTGAGTTGGAAGTGGGGTTGGAAGTAGGGTTGGAAGATGGGTTGGAAGCCGGGTTGGAAGTTGGGTTAGAAGTTGGGTTGGAATTTGGATTGGAAGTTGGGTTGGAAGTTGGGTTGGAAGTTGGGTTGGTAACTGGGTTGGAAGCTGGGCTGGAAGTTGGATTGGAAGGTGGGATGGAAGTTGGGCTGGAAGATGGGTTCGGAGTTGGGTTTGAAGTTGGGTCAGAAGTTGGGTTGGAAGTTGGGTTGAAAGCTGGGGTTTAAGTTGGCTTGAAAGTTGGAGTGGAAGTTGGGTTAAAAGGTGAGTTGGAAGTTGGGTTGGAAGTTGGGTTGGAATTTGGGTTGGAAGTTGGGCAAGAAGTTGGATTGGAAGTTGGATTGGAAGCTGGGTTGGACGTTGGGTTGTAAGATGGGCTGGAGTTTGGATAAGAGTTGGGTTGGAAGTTGGGTTGGAAGTTGGGTTGAAAGTTTGGTTGGAAATTGGATTGGAAGTTGGGTTGGAAGTTGGGTTGGAATTTGGGTTGGAAGTTGGGATGGAATTTGGGATGGAAGTTGAGTAAGAGGTTGGATTGAAAGTTGTTATTGAAGTTGGGTTGGAAGTTGGGTTGGAAGTTGGGTTGAGTGTTGGGTTGGAATAGGGTTGGAAGTTGGGATGGAAGTTGGGTTGGAAGTTGGGTTTGAATTTGGGTTGGAAGTTGGGCTGGACGTTGGGTTGGAAGTTGGGTCGGAAGTTGGGTTGGAAGTTGGGTTGGAAGTCGCGTTAGAGGTTGGGATGGAAGTTTGGATGGAAGGTGGGTTGAATGTTGGGTTGGAAGCTAGGTTTGATGTTCAGTTGGAAGTTGGGTTGGAAGTTGGGTTGGATGTTCGGATGGAAGCTTGGCTGGAAGCTGGGTTGGGTGTTGGATTGGAAGGTGGAATGGAAGTTGGGTTGTAAGTTGGGTTGGGAGTTGGGTTGGAAGTTGGATTTGAGGTTTGGTTGGAAGTTGGGTTGAAAGTTGTGTTTTGAGTTGTGTTGAAAGTTGGGTTGGAAGTTGGGTTGGAAGTTGGGTTGGAAGTAGGGTTGGGAGATGGGCTGGAATTTGGTTTTAAAGTTGGGTGGGAAGTTGGGTTGGAATTTGGGATGGAAGTTGGGTTGTGAGTTCGGTTGGAAGTTTGATGGGAAGTGGGGTTGGATGTTGGGATGGAAGTTGGGTTGGAAGTTGGGTTGGAGGTTGGGTTGAAATTTGGGTTGGAAGTTGGGTTGGAAGTTAGGTTGGAACTTGGGTCGGAAGCTGGTTTGGAAGTTGGGTTGGAAGTTGGGTTTGAATTTGGGTTGGAAGTTGGGTTGGAAGTTGGGTTTAACGTTGGGGTAGAAGCTGGGCTAGAAGTTGGGTTGGAAAATGGGTTTGAAGTTGTGTTGGAAGTTGGGTTGGAACTTGGGATGGAAGCTGGGATGGAAGTGGGGTTTGAAGTTCAGTTGGAGGTTGGGTTCGAAGTTCGGTTGGAAGGTGGGATGGAAGTTGGGTTGGAAGTTGGGTTGGGTGTTGGGTTGGAATTTGGATTGGATGTTGGGTTGGACGTTGAGTTGAAAGCTCGGTTTTACGTTGTGTTGAAAGTTGGGCTGGAAGTTGAGTTGGAAGTTGGGTTGGAAGTAGGGTTGGAAGATGGATTGGAAGCTGGGTTGGAAGTTGGGTTAGAAGTTGGGTTGGAATTTGGATTGGAAGTTGGGTTGGAAGTTGGGTTGGAAGTTGGGTTGGTAACTAGGTTGGAAGCTGGGTTGGAAGTTGAATTAGAAGGTGGGATGGAAGTTGAGTTGGAAGTTGGGTTGGAAGTTGGGTTGGAAGTTGGGTTGGTAACTAGGTTGGAAGCTGGGTTGGAAGTTGAATTAGAAGGTGGGATGGAAGTTGAGTTGGAAGATGGGCTGGGGGTTGGGTTGGAAGTTGGGTTGGAAGTTGGGTCAACAGTTGAGTTGGAAGTTGGGTTGGAAGTTGGGCTGGAATTTGGGTTGGAAGTTGGGTTGGAAGGTGAGATGGAAGTTGGATTGGAAGTTGGGTTGGAAGTTGGGTTGGAAGTTGGGTTGGAATTTGGGTTGGAAGTTGGGCAAGAAGTTGG
>SZWC01000194.1:341325-382020 GCA_023375785.1 Penium margaritaceum
TGGGTTGGAAGTTGGGTTAGAAGTTGGGTTGGAAGTTGGGTTGGAAGTTGGGTTGGAAGTTGGGTTGGAAGTTGGGTTGGAAGTTGGGTTGGAAGTTTGGTTGGAAGTGGGGTTGAAAGTTGGGTTGTAAGTTGGGTTGGACGCTGGGTTGAGAGTTGGGTTGGAAGTTGGGTTGGAAATTGGGTTAGAAGTTGGGTTGGAAGTTTGGTTGTAGGTTTAGATGAAAGTTGGGTTGGATGTTGAGTTGGAAGATGGGCTGGAAGTTGGGTTGAATTTTGGGTCAGAATTTAGGTTGGAACGTGGGTTGGAAGCTGGGTTGGAAGTTGGATTGGAAGGTGGGATGGAATTTGGGTTGGAAGCTAGGCTGGAAGTTGGGTTGGAAGTTGGGTTGGAAGTTGGGTTGGAAGTTCGGTTGAAACTTGGGTTTTAAGTTGGGTTGAAGTTTGGGTTGGATGTTGGGTTGGAAGTTGGGTTGGAAGTTGGATTGGAAGTTAGGTTGGAAGTCGGTTTGGAAGTTGGGTTGGAACTTGGGTTTGAATATGGATTGGAAGTTGGATTAGACGTTTGGTTGGAAGTTTAAATGAAGTTGGGCTGGAAGCTGACCTGAAAGTTGGGTTGGAAGTTGGGTTGGAAGTTGTGTTAGAAGATGGGTTGGAAGTTGGGATGGAAGTTGGGATGGAATTCCGGTTGGAAGTTTGGTTGGAGGTTGGGTTGGAAGTTCGGTTGGAAGGTGGGATGAAAGTTGGAATGGAAATTGGGTTGGGATTTGGGTTGGAAGTTGGTTCGGAAGTTGGGTTGGAAGTTGGCTTGAAAGTTGGGTTTTAAGGTGTGTTGAAAATTGGGTTGGAAGCTGGGTTGTAAGTTGGGTTGGAAGTAGGGTTGGAAGATGGGTTGGAAGTTGGGTTGGAAGTTGGGTTAGATGTTTTGGTTGGACTTTGGGTTGGAAGTTGGGTTGGAAGCTGGGTTGGAAGTTGGGTTGGTAACTGGGTAGGAAGCTGGGTTGGAAGTTGGATTGGAAGGTGGGATGGAAGTTGGGTTGGAAATTGGACTGGGAGTTCGGTTGGAAGTTGGGTTAGAAGTTCGGTTGGAAATTGGGTTGAAGGTTTAGGTTTAAGTTGGGTTGAAGGTTGGGTTGGAAGTTGGGTTGGAAGCTGGGTCGGAAGTTGGGTTGGAAGCTGGTTTGGAAGTTGGATTCGAAGTTGGATTGGAAGGTGGGATGGAACTTGGGTTGGAAGTTGGGTTGGGAGTTGGATTTGAAGTTGGGTTGGAAGTTGGGGTTTAAGCTGGGTTGAAAGTTGGGAGTGAGGTTGGGTTGGAAGTTGTGTTGGAAGTTGGGTTGGAAGTTGGGTTGGAAGTTGGTTTGGATGTTGGGTTGGAACTTGGACTGGAAGTTGGGTTGGAAGTTGGGCTGAAAGTTGGGCTTGAAGCTGGGTTGGAAGCTGGGCTTGAAGTTGGGTTGGAAGTACAGTTGGAAGTTGGGTCAAATGGTGGGTAGGAAGTTGGGTGGGACATTGGGTTGGAAGTTGGGTTGGATGTTGGGCTTGAAGTTGGGTTGGAACTCGGGTTGGATGTTTGTTTGGATGTTGGAATGGTAGTTGGGTCGGAAGTTGGGCTGGAAGTTGGGTTAGAAGTTGCACTGGAACTTGGGTTGGAATTTGGGTTGGAAGTTGGGTTGGAAGTTGGGTTGAAAGTTGGGTTGAAGGATGGGCTTGAAGTTGGGTTGGAAGTTGGGGTGGGAGTTCGGTTGGAAGTTGAGTTGGACGCTGGGATGGAAGTTAGTTTGGAAGTTGGGTTGGGAGTTCGTTGGAAGTTGGGTTGGAAGTTGGGTCGGAAGATTGGTTGAAAGTTAAGTTGAAAGTTGGGTTGAAAGTTGTGTCGGAAGTTGGGTTGAGAGTTGGGCTAGAAGTTGGGATGGAATCGGGGCTGGAAGTTTAGATGGAAGTTGGGTTGGAAGTTGGGTTGGAAGTTGGGTTGGATGTTGGGTCGGAAATTTTGTTGGAAGCTGGGTTGGAAGCTGGGTTGGAAGTTGGTTTGGAAGGTGGGATGGAAGTTGGGTTAGAAGCTGGGTCAGGAGTTGGGTTGGAAGTTGGGTTGGAAGTTGGGTTGGATGTTTGGTTGAAAGTTTGGGTTTGAGTTGGGTTGAAGGTCGATAGGAAGTTGTGTTGGAAGCTGGATTGGAAGTTGGTTAAAAGTTGGGCTGGAAGTTGGCTTTGAAGTTGGGTTCGACGTTGGGTTTGAATTTGGGTTGGAAGTTGGGTTGGAAGTTTGGTTAGAAGTTGGGATTGAAGTTGGATTGGAGGCTGGGCTGGAAGTTTGGTTGGAATTGGGTTGAAAGATGTGTTGGAAGTTTGGATGGAAGTTGGGATGGGAGTCGGGTTGGAGGTTGGGTTGGAATTTCGGTTGGAAGGTGGGATGGAAGTTGGATTTGAAGCTGGGTCGGGAGTTGGGTTGGAAGCTGGATTGGAAGTTGGGTTGGAATTTGGGCTTGAAGTAGGGTTGGAAGATGGGTTGGAAGTTGGGTTGGAAATTGGGTCGGAACTTGGGTTGGTAACTGGGTTTGATGCTGGGTGGGAAGTTGGATTGGAAGGTGGGAGGGAAGTTGGGCTGGAAGTTGGGCTGGGAGTTGGGTTGGAAGGTGGGCTAGAATTTGGGTCGGAAGTTGGGCTGAATGTTGGGGTTTAAGTTGGGTTGAAAGTTGGATTGGAAATTAGGTTGGGAGTTGGGTTGGAAGTAGGGCTGAAAGTTGGGTTGGAAGTTGGGTTGGAAGTTGGGCTGGAAGTTGTGTTGGAAGTTGGCTTTGAATTTGGGTTGGAAGTTGTGTTGAAAGTTGGGTTGGAAGTTGGATTGGAAGTTGGGTTGCACGTAGGATTGTAAGTTGGGCTGGACGTTGGGTTGGAAGTTTGGTTGGAAGATGGGCTCGAAGTTGGGTTGGAAGTTGGGTTGGATGTTGGGCTGGAAATTTGGTTGGATGTTGCGTTGGAAGTTTGGTTGGAATTTTAGATGGAAGTTAGGTTCGAAGTCGGGTTGGAAATTTGGTTGAAAGTTGGGTTTATAGTTAGTTTGGAAGTTGGGTTGGAAGTTGTTTTGGAAGTTGGGTTGAAAGTTGAGTTGGAAGTTGGGTTGGAATTAGGGTTGGAAGTTGGTGTGGAAGTTGGGTTGGAAGTTGGGTTTGAATTTGGGTTGGATGTTGGGCAGGAAGTTGGGTTGGAAGTTGGGTTGGAAGTTGGGTTGGATGTTGGGTTGGAAGTTGGGTTGGAAATTGGGATGAATCTTGGGATGGATGTTGGGTTGGAAGTTGGGTTGGATGTTGGGATGGAAGTTGGGTTGGAAGTTGGGTTGGAAGTTAGGTTGGATGTTGGGTTGGAAGTTGGGATGGAAGTTGGGATGGAAGTTGGAATGAAAGTTGGGCTGGAAGTTGGGTTGGAAGTTGGGTTGGAAGTTGGGTTGCACGTTGGGTTGGAAACTGTATTAGAAGCAGGGTTTAAATTTGAATTGGAAGGTGGGATGGAAGTTGGGTTGGATGTTGGGTCGGGAGTTGGGTTGGAAGTTGGGCTGGATGTAGGGTTGGAAGTTTGGTAGAAAGTTGGGTTTTACGTTTGGTTGAAAGCTGGGTTGGAAGTTTGTTTGGATGTTGGGTTGGAAGTTGGGTTGGAAGTTGGGTTGGAAGCTGGGTTGGAAGTTTGTTTGGATGTTGGGTTGGAATTTGGGTTGGAAGTTGGGTTGGAAGTTGGGTTTGAAGTTGGCTTGGAAGTTGGGCTGGAAGTTGGGTTGAACGTTGGGTTGGACGTTGGGTTGGAAGTTGCGATGGAAGTAGGGATGGAAGTTGAGTTGGAAGTTGGGTTGCAAGTTGGATTGGAAGTTGGGTGGGATGTTGGGTTGAAAGTTGGGTTGGAAGTTTCATTTGGAGCTACGTTGGAAGCTAGGTTGGAAGTTGGATCGGAAGTTGGGATGGAAGTTGGGTTGGAAGTTGGGTTGGGAGTAGGGTTGGAAGCTGGGTTGGAAGTTGGGTTGGAAGTTGGGTTGGGAGTTGGGTTGGAAGTTGGGTTTGAAGTTGGGTTGGAAGTTGCGTTGAACGTTGGGTTTTAGTTGTGTTGAAAGTTGGTTTGGATGTTGGAATGGAAGTTGGGTTGGAAGTTGGGATGGAAGTTGGGTTTGAAGTTGGGTTGGAGGTTGGGTTGGAAGTTGGAATGGAATTTGGGCTGGAAGTTGGGTTGGAAGTTTGCCTGGACGTTTGGTTGGAAGTTGGGTTGGAAGTTGGGTTGGAAGTTGGAATGGAAGTTGGGTTGAAAGTTGGGTTGGGAGTTGGGTTGAAAGTTGGGTTGGAAGTGGGGCTGGAGGTTGGGCTTGAATTTGGGCTGGAAGTTGGGCTAGAAGTTGGTGTGGAAGTTTGGTTGGACGTTGGGTCGGAAGTTGGCTTTGTAGCTGGGTTGGAAGTTGGGTTGGAGGTTGGCTTGGAAATCGGGTTGGAAGTTGGGATAGTAATTGGGTTGGAAGTTGGGTTTGAAGATGGGTTGGATGTTTGGCTGGAATTTGGGTTGGAAGTTGGGTTGGAAGTTGGGTTGGAAGTTGGGTTGGAAGTTGGGATGGAAGTTGGAACGGAGTTGGGTTGGAAGTGGGGTTGGAACTTGGGCTGGAAGTTGGGTTGGAAGTAGGAATGGAATTTGGGTTGGAAGCTGGATTGGAAGCTTTATTGGAAGTTGGAGAGGAAGGTGGGATGGAAGTTGGGTTGGAAATTGGGTTGGGAGTTGGGTTGCACTTTGGGTTGGAAGTTGGGTGGGAAGTATATGAAAGGTGGGTTTTAAGTTTGTTCGAAAGTTGGGTTGGAAGTTGGGTTGGAAGTTGGGATGGAATTTGAGTTGGAAGTTGGGTTGGATGTTGGGTAGGAATTTGTGTTGGACATTGGGATGGGAGTTGGGTTAGATGTTGGGATGGAAGATGGGTTGGAAGTTGGGTAGGAAGTTGTGATGGTAGTTGGGTTGGAAGTTTGGATGGATGTTGGGTAGAAAGTTGGGTTGGAAGTTTGGTTGAAATTTGGGTTGGAAGTTGGGTTGGAAGTTGGGCTGAAAGTTGGGTGTGAAGTTGGGTTGGAAGTTGGGTTGGAAGTTGGGTTGGGAGTTGGGTAGGAAATTGGGTTTGAAGTGTGGATGTAACGTGGGATGTCGGTTGGGTTCGAGATTGGGTTGGAAGTTGGGTTGGAAGTTGGGTTGGAAGTTGGGATGGAAGTTGGGATGGAAGTTGGGTTGGTAGTTGGGTTGAAAGTTGGTTGGAAGTTGTGTTGGAAGTTGGGTTGGATGTTGAGCTGGAAGTTGGGTTGGAAGCTGGGTTTTATGTTGGGTTGGAAGTTGGGTTGGAAGTTGGGCTGGAAGTTGGGTTGGAAGTTGGGTTGGTAGTTGGGTTGAAAGTTGGTTGGAAGTTGTGTTGGAAGTTGGGTTGGATGTTGAGCTGGAAGTTGGGTTGGAAGCTGGGTTTTATGTTGGGTTGGAAGTTGGGTTGGAAGTTGGGCTGGATGTTGGGCTTGAAGTTGGGTTGGAAGTTGAGCTAGAAGTTGGGTTGGAATTTGGGTTGGAATTTGGGTTGAAATTTTGGTTGGAACTTTGGTTGGAAGTTGTGTTGAACGTTGGGTTAGAAGTTGGGTTGGAAGTTGAGCTAGAAGTTGGGTTGGAATTTGGGTTGGAATTTGGGTTGAAATTTTGGTTGGAACTTTGGTTGGAAGTTGTGTTGAACGTTGGGTTAGAAGTTGGGTTGGAAGTTGGGTTGGAAGTTGGGTTGTAAAGTGGGTTGAAGTTCTGGTTGAAAGTTAGGTTGAAATATGGAGTGGAAGCTGGGTTGGAACTTGGGTTGAAAGTTGCGTTGGAAGCTGGGTTGGAAGCTGGGTTACAATTTGGGCTGGAAGGTGGCTTGGAAGTTGGGTTGGAAGTTGGATCGGATGTTGGGTTTGAAGTCAAGATGTAAGGTGGGATGGAAGCTGGGTTGGAAGTTGGGTTGGTAGTTGGGTTGGAAGTTGGGTTGGAAATTGGGCTTGAAGTTGGGTTGGAATTTGGGTGGGAAATTGGTTTGGAAGTTGGATTGGAAGTTGGGTTGGAAGTTGGGTTCGAAGTTGGGTTGGAAGTTTGGTTGGAAGTTGGGTTTGAAGTTGGCTTGGAAGTTGAGTTGGAAGTTGGGTTGGAAGTTGGGCTGGTAGTTGGAATGGAAGTTGGGATGGAACTTGGGTTAGCAGTTGGGTTGGAAGTTGTGCTGGAATTTGGGTTGGAAGTTTGATTGGAAGTTGGGATGGAAGCTGGGATGGAAGTTGGGTTGGAAGTTCAGTTGAAATTTGGGTTGGAAGTTTTGTTGGAAGCTGGGTTGGATGTTGGGTTAGAAGTTGGGTTGAAAATTGGGTTGGAAGTTGGGTTGTAAGTTGGGTTGGAAGTTGGGTTGGAAACTGGGTTGGAAGTTGGGATGGAAATTGAGATGGAAGTTGGGTTTGAAGTTGGGTTAAAAGCTTGGTTAGAAGTTGGATTGGAAGTTGGGTTGGAAGTTGGGTTGGAAGTTGATCTGGAAGTTGGGCTTGAAGTTGGGATGGAAGGTGGGATGGAAGTTGGGTTGGAAGTTGGGTTGGAAGTTGGGTTGGAAGTTGGGTTGGAAGTTGGGCTGGAAGGTGGGATGGAAGTTGGGCTAGAAGTTGGGTTGGAAGTTGGGCTGGAAGTTGGGTTGGAAGTTGGGCTGGATGTTGGGTTTGAAGGTGGGTTGGAAGTTGGGCTTTAAGTTGGGTTGGAAGTTGAGTTGGAAGCCGGGTTGGATGTTGGGTTGGGAGTGGGGTTTGAAGTTTGGTTGGAAGTTGGGTTGGATGTTGGGTTAGTAGTTGGGATGGAAGCTGGGTTGGAAGTCGGGTTTGAAGTTGGACTGGGCGTTGGATTGAAGTGTGGGTTGGAAGTTGGGTTGGACGCTGGGTTGGAAGTTGGGTAAGATTGGGTTGGAAGTGGGGTTGGACGTTGGGTTGGAAATTTGGTTGGAAGTTTTGTTCGAAGTTGGGTTGGAAGACGGGCTGGAAGTTGGGTTGGAAGTTGAGATGGAAGTTGGGTTTGAAGTTGGGCTGGAAGTTGGGCTGGAAGTTTGGTTAAAATTGGATTGGAAGTTGGGTTGGAAGCTGGGTTGGACTTTTGGTTGAAAGTTGGGTTGAAAGCTGGGTTGGAAGCTGGGTTGGAAGTTAGGTTGGAAGTTGGGTTGAAAGTTGGGTTGGAAGCTGGGTTGGACGCTGGGTTGGATTTGGGGTTGGAAGGTGGGTTGGAAGTTGGGTTGGGAGGTGGGTTGGAAATTGGACTTGAGGTTGGGATTGAAGGTGGGATGGAATTTGGATTCGGAGTTGTGCTCGATGTTGGGCTGGAAGTTGGGTTGGGAGGTGGGTTGGAAATTGGACTTGAGGTTGGGATTGAAGGTGGGATGGAATTTGGATTCGGAGTTGTGCTCGATGTTGGGCTCGAATTTGGGTTTAAAGTTGGGTAGGAAGATGGGTTGGAAGTTGGGTTGGAAGTTGGGTTGGAAGTTGGGTTAGAAGCTGGGTTGGAAGTTGGGTTGGTAGTAGGGATTGAAGTTGGGCTGGAAATTGGGTTGGAAATTGGGTTGGAAGTTGAATTGGAAGTTGGGTTGGAAGCTGGGCTTGAAGTTGGGTTGGGAGTTGGGTTGGAAATCGGGTCCGAACTTGGGTTGGAAGTTGGGT
This sequence comes from Penium margaritaceum, assembly GCA_023375785.1. NCBI lineage: Eukaryota > Viridiplantae > Streptophyta > Zygnematophyceae > Desmidiales > Peniaceae > Penium > Penium margaritaceum. The sequence goes on from SZWC01000194.1 coordinate 349,022, forward strand.
TGGTGGTTGGGATGGATGTTGGGATGGAAGCTTGGTTAGAAGTTGTGTTGGAAGTTGGGTTGGAAGTTGGGTTGGAAGTTGGGTTGAAAGTTGGGTTCGAAATTGGGTTGGAAGTCAGGTCGAAAGTTGGGCTGGAAGTTGGGTTGGAAGTTGGGTTGGACTCTGGGTTGGAAGTTGGGTGGCAAGTTGCCTTGAACATTGGGTTTGAAGTTGGGTTGGAAGTTGGTTTGGAAGTTTGATTGGAAGTTGGGTTGGAAGTTGGGTTGGACTCTGGGTTGGAAGTTGGGTGGCAAGTTGCCTTGAACATTGGGTTTGAAGTTGGGTTGGAAGTTGGTTTGGAAGTTTGATTGGAAGTTGGGTTGGAATTTCGGTTGAAAGTTTGGTTGAAAGCTGAGTTGGAAGCTGGGTTGGAAGTTGGGTTGGAAGTTGGGTTGAAAGTTGGGTTGGAAGCTGGGTTGGAAGGTGGGTTGGAAGTTGGGTTGGAAATTGGGTTTGAAGATGGGTAGGAAGGTGGGATGGAAGTTGGGTTTGAAATTAGATTGAAAGTTGGGTTGGAAGTTGGGTTGGAAGTTGGATTAGGAGTTCTGCTGGAAGTTGGCCTTGAAGGTTGGTTGGAAGTTGGATAGGAAGTTGGGTTGGAAGTTGGGTTGGTAGTTGCCATTGATGTTTGGATGGAAGTTGGGTTAGAAGTTGGGCTGGAAGTAGGGTTGGAAGTTGGGTTGATGTTTGGGTTGGAAGTTGGCTTGGAAGTTGGGTTGCAAGTTGGGTTGGAAGTTGGTTGGAAGTTGGGCTAGAAGTTGGGTTGAAAGTTGAGTCGGAAGTTGGGTGGGAAGTTGGGATGGAAGTTGGGTTGGAAGTTGGATTTAAAGTTGGGTTGGAGGTTGTGTTGGAAGTAGGCTTAGAAGTTTAGTTGGACGTTAGGTTGGAAGTTGGGTAGGATGTTGGGTTGGATGTTGGGCTGTAAAAGGGATTGGAAGTTAGGTTGGAAGTTTGGTTGGAAGTTGGGCTGGAATCTGGACTGGAAATTGGGTTGGAAGTTGGGCTGGATGTTGGGTTGGAAGCTGGGTTGAATGTTGGTTTGAATGTTGGGTTGATGGTTGGGTTGGACGCTGGGTTGGGATCTGAGTAGGAAGTTGGGTTGGAAGTGGGGTTAGAAGTTGGGTTGGAAATTTGGTAGGAAGTTTTGTTCCAATTTGGGTTGGAAGATGGGCTGGAAGTTAAGTTGGAAGTCGCGCTGGACGTTGGGTTGGAGATTGGGTTGGAAGTTGGGTTGGAAATTAGGCTTGAACTTGGGTTGGAAGTTGGGTTGGAAGTTGGACTAGAAGTTGGGCTGGAAGTTGGGCTGGTAGTTGGAATGGAAGTTGGGATGGAACTTGGGTTAGCAGTTGGGTTGGAAGTTGTGCTGGAAGTTGGGTTGGAAGTTTGATTGGAAGTTGGGATGGAAGCTGGGATGGAAGTTGGGTTGGAAGTTCAGTTGAAATTTGGGTTGGAAGTTTTGTTGGAAGCTGGGTTGGATGTTGGGCTGGAAGTTGGGTTGAAAATTGGGTTGGAAGTTGGGTTCGAAGTTGGGTTGGAAGTTGGGTTGGAAACTGGGTTGGAAGTTGGGATGGAAATTGAGATGGAAGTTGGGTTCGAAGTTGGGTTAAAAGCTTGGTTAGAAGTTGGATTGGAAGTTGGGTTGGAAGTTGGGTTGGAAGTTGGGTTGGAAACTGGGTTGGAAGTTGGGATGGAAATTGAGATGGAAGTTGGGTTCGAAGTTGGGTTAAAAGCTTGGTTAGAAGTTGGATTGGAAGTTGGGTTGGAAGTTGGGTTGGAAGTTGATCTGGAAGTTGGGCTTGAAGTTGGGATGGAAGGTGGGATGGAAGTTGGGTTGAAAGTTGGATTGGAAGTTGGGTTGGAAGTTGGGTTGGAAGTTGGGTCGGAAGGTGGGATGGAAGTTGGGCTAGAAGTTGGGTTGGAAGTTGGGCTGGAAGTTGGGATGGAAGGTGGGATGGAAGTTGGGTTGAAAGTTGGATTGGAAGTTGGGTTGGAAGTTGGGTTGGAAGTTGGGTCGGAAGGTGGGATGGAAGTTGGGCTAGAAGTTGGGTTGGAAGTTGGGCTGGAAGTTGGGTTGGAAGTTGGGCTGGATGTTGGGTTGGAAGTTGGGTTGGAAGTTGGGCTTTAAGTTGGGTTGGAAGTTGAGTTGGAAGCTGGGTTGGATGTTGGGTTGGGAGTGGGGTTTGAAGTTTGGTTGGAAGTTGGGTTGGATGTTGGGTTAGTAGTTGGGATGGAAGCTGGGTTGGAAGTCGGGTTTGAAGTTGGACTGGGCGTTGGATTGAAGTGTGGGTTGGAAGTTGGGTTGGACGTTGGGTTGGAAGTTGGGTAAGATTGGGTTGGAAGTGGGGTTGGACGTTGGGTTGGAAATTTGGTTGGAAGTTTTGTTCGAAGTTGTGTTGGAAGACGGGCTGGAAGTTGGGTTGGAAGTTGGGATGGAAGTTGGGTTTGAAGTTGGGCTGGAAGTTGGGTTGGAAGTTTGGTTGGAAATTGGATTGGAAGTTGGGTTGGAAGTTGGGTTGGAATTTTGGTTGAAAGTTGGGTTGAAAGCTGGGTAGGAAGCTGGGTTGGAAGTTGGGTTGGAAGTTGGGTTGAAAGTTGGGTTGGAAGCTGGGTTGGAAGCTGGGTTGGATTTGGGGTTGGAAGGTGGGTTGGAAGTTGGGTTGGGAGGTGGGTTGGAAATTGGACTTGAGGTTGGGATTGAAGGTGGGATGGAATTTGGATTCGGAGTTGTGCTCGATGTTGGGCTCGAATTTGGGTTTCAAGTTGGGTAGGAAGTTGGGTTGGAAGTTGGGTTGGAAGTTGGGTTGGAAGTTGGGTTAGAAGCTGGGTTGGAAGTTGGGTTGGTAGTTGGGATTGAAGTTGGGCTGGAAAATGGGTTGGAAATTGGGTTGGAAGTTGAATTGGAAGTTGGGTTAGAAGCTGGGCTTGAAGTTGGGTTGGAAGTTGGGTTGGAAATCGGGTCCGAACTTGGGTTGGAAGTTGGGTTGGTGGTTGGGATGGATGTTGGGATGGAAGTTTGGTTAGAAGTTGTGTTGGAAGTTGGGTTGGAAGTTGGGTTGGAAGTTGGGTTGGAAGTTGGGTTGAAAGTTGGGTTCGAAATTGGGTTGGAAGTCAGGTTGAAAGTTGGGCTGGAAGTTGGGTTGGAAGTTGGGTTGGACTCTGGGTTGGAAGTTGGGTGGCAAGTTGCCTTGAACATTGGGTTTGAAGTTGGGTTGGAAGTTGGTTTGGAAGTTTGATTGGAAGTTGGGTTGGACTCTGGGTTGGAAGTTGGGTGGCAAGTTGCCTTGAACATTGGGTTTGAAGTTGGGTTGGAAGTTGGTTTGGAAGTTTGATTGGAAGTTGGGTTGGAATTTCGGTTGAAAGGTTGGTTGAAAGCTGGATTGGAAGCTGGGTTGGAAGTTGGGTTCGAAGTTGGGTTGAAAGTTGGGTTGGAAGCTGGGTTGGAAGGTGGGTTGGAAGTTGGGTTGGACATTGGGTTTGAAGATGGGTAGGAAGGTTGGATGGAAGTTGGGTTTGAAATTGGATTGAAAGCTGGGTTGGAAGTTGTGTTGGAAGTTGGATTAGGAGTTCTGCTGGAAGTTGGCCTTGAAGGTTGGTTGGAAGCTGGATAGGAAGTTGGGTTGGAAGTTGGGTTGGTAGTTGCCATTGATGTTTGGATGGAAGTTGGGTTAGAAGTTGGGCTGGAAGTACGGTTGGAAGTTGGGTTGATTTTTGGGTTGGAAGTTGGCTTGGAAGTTGGGTTGCAAGTTGGGTTGGAAGTTGGTTGGAAGTTGGGCTAGAAGTTGGGTTGAAAGTTGAGTCGGACGTTGGGTGGGAAGTTGGGATGGAAGTTGGGTTGGAAGTTGGATTTAAAGTTGGGTTGTAGGTTGTGTTGGAAGTAGGCTTAGAAGTTGGGTTGGACGTTAGGTTGCAAGTTGGGTAGGATGTTGGGTTGGATGTTGGGCTGTAAAAGGGATTGGAAGTTAGGTTGGAAGTTTGGTTGGAAGTTGGGCTGGAATCTGGACTGGAAATTGGGTTGGAAGTTGGGCTGGATGTTGGGCTGGAAGCTGGGTTGAATGTTGGTTTGAATGTTGGGTTGATGGTTGGGTTGGACGCTGGGTTGGGATCTGAGTAGGAAGTTGGGTTGGAAGTGGGGTTGGAAGTTGGGTTGGAAATTTGGTTGGAAGTTTTGTTCCAAGTTGGGTTGGAAGATGGGCTGGAAGTTAAGTTGGAAGTCGGGCTGGAAGTTGGGTTGGAGATTGGGTTGGAGGTTGGGTTGGAAATTGGGCTTGAAGTTGGGTTGGAAGTTGGGTTGGAAGTTGGACTAGAAGTTGGGCTGGAAGTTGGGCTGGTAGTTGGAATGGAAGTTGGGTTGGAAGTTGGGTTGGAAGTTGGGTTGGAAGTTGGGTTGGAAGTTGGGTTGGAAGTTGGGATGGAAGTTGGGATGGAAGTTGGGTTGGAAGTTGGGTTGAAAGTTGGGTTGGAAGTTGGGTTGGAAGTTGGGTTGGAAGTTGGGTTGGAAGTTGGGTTGGAAGTTGGGTTGGAAGTTGGGTTGGAAGTTGGGATGGAAGTTGGAATGGAAGTTGGGTTTGAAGTTGGGTTGAAAGTTGGACTGGAAGTTTTGTTGGATGTTGGGTTGGATGTTGGGTTGGAAGTTGAGTTGAAAGTTGGGTTGGAAGTTGGGATGGAAGTTGGGTTGGAAGTTGGGTTGGAAACTGGGTTGGAAGTTGGGTTGGATGTTGGGTTGGAAGTTGGGTTGAAAGTTGGGATGGAAGTTGAGATGGAAGTTTGGTTCAAAGTTGGGTTAAAATCTGGGTTAGAAGTTGGGTTGGAAGTTGGGTTGGGAGTTTAATTGGAGGTTGAGCTGGACGTTCGGTTGGAAATTGGGTTGGAGGTTGGGTTGGAAGTTTGGTTGGAAGTTGCTTTGAATGTTTGGTTGGAAGTTGGGTTGGAAATTGGATTGGAAGCTGGGTTGGAAGCTGGGTCGAAAGTTGGGTTGGAGGCTATGTTGGAAGTTGAGTTGGAAGTTGGGTTGAAAGTTGGATTGGAAGGTGGGTTGGAAGCTGGGTTGGAATTTGGGTTGCAAGGTGGGTTGCAAGTTCGGTTGGGAGGTGGGTTGGAAATTAGGCTTAAAGTTGGGATGGAAGGTGGGATGGAAGTTGGGTTCGAAGTTGTACTTGAAGTTGGCACGGAAGTTGGGTTGGAAGTTGGGTTGGAAGTTGGGCTTGAAGTTGTGTTGGAAGTTGGGTTGGAAGTTGGGATGGAGTTGGGTTGGTAGTTGGGATGGAAGTTGGGTTGGAAGCTGGGTTGGAAATTGGGTTGGAAGTTGGGTTGGGAGTTGGGTTGGAAGCTGGGCTTGAAGTTGGGTTGGAAGTTGGGTTTGAAATCGGTTTGGAAGTTGTGTTGGAAGCTGGGTTGGTTGTTGGGGTGGAAGTTGGGATGGAAGTTGGGTTAGACGTTGTGTTGGAAGTTGGCTTGGATGTTGGGTTGGAAGATGGGTCGGAAGTTGGGTTGGAAGTTGGGTTGGAAGTTGGGTTCAAAATTGGGTTGGAAGCTGGGTTGGAACTTGGGCTAAAAGCTGGGTTGGAAGTTGGGTCGGAAGTTGAGCTGGAAGTTGGGTTGGAAGTTGGGTTGGAAATTGGGTTGGAAGTTGGGTGGGAAGTTGCGTTGAACGTTGGATTGGAAATTGGGTTGGAAGTTAAGTTGGAAGTTCGGATGGAAGTTGGGTTGGAGTTTGGGTTGAAAGTTGGGTTGAATGTTGGGTTGGGAGCTTGGTTGGAAGTTGGGCTGGAAGTTTGGTTGAAAGTTGGGTTGGAAGCTGGGTTGAAAGTTGGGTTAGAATTCGGATTCGAAGGTGGGTTGGAAGTTGGGTTGAACGTTCGGTTGGAAATTGGGTTTGAAGTTTGGATGGAAGGTGGGATGGAAGTTGGGCTCGAAGTTGGATTAATACTTGGGCTTGAAGTTGGGTTGGAAGTTGAGTTGGATGTTCGATTGGAAGTTGGCCTTGAAGGTTGGTTGGAAGTTGGGTTGGAAGTTGGGTTGGTAGATGGGATTGAAGTTTGGATGGAAGTCGGGTTAGAAGGTGGGCTGGAAGTTGGGTTGGAAGTTGGGTTGAAAGATGGGTTGGAAGTAGGGTTGGAAGTTGGGTTGGAAGTTGGGCTCAAAGTAGGGCTGGAAGTTGGGTTGAAAGTTGTGTTGGAAGTTGGGTTAGACGTTGGGCTGGAAGTTGGATAGGAAGTTGGGTCGCAAGTGGGGTTGGAAGATGTATTGGAAGATTGGTTGGAAGTTTTGTTTGAAGCTGGGTTGGAAGATGGGTGGGAAGTTGGGTTGGGAGTTGGGTTCGAGGTGAGGTGGGAAGTTAGGTTGGAAGCTCAGCTGGAAGTTGGGATGAACGTTGGGTTGGAAGCTGGATTTAAAACTGGGTTGGAGGTTGTGTTGCAAGCAGGGTTGGAAGTTGTGTTGGACGTTAGGTTGGAAGTTGGGTAGGATGATGGGTTGGGAGTTGGGCTTTAAGTTGGGTTGGAAGTTAGGTTGGAAGTTTGGTCGGATGTTGGGTTGGAATCTGGACTGGAAATTGGGTTGTAAGTTGGGTTGAAACTTGGGTTGGTAGTTGGGCTGGAACTTGGGTTGGAATTCAGGTTGGAAGTTGAGTTGGAAGTTGGGTTGGAAGTTAGGGTGGAATTTGGGTTTGAAGTTGGGATGGAATGTGGGATGGAAGTTGGATTCGAAGTTGTGTTGGAAGTTGGGTTGGACGTTGGGTTAGATGTTGGGTTGAAAGTTGAAATTGGAAGCTGGGTTAGAAATTATGTTGAAAGTTGGGTTGGAAGTTGCCTTGGACGCTGGGTTCGAAGTTAAGTTTGAAACTGGGTTGGGAGTTGGGATGGAAGCTGAGATGGAAGTTGGGTTCAAAGTTCGGTTGGAAGTTGGGTTGTAAGTTGGGTTGGAAGTTGGGTTGAAAGTTTGGTTGGAAGTTGGGCTTGAAGTTAGGCTCAAAGTTGTGTTGGTAGTTGGGTTGGAAGTGGGGTTGAAATTTTGTTTGGTAGTTGGGATGGAAGCTGGGATGGAAGTTGGACTAGAAGTTGGGTTGGAAGTTGGGTTGGAAGTTGGGTTGGACGTTGGGCTGGAAGTTGGGTTGGAAGTTTGGTTGGAAGTTGGGTTAGAAGTTGGGTTGGAAGTTGGGTTGAAAGTTGGGTTCGAATTTGGGTTGGAAGTTGGGTTCGAAGTTGGGTTGGACGTTGGGATGGAAGTTGGGTTGGAAGTTGGGTAGGAAGTTGGGTTGGAAGCTAGGTTTAAAGTTGGGTTGGAAGTTGGGTTGGAAGTTAAGTTTGAAACTGGGTTGGGAGTTGGGATGGAAGATGAGATGGAAGTTGGGTTCAAAGTTGGGTTGGAAGTCGGGTTGGAAGTTAAGTTTGAAACTGGGTTGGGAGTTGGGATGGAAGATGAGATGGAAGTTGGGTTCAAAGTTGGGTTGGAAGTCGGGTTGGAAGTTAAGTTTGAAACTGGGTTGGGAGTTGGGATGGAAGATGAGATGGAAGTTGGGTTCAAAGTTGGGTTGGAAGTCGGGTTGGAAGTTAAGTTTGAAACTGGGTTGGGAGTTGGGATGGAAGATGAGATGGAAGTTGGGTTCAAAGTTGGGTTGGAAGTCGGGTTGGAAGTTAAGTTTGAAACTGGGTTGGGAGTTGGGATGGAAGATGAGATGGAAGTTGGGTTCAAAGTTGGGTTGGAAGTCGGGTTGGAAGTTAAGTTTGAAACTGGGTTGGGAGTTGGGATGGAAGATGAGATGGAAGTTGGGTTCAAAGTTGGGTTGGAAGTCGGGTTGGAAGTTAAGTTTGAAACTGGGTTGGGAGTTGGGATGGAAGATGAGATGGAAGTTGGGTTCAAAGTTGGGTTGGAAGTCGGGTTGGAAGTTAAGTTTGAAACTGGGTTGGGAGTTGGGATGGAAGATGAGATGGAAGTTGGGTTCAAAGTTGGGTTGGAAGTCGGGTTGGAAGTTAAGTTTGAAACTGGGTTGGGAGTTGGGATGGAAGATGAGATGGAAGTTGGGTTCAAAGTTGGGTTGGAAGTCGGGTTGGAAGTTAAGTTTGAAACTGGGTTGGGAGTTGGGATGGAAGATGAGATGGAAGTTGGGTTCAAAGTTGGGTTGGAAGTCGGGTTGGAAGTTAAGTTTGAAACTGGGTTGGGAGTTGGGATGGAAGATGAGATGGAAGTTGGGTTCAAAGTTGGGTTGGAAGTCGGGTTGGAAGTTAAGTTTGAAACTGGGTTGGGAGTTGGGATGGAAGATGAGATGGAAGTTGGGTTCAAAGTTGGGTTGGAAGTCGGGTTGGAAGTTAAGTTTGAAACTGGGTTGGGAGTTGGGATGGAAGATGAGATGGAAGTTGGGTTCAAAGTTGGGTTGGAAGTCGGGTTGGAAGTTAAGTTTGAAACTGGGTTGGGAGTTGGGATGGAAGATGAGATGGAAGTTGGGTTCAAAGTTGGGTTGGAAGTCGGGTTGGAAGTTAAGTTTGAAACTGGGTTGGGAGTTGGGATGGAAGATGAGATGGAAGTTGGGTTCAAAGTTGGGTTGGAAGTCGGGTTGGAAGTTAAGTTTGAAACTGGGTTGGGAGTTGGGATGGAAGATGAGATGGAAGTTGGGTTCAAAGTTGGGTTGGAAGTCGGGTTGGAAGTTAAGTTTGAAACTGGGTTGGGAGTTGGGATGGAAGATGAGATGGAAGTTGGGTTCAAAGTTGGGTTGGAAGTCGGGTTGGAAGTTAAGTTTGAAACTGGGTTGGGAGTTGGGATGGAAGATGAGATGGAAGTTGGGTTCAAAGTTGGGTTGGAAGTCGGGTTGGAAGTTAAGTTTGAAACTGGGTTGGGAGTTGGGATGGAAGATGAGATGGAAGTTGGGTTCAAAGTTGGGTTGGAAGTCGGGTTGGAAGTTAAGTTTGAAACTGGGTTGGGAGTTGGGATGGAAGATGAGATGGAAGTTGGGTTCAAAGTTGGGTTGGAAGTCGGGTTGGAAGTTAAGTTTGAAACTGGGTTGGGAGTTGGGATGGAAGATGAGATGGAAGTTGGGTTCAAAGTTGGGTTGGAAGTCGGGTTGGAAGTTAAGTTTGAAACTGGGTTGGGAGTTGGGATGGAAGATGAGATGGAAGTTGGGTTCAAAGTTGGGTTGGAAGTCGGGTTGGAAGTTAAGTTTGAAACTGGGTTGGGAGTTGGGATGGAAGATGAGATGGAAGTTGGGTTCAAAGTTGGGTTGGAAGTCGGGTTGGAAGTTAAGTTTGAAACTGGGTTGGGAGTTGGGATGGAAGATGAGATGGAAGTTGGGTTCAAAGTTGGGTTGGAAGTCGGGTTGGAAGTTAAGTTTGAAACTGGGTTGGGAGTTGGGATGGAAGATGAGATGGAAGTTGGGTTCAAAGTTGGGTTGGAAGTCGGGTTGGAAGTTAAGTTTGAAACTGGGTTGGGAGTTGGGATGGAAGATGAGATGGAAGTTGGGTTCAAAGTTGGGTTGGAAGTCGGGTTGGAAGTTAAGTTTGAAACTGGGTTGGGAGTTGGGATGGAAGATGAGATGGAAGTTGGGTTCAAAGTTGGGTTGGAAGTCGGGTTGGAAGTTAAGTTTGAAACTGGGTTGGGAGTTGGGATGGAAGATGAGATGGAAGTTGGGTTCAAAGTTGGGTTGGAAGTCGGGTTGGAAGTTAAGTTTGAAACTGGGTTGGGAGTTGGGATGGAAGATGAGATGGAAGTTGGGTTCAAAGTTGGGTTGGAAGTCGGGTTGGAAGTTAAGTTTGAAACTGGGTTGGGAGTTGGGATGGAAGATGAGATGGAAGTTGGGTTCAAAGTTGGGTTGGAAGTCGGGTTGGAAGTTAAGTTTGAAACTGGGTTGGGAGTTGGGATGGAAGATGAGATGGAAGTTGGGTTCAAAGTTGGGTTGGAAGTCGGGTTGGAAGTTAAGTTTGAAACTGGGTTGGGAGTTGGGATGGAAGATGAGATGGAAGTTGGGTTCAAAGTTGGGTTGGAAGTCGGGTTGGAAGTTAAGTTTGAAACTGGGTTGGGAGTTGGGATGGAAGATGAGATGGAAGTTGGGTTCAAAGTTGGGTTGGAAGTCGGGTTGGAAGTTAAGTTTGAAACTGGGTTGGGAGTTGGGATGGAAGATGAGATGGAAGTTGGGTTCAAAGTTGGGTTGGAAGTCGGGTTGGAAGTTAAGTTTGAAACTGGGTTGGGAGTTGGGATGGAAGATGAGATGGAAGTTGGGTTCAAAGTTGGGTTGGAAGTCGGGTTGGAAGTTAAGTTTGAAACTGGGTTGGGAGTTGGGATGGAAGATGAGATGGAAGTTGGGTTCAAAGTTGGGTTGGAAGTCGGGTTGGAAGTTAAGTTTGAAACTGGGTTGGGAGTTGGGATGGAAGATGAGATGGAAGTTGGGTTCAAAGTTGGGTTGGAAGTCGGGTTGGAAGTTAAGTTTGAAACTGGGTTGGGAGTTGGGATGGAAGATGAGATGGAAGTTGGGTTCAAAGTTGGGTTGGAAGTCGGGTTGGAAGTTAAGTTTGAAACTGGGTTGGGAGTTGGGATGGAAGATGAGATGGAAGTTGGGTTCAAAGTTGGGTTGGAAGTCGGGTTGGAAGTTAAGTTTGAAACTGGGTTGGGAGTTGGGATGGAAGATGAGATGGAAGTTGGGTTCAAAGTTGGGTTGGAAGTCGGGTTGGAAGTTAAGTTTGAAACTGGGTTGGGAGTTGGGATGGAAGATGAGATGGAAGTTGGGTTCAAAGTTGGGTTGGAAGTCGGGTTGGAAGTTAAGTTTGAAACTGGGTTGGGAGTTGGGATGGAAGATGAGATGGAAGTTGGGTTCAAAGTTGGGTTGGAAGTCGGGTTGGAAGTTAAGTTTGAAACTGGGTTGGGAGTTGGGATGGAAGATGAGATGGAAGTTGGGTTCAAAGTTGGGTTGGAAGTCGGGTTGGAAGTTAAGTTTGAAACTGGGTTGGGAGTTGGGATGGAAGATGAGATGGAAGTTGGGTTCAAAGTTGGGTTGGAAGTCGGGTTGGAAGTTAAGTTTGAAACTGGGTTGGGAGTTGGGATGGAAGATGAGATGGAAGTTGGGTTCAAAGTTGGGTTGGAAGTCGGGTTGGAAGTTAAGTTTGAAACTGGGTTGGGAGTTGGGATGGAAGATGAGATGGAAGTTGGGTTCAAAGTTGGGTTGGAAGTCGGGTTGGAAGTTAAGTTTGAAACTGGGTTGGGAGTTGGGATGGAAGATGAGATGGAAGTTGGGTTCAAAGTTGGGTTGGAAGTCGGGTTGGAAGTTAAGTTTGAAACTGGGTTGGGAGTTGGGATGGAAGATGAGATGGAAGTTGGGTTCAAAGTTGGGTTGGAAGTCGGGTTGGAAGTTAAGTTTGAAACTGGGTTGGGAGTTGGGATGGAAGATGAGATGGAAGTTGGGTTCAAAGTTGGGTTGGAAGTCGGGTTGGAAGTTGGGTTGGAAGTTGGGTTAGAAGATGGGTTGGAAATTGGGTTGGAAGTTGGGTTGGAAGTCGGGTAGGAAGTTGGGTTTGAAATTGGGTTGGAAGTTGGGTTTAAAGTTGGGTTGGAAGTTGTGTTGGAAGTTGGGCTGGAAGTTGGATTGGACGTTGGGTTGAAAGTTGTGTTGAAAGCTGGGTTAGAAGCTGGGTTGAACGTTGGGTTGGAAATGGGGCTGGATGTTGGGTTGGAAGTTGGGTTGGAATTTGGGCTAGACGTTGGGATGGAAGGTGGGATGGAAATTGGACTCGACGTTGGATTAGAATTTGGGTTAGAAGATGGTTTGGATGTTGGGTTGGAAGTTGGGCTGGAAGTTGGGCTGGAAGTTGGGTTTGAAGTTGGGTTGGAAGTTGTATTGGAAGCTGGGCTGGAAGTTGGGTTTGAAGTTGGGTTGAAAGTTGGGTTGGAAGCTGGGTTAGAAGTAGGGTTGAATGTTGGGCTGAAAGCTGGGTTGGAAATTGGGTTGGAAGTTGGCTTGGAAGATGGGCTGAAAGTTGGGTTTGAAGCAAGGTTGGTAGTTGGGTTGGAATTTGGGTTCGGAATTGGGCTGGAAGTTGGGTTGGACGTTGGGCTGGAAATTAGGTTTGATGTTGGTATGGAAGGTGGGATGGAAGTTGGGTTCGAGGTTGGGTTGGAAGTTGGGTTAGAAGTTAGGTTGGAAGATGGATTGGAAGTTTGGCTGGAATTCAGGCTTAAGATTAGGTTGGAAGTTGGGTTAGAAGCTGGATTGGAAGTTGGGTTGGAAGTTGGGTTGGTAGTTAGGATGGAAGGTGGGATGGAAATTGGGATCGAAGTTGTGTTGGAAGTTGGGTTGGAAGCTGGGTTTGAAGTTGGGTTGGAAGTTGGGTTGGAAGTTGGGATATAACTTGGGTTGAAAGTTTGGTTGGAAGTTGGGTTGGTAGTTAGGATGGAAGGTGGGATGGAAATTGGGATCGAAGTTGTGTTGGAAGTTGGGTTGGAAGCTGGGTTTGAAGTTGGGTTGGAAGTTGGGTTGGAAGTTGGGATATAACTTGGGTTGAAAGTTTGGTTGGAATTTGGGTTGGATGTTGGGTTGGAAGATGGGTAGGATGTTGGGTTGGAAGTGGGGTTGGAAGTTGGGTTGGAAGGTTGGCTGGAAGTTTTGTTGGAAGTTGGGTTGGAGGATGGGTTGGAAGTTGGCTTGGAAGATGCGTTAGAAGTTTGGGTGGAAGTTGGGTTGGGAGTCGGGTAGGAAGTTGGGTTTGAAATTGGGTTGGAAGTTGGGTTAGAAGATGGGTTGGAAATTGGGTTGGAAGTTGGGTTAGAAGATGGGTTGGAAATTGGGTTGGAAGTTGGGTTAGAAGATGGGTTGGAAATTGGGTTGGAAGTTGGGTTAGAAGATGGGTTGGAAATTGGGTTGGAAGTTGGGTTAGAAGATGGGTTGGAAATTGGGTTGGAAGTTGGGTTAGAAGATGGGTTGGAAATTGGGTTGGAAGTTGGGTTAGAAGATGGGTTGGAAATTGGGTTGGAAGTTGGGTTGGTCGTTGGGATGGAAGTTGGGTTGGAAGTTGGGTTGGAAGTTGGGATGTAAGTTGGGCTGGAAGTTGGGATGGAAGTTGGGTAGAAAGTTGGGTTGGAAGTTTGGTTGAAAGTTGGGTTGGAAGTTGGGTTGGAAGTTGGGTTGAGAGTTGGGTTGGAAGTTGGGTTGGAAGTTGGGTGGGAAGTTGGGTTGGAAGTAGGGTTGGTAGTTGGGATGGAAGTTGAAATGGAAGTTGGGTCAGAAGCTGGGATTGAAGTTGGGTTGGAAGTTGGGTTGGATGTTGGGTTGGAAGTCGGGTTGGAATTTGGGTTGACAGTTTGGTTGGAAGCTGGGATGGAAGTTGGGATGGAAGTTGGGTTGTAAGTTGGGTTGAAAGTTGGGTTGGAAGTTGTTTTGGAAGTTGGGCTTGAAGTTGGATTGGGAATAAGGTTGAAATATGGGTTTGAAGTTGGGTTGGAAGTTGGGTTTGAAACCAGGTTGGAAGTTGGGATGGAAGTTGAAATGGAAGTTGTGTTCAAAGTTGGGTTGGAATTTGGGTTGGAAGTTGGGTTGGAAGTTGGGATGGACTTTGGGTGGAAATTTGGGTTGGATGTTTGATTGAATGTTGGGTTGGAAGTTGGGTTGGAAGTTGGGTTGAAAGTTGGGTTAGACGCTGGGTTGGAAGTTGGGTTGAAAGCTGGGTTGGAAGTAGGGCTGGAAGTTGGGCTGGACATTGGGTTGGAAGCTGGGCTGGAAGTTGGGTTGAAAGTGGAGTTGGAAGTCGGGTTAGAAGTTGGGTTGGCAGTGGGGTTGAAAGTTGGGTTGAAAGTTCGGTTGGAAGTTGTGTTGGAAGTTGGGTTGGACGTTGGGTTGGATGTTGGGTTGAAAGTTGGGTTGGAAGCTGGGTTATAAGCTAGGTTGAAAGTTGGATTGGAAGTTGGCTTGGACGTTGGGTTGGAAGTTGAATTGGGAACTGTGTTGGAAGTTGAGATGGAAGCTGAGATGTAAGTTGGGTTCAAAGTTGGATTGGAAGATGGGTTGGAAGTTGGGTTGGAAGTTGGGTTGGAAGTTGAGCTGGAAGTTGAGTCGGAATATGGGTTGGAAGTTGGGTTGGAAGTTGGGTTGGAAGTTGGGTTTTAATTTGGGTTGGAATTTGGGTTGGAAGTTTGGTTGAACGCTGGGTTGGAAGTTGTGTTGGAAGCTGGGTTGGAAGTTGGGTTGGAAGTTGGGTTGGAATCTGGGTTGGAAGTTGGATTGGAAGTTGTGTTGGGGGTTGGATTGGAAGGTGGGTTGGTAGTTGGGTTGGAGTTTGGGTTGAAAGTTGGGTTGAAAGTTGGGTTGGAAGCTGGGTTAGAAGCTGGGTTGGAACTTGGGTTAGAAGCTAGATTGGAAGTTGGGTTGGAAGTTGGATAGGAAGTTGGATAGGAAGTTGGGCTTGAAGATGGGTTGGAAGCTGGGTTGGATGTTTGGTTGGAAGTTGGGTCAGAGTTTGGGTTGAACGTATGGTTGAAAGGTAGGTTGGAAGCTGGGTTGGAAGTTGGGTTGGAAGTTGGGTTGAAAGTTGGGTTGGAAGCTGGGTTGGATGTTTGGTTGGAAGTTGGGTCAGAGTTTGGGTTGAACGTATGGTTGAAAGGTAGGTTGGAAGCTGGGTTGGAAGTTGGGTTGGAAGTTGGGTTGAAAGTTGGGTTGGAAGCTGGATTGGTAGATGGGTTGGAATTTGGGTTGGAAGGTGGGTTGGAAGTTGGGTTCGGGGTTGGGTTGGAAATTGGGTTTGAAGTTGAATGGAAGTTGGGATGGAAGCTGGGTTGGAAGTTGGGTTGGAAGGTGGGTTGGAAGTTGGGTTCGGGGTTGGGTTGGAAATTGGGTTTGAAGTTGAATGGAAGTTGGGATGGAAGCTGGGTTGGAAGTTGGGTTGGAAGTTTGGTTGGAAGTTGGGTTGGATGTTGGGCTTGAAGTTTGGTTGGAAGTTGGATATGAACTTGGGCTGGAAGTTGGGTTGGAAGGTTGATTGGTAGTTGGGATGGAAGTTGGGTTGGAAGTTTGGTTGGAAGTTGGGTTGGATGTTGGGCTTGAAGTTTGGTTGGAAGTTGGATATGAACTTGGGCTGGAAGTTGGGTTGGAAGGTTGATTGGTAGTTGGGATGGAAGTTGGGATAGAAGTTGGGTTAAAAGTTGGGTTGGAAGATAGGCTGGAAGTTAGGTTGAAAGTTGGGTTGAAAGTTGGGTTTGAAGTTGGGTTGGAAGTTGGGTTGGAAGTTGGGCTGGAAGTTGGGCTGAAAGTTGGGTTGGAAGTTGGGTTGGACGTTGGGTTGGAGTTGGATAGGAAGTTGGGTTGGAAGTTGGGTTGGAGACTTGGTGAGAAGTTGAGTTGAAAGTTGGGTTGGAAGTTGGGTTGGAAGATGGGTTGGAAATTGGGTTGGAAGCTGGGATGGAAGTTGATATGTAAGTTGGGTTTGAAGTTGGGTTGGAAGCTGGGTTTGAAGTTGGGTTGGAAGTTGAGCTGGAGGCTGGGTTGGAAGTTGGGTTGGAAGTTGAGCTGGAAGCTGGATTGGAACTTGAGTTGGAAGTTGGGTTGGAAGATGGGTTGCATGTTGGGATGGAAGTTGGGTTGGAATTTGGGTTGGAAGTTGGGATGGAAGTTGGGTTGGAAGTTGGGTAGGAAGTTTGGTTGGAACTTGGGTTGGAATTTGGGTTGGAAGTTATTTGGACGTTTGGTTGGAATCTGGGTCGGAAGTTGGGCTGGACGTTGGGTTGGAATTCGGGCTGGAATGTGGGTTGGAAGTTGCGTTGGGGGTTGTGCTGGAAATTGGGTTTAAAGTTGGGATGGAAGGTGGGATGGATGTTGGGCTCGAAGTTGGGTTGGAAGTTGGGTTGGACGTTGGGTTGGATGTTGGGTTGGAAGATGGGCTTCAAGTTGGGTTGGAAGTTGGGTTGGAAGTTGGGTTGGAAGTTGGGTTGGAAGTTGAGTAGGTAGTTGGGATGGAAGTTGGGATGGAAGCTGGATTAGAAGTTGGGTTGAAAGTTAGGTTGGAGTTTGGGCTGGAATTGTAGTTAAAAGTTGGGTTGGAAGTTGAATTGGAAGTTGGGTTGGAAGTTGGATTGGATGTTGGGCTGGAAGTTTGGTTAAACGTTGGGTTGGAAGCTGGGCTGCACGTTGGGTTGGAAGTTGGGTAGGAAGTTGGGTTCGAAGTGGGGTTCGAAGTTGGGTTGGAAGTTTGGTTGGAAGATTGGTTGGAAGTTGGGTCGGAAGTTGGGTTGGAAGTTGGGTAGCAATTGGGGTTGGATGTTGGGTTGGAAGTTGGGTTGAAAGTTGGATTGGAAGTTGGGTTGAAAGTTGGGTTGGAATTTGGGCTGGAAACTGGGTTTGAAGTTGGGATAGAAGTGGAGATGGAAGCTGGGTTCGAAGTTGGGCGAGAAGTTGGGTTGGAAGTTGTGTTGGAAGTTGTGCTGGAAGTTGGGTTGGAAGTTTGGTCGGAAGTTGGTTTGGAAGTTGGGCTGGAAGTTGGGTTGGAAGTTGGGTTGAACGTTGGGTTGAAAGCTGGGTTGGAAGTTGGGTTGGAAGTTGGGCTGGAAGTTGGTTAAAGAGTTGGGTTGGAAGTTTGGTTTAAAGTTGGGTTGGAAGTTGGGTTGAACGTTGGGTTGGAAGTTGGGTTCGAAGGTGGGTTAGACGTTAGGTTGGGTGTTGGGTAGGAAGTTTGGTTAGAAGGGGGGTTGGAAGTTGGGTTGGAAGTTAGGTTGGACGTTTGGCTGCAATTTGGGTTGGAAGTTGGGCTGGAAGTTGGGTTGGAAATTGGGTTGGAAGTTGGGTAGGAAGTTTGGTTAGAAGGGGGGTTGGAAGTTGGGTTGGAAGTTAGGTTGGACGTTTGGCTGCAATTTGGGTTGGAAGTTGGGCTGGAAGTTGGGTTGGAAATTGGGTTGGAAGTTGGGTTGGAAAAGGGGTTGAAAGTTGGGTTGGAAGTTGGGTTGGACGTTGTGTTGGAAGTTTGGTTGGAAGTTGGGATGGAAGCTATGATGGAAGTTGGGTTGGAGTTTGGGTTGGAAGTTGTGTTGAAAGCCTGGTTGGAAGTTGGGTGGGAAGGTGGGTTGAAAGTTGGGTTGAAATCCGGGTTGGAAGTTGGGTTGGAAGCTTGGTTGGAAATTGGGTTGGAAGTTGGGTGGGAAGGTGGGTTGAAAGTTGGGTTGAAATCCGGGTTGGAAGTTGGGTTGGAAGCTTGGTTGGAAATTGGGTTGGAAGTTGGGATGGAAGGTGGAATGGAAGTTGCGTTAGACGTTGGGTTGGAAGTTGGGTTGGAAGTTGTGTTGGAAGTTGGGTTGGAAGTTGGGTTGAAGGTTGGGCTTGAATTTGGGTTGGAAGTTGGGTTGGAAGGTGGGATGGAAGTTGCGTTAGACGTTGGGTTGGAAGTTGGGTTGGAAGTTGTGTTGGAAGTTGGGTTGGAAGTTGGGTTGAAGGTTGGGCTTGAATTTGGGTTGGAAGTTGGGTTGCAAGTTGGGATTGAACATTGGTCGGAAGTTGAGATGGTAGTTGGGATGGAAGTTGGGATGGAAGTTGGGTTAGATGCTGGCTTGGAAGATGGATTCGAAGCTGTGTTGGAAGTTGGGCTGGAAGTTGGGATGGAAGTTGGGTTGGAAGCTGGGTTGGAAGTTTGGATGAAAGCTGATTTGGAGGTTGGGTTAGGTGTTGGGTTAGAAGTTGGGATGGAAGTTGGGTTGGAAGTTAAGTTTGAAGCTGTGTTAGAAGTTGGGATGGAAGTTGGGATGGATGTTGTGTTGGAAGTTGGGTTGGAAGTTGGGCTGGAAGTTCAAATGGAAGTTGAGTTTGAAGTTGGGTTGGAAGCTGGATTGGAAGTTGGGTTGGAAGTTGGGTTGGAAGTTGGGATGAACGCTGGGTTGGAACTTTGGTTGGAAGTTGGGATGGGAGTTGAGATGGAAGTTCGGTTGGAAGTTGGGATGGAAGTTGGGTAGGAAGTTGGGTTGAAAGTTGGGGTAGAAGCTGGTTGGAAGTTGGGTTGGAAGTTGGTTTGGAAGTAGGGTTGGAAGGAGGGTTGGAAGTTGGGTTGGAAGTTGGGCATGAAGTTGGGTTGGACGTTGGGTTGGAAGTTGGGTTGGAAGTAGGGTTGGAAGGAGGGTTGGAAGTTGGGTTGGAAGTTGGGCATGAAGTTGGGTTGGACGTTAGGTTGGAAGTTGGGTAGGAAGTTTGGTTGAAAGTTGGGTTGGACGCTTGGTTGGAAGTAAGGTTGGAAGTTTGGTTGGAAGTTGGTATGGAAGTTGGGGTGGAAGTTGGGTTGGAAGTTGGGTTGGAAGTTGGGTTGGAAGTTTGGCTGAAAGTTGGGTTGGATGATGGGTTGGAATTCGGGTTGGAAATTGGGTTGGAAGTTGGGATGGAAGTTGGGAT
Organism: Penium margaritaceum; assembly: GCA_023375785.1. Classification (NCBI taxonomy): domain Eukaryota; kingdom Viridiplantae; phylum Streptophyta; class Zygnematophyceae; order Desmidiales; family Peniaceae; genus Penium; species Penium margaritaceum. Next base: position 367,386 of record SZWC01000194.1, read on the forward strand.
GGAAGTTGGATTGGAGATTGGGCTGAAAGTTGGGTTGAAAGGTGGGTTGGAATCCTGGTTGGAAGTTGCGTTGGAAGATGGGTTGAAAGTTGGGTTGGAAGCTGGGGTGTAAATAAGGCTGGAATTTCGGTTTGAAGTTGTGTTGGAAATTTGGTTGGACGTTTGGTTGGAAATTGGGTTGGAAGTTGGGATGGAAGGTGGGATGGAAGTTGGGTTCAATGTTGGGTTGGAAGTTCGGTTGGAAGTTGGGTTGGAATTTAGGTTGGAAGTTGGGTTGGAAGTTGGGTTGGAAATTGGGCTTGAAGTTGATTTGGAAGTTGGGTCGAACGTTGGGTTGGAAGTTGGGATGGAAGTTGGGATGGTACTTGCGATGGAGGTTGGGATGGTTGTCCGGTTAGAAGTTGGGTTGGAAGTTGGGTTGGAAGTTGGGTTGGAAGTTGGGTTGGAATTTGGGTTGGATGTTGGGTTCGAAGTTGGGTTAGAAGTTGGGATGAATGTTGGTTTTGAATTCAGGTTAGGCATTGAATTCGACGTTGGGATGGAAGTTGGGTTGGAAGCTAAGGTGGAAGTTGGGTTGAAGTTGGGATGGAAGTTGGGATGGATGTTGGGTTGTAAGTTTGGTTGGAAGTTGGGTTGGAAGTTGGGCTGGAAGTTGAGTTGGAAGTTGAGATGGATGTTGAGTATGAAGTTGGATTGGAAGTTGGGTTGGAACTTTGGTTGGAACTTTGGTTGGAAGTTTGGATGGAAGCTGGGTTGGAAGCTGGGTTCGAAGTTGTGCTGGATGTTGGGTTGGAAGTTGGGTTGGAAGTTGGGATGGATTTTGGGGTGGAGGGAGGGTTGGAAGTTGGGTTGGAAGTTGGGTTGGAAGTTGGGTTGGAACTGGGATTGGAAGTTGGGTTGGAAGTTGGGCTGGAAGTTGGGTTGAAAGTTGGGTTGAATGTTGGGTTGGAAGTTGGGTTGGAAGTTGGGTTGGAAGTTGCGATGGAAGTTCATATGGAAGTTGGATTGGAGTTTAGGTTGAAAGTTAGGTTGAACATTGGGTTGGAAGCTGGGTTGGAAGTTGGGTTGAAACCTGGGTTGGATCCTGGATTGGAAGTTGGGTTGGTATTTGGGTTGGAAGTTGGGTTGGAAGTTGGGATGGAAGTTGGGTGGGAAATTGGGTTTGAAGTTGGGATGGAATGTATGATGGAAGTTGGGTGCGAAGTTGGGCTGGATGTTGGGTTGGAATCTGAGTTGGTAGTTCGCATGGAAGTTGGGACTGTAGTTGAGTTATAAGTTGGGTTGAAAGTTGGGTTCGGTGTTGTGTTGCAAATTGGATTTGATGTTGGGTTGGAATTTGAGTTGGAACATGAGTTGGAAACTGGGCTGGAAGTTGGGCTGAAAGTTGGGTTGGAAGTTGGGTTGAAAGTTGGGTTCGGTGTTGTGTTGCAAATTGGATTTGATGTTGGGTTGGAATTTGAGTTGGAACATGAGTTGGAAACTGGGCTGGAAGTTGGGCTGAAAGTTGGGTTGGAAGTTGGGTTGGACATTGGGTTGGAAGTTGGGTTGGAAGTGGGGCTGGATGGAAGTTTCGTTGAAAGTTGGGTTATAAGATGGGTTAGAAGTTGGGTTGGATGTTGGGTTGGAAGTTGGGTTGGAAGTTGAGTTTTGGGTGGGGTTAGTTGGGTGGTTGGAAGTTGGGTTGGAAGTGGGGCTGGATGGAAGTTTCGTTGAAAGTTGGGTTATAAGATGGGTTAGAAGTTGGGTTGGATGTTGGGTTGGAAGTTGGGTTGGAAGTTGAGTTGGAAGTTGGGATGGAAGTTGGGATGGAAGTTGGGATGGAAGTTGGGTTGGAAGCAGGGTTGAAAGTTGGGTTCGAAGCTGTGTTGTAAGTTGGGTTGGAACTTGGGTTGTAACTTGGGTTGAAAGTAAGGTTGGAAGCTGGGTTAGAAGTTGGAATGGAAGTCAGGTTGGAAGTTGGGTTGGAAGTTGGGTTGGAAGTTGGGTTGGAAACTGGGTTGGAAGATGGGGTGGAAGTTGAGATGAAAGTTGGGTTGGAAGTAGGGTTGGAAGCTGGGTTGCAAGTTGGGTTGGATATTGGGTTCGAAGTTTGGTTGGAAATTGGGTTGGACGTTGGGATGGAAGTTGGGATGGAAACTGGGTTCAAACTTGGGTTGGAAGTTGGGTTGGAAATTGGGTTGGAAGTTGGGCTAGAAGTTGGGTTGGAAGTTGGGTTGGAAGTTGGGTTGTAAGTTGGGTAGGTTGTTGGGTTCGAAATTGGGGTCGAAGTTGTGTTGGAATTTGGGTTGGAGGTTGGGTTTGAAGTTGGGTTGGAAGTTGGGATGAAAGTTGGTTTGGAAATAAGGTTATATGTTGGGCTCGAAGTTGGGATGGACGTTGGGTTGGAAGTGAAAGTGGAAGTTGGGTTGGAAGTTTGGATGGAAGTTGGGATGGATGTTGGGTTGGACGTTGGGTTCAAAGTTGGGTTGGAAGTTGGGTTGTAAGTTGGGTTGGAAGTTGGGCTGGAAGTTTGGTTGGAAGATTGGTTGGAAGCTAGATTGGAAGCTGGGTTGGAAGCTGTGTTGGAAGCAAGGGTGGAAGTTAGGTTAGAAGTTGTGTTGGAAGTTGGGTTGGACGTTGGGTTGGTCGTTGGGTTGGAAGTTGGGTTAGAAGTTGGGTTGGAAGTTGGGTTGGAAGTTGAGATGGAAGTTGGGGTGGAGGGTGGGTTGGAAGTTGGGTTGGAAGTTGGATTGGAAGTTGGTTTGGAAGTGGGATTGGAAGTTGGGTGGGAAGTTAGGTTGGAAGTGTGGTTGGAAGATATGTTGGAATCTGGACTGGAAGTTGGGTTGGAAGTTCGGTTGGATGTTGGATTCGAAGGTGGGTTGAACGTTGGGTTGAATGTTGGGTTGGAAGTTGGGTTGGAAGTTGGGTGGGACGTTGGGATGGATGCTGGGATGGAAGTTGGGTTGGAGTTTGGGTTGAAATTTGGGTTGAAAGCTAGGTTGGAAGTTGGGTGGGACGTTGGGATGGATGCTGGGATGGAAGTTGGGTTGGAGTTTGGGTTGAAATTTGGGTTGAAAGCTAGGTTGGAAGATAGGTTGGAAGTTGGGTTGGAAGTTGGGTTGAAAGCTGGGTTGGAAGTTGGGTTCAAAGTTGGTGTGGAATTTGGGTTGGAAGTTGGGTCGGAAGATAGGTTGGAAGTTGGGGAGGAAATTGGGTTCAAAGTTGGGATGGAAGGTGGGATGGAGGTTGGGTTCGAAGTTGGGTTGGAAGTTGGGCTGGAAGTTGGGTTGAAAGTTGGGTTGGAAGTTGGGTTGGATGTTGGGCTGGAAGTTGGGCTGGTAGTTGGGATGAAAGTAGGGATGCAAGTTGGGTTAGAAATTGGGTTGGAAGTTGGGTTGGAAGTTGGGCTGGAAGTTGGGTTGGAAGTTGGGTTGAAAGTTGGGTTGGAAGTTGGGCTGGAAGTTGGGCTGGAAGTTGGGTTGAACGTTGGGTTGGAAGTTGGGTTCTACGCTGGGTTGGAAGCTAGGTAGGAAGTTGGGTTGGAAGTGGGATTGCAAGTTAGGTTGGAAGTTTGGTTGGAAGTTTTGTTGGAAGTTGGGTTGGACTATGGGTTGGAAGTTGGGTTGGAAGCTGGGTTCGAAGTCAGGATGGAAGTTGAGTTGAAAGTTGGGTTCGAAGTTGGGATGGAATATGGGTTGGAAGCTTGGGTGAAATGTGGTTTGGAAGTTGGGTTGGAAGCTGGGTTCGAAGTCAGGATGGAAGTTGAGTTGAAAGTTGGGTTCGAAGTTGGGATGGAATATGGGTTGGAAGCTTGGGTGAAATGTGGTTTGGAGGTTGTGTTGGAAGTTGAGATGGAATTTGGGTTCAACGTTGGGTGGGAAGTTGGGTTGGAAGTTGTATTGCAAGTTGGGTTGGAAGTTAGGTTCGAAGTTGGGTTGGAAGTTGACCTGGAAATTGGGTTGGAAGTTGGGTTGGAAGTTGGGTCGGAAGCTGGGTTGGAAGTTGGGTTGAAGGTCGGGTTGGAAGTTGGGTTTGAAGTTGGGTTGGAAGCTGGGTTGGAAGTTGGGTTTGAATTTGGGTTGGAAGTTGGGTTTGAATCTGGGTTGGAAGTTGGGTTGGAAGTTGGTTTGGATGTTGGGATGGGAGTTGGGTTCGAAGTGGAGTTGGAAGTTGGGATGGAAGTTGGGTTGGAAGCTGGAATGGGAGTTGGGTAGAAAGTTTGGTGCGAAGTTTGGTTGCAAGTTGGGTCGGATGTTTGGTGTGAAGTTGGGTTGAAAGTGGGGTTGGAAGCTGGCTTGGAAGTTGGGTTGGAAGTTGGGTTGGAAGCAAGGTTGAAAGTTTGGTTGGAAGTTGGGTTGGAAGTGGGGTTGTACGTGAGGTTGGAAGTTGGGTATGAAGTTTGGTTGGAAGTGGAGTTGGAAGTTGGCTAGGAAGTTAGGTTGGACGTTTGGTTGGAAGTTTGGTTGGAAGTTGGACTGGAAGTTGGGTTGGAAGTTGGGTTGGAAGTTGGGATGGAAGTTGGGTTGAAAGTTGGGTTGGAAGTTGAGCTGGAAGTTGGGTTGAAAGCTGGGATGGAAATTGGGATGGAAGTTGGGTTGGGGTTTGGATTGAAAGTTGGGTTAAAAGTTGGGTTGGAAGCCTGGTTGGAAGTTGGGTTGGAAGCTGGGTTAAAAGTTGGGTTGGAATTTGGATTGGAAGTTGGATTGGAATTTGGGTTGGAAGATGGGTTGGAAATCGGGTCGGATATTTGGTTGGAAATTGCGTTGGAAGTTGGGATGGAAGTTTAGATGGAAGTCGGGTTCAATGTTGGGTTGGAAGTTGGGTTGGAAGTTGGGTTGGAAGTTGGGTTGGAAGTTGGGCTTCAAGTTGGGTTGGCCGTTTGGTCGGAAGTTGAGTTGGAAGTTGGGTTGGTAGCTTGGATGGACATTGGGATGGAAGTTGGGTTAGAAGTTGGGTTGGAGGTTAGGTTGGAAGTTGGGTTGGAAGTTGGGTTGGAAGTTGGGTTGGAAGTTGGGCTGGAAATTGGATTAGAATTTGGGTTGGAAGTTGGCAACAAAGTTGGTTTGGAAGTTGGATTAGACGTTGGGTTAGAATTTTGGATGGAAGTTGGGTTGGAAGTTAAGCTAGAAATTGGGTTGGAAGTTGGGATGGAAGTTGGAATGGCTGTTGGGTTGGACGTTTGGTTGGAAGTTGGGTTGGAAGATGGGTTGGAAGTTGGGTTGGAAGTTGGGATGGAAATTGATTTTGATGTAGGGTTGGAAGTTGGGTTGAAAGTTGGGTTGGGAGTTCGGTTGGAACTTTGATTAGAAGCTATGTTGGAAGTTGGGTTGGAAGCTATGTTGAAAGCACGTCTGGAAGTTAGGTTGGAAGTTGGTTTGGAAGTTGGGTTGGAGATATGGTTGACATTGGATTGGAAGTTGGTTTTGAAGTTGGGATGGAAGTTGGGCTGGAGGGTGGGTTGGAAGTTGGGTTGGAAGTTGGGTTGGAAGTTGGGTTGGAAATTGGATTCGAAGTTGGGTTGAAAGATGGGTTGGAAGTTGGGATGGAAGTTGGTATGGAAGTTGGGTTGGAAGCTGGGTTGGAAGCAAGGTTGGAAGTTGGATTGGAAGGTGGGATGGAAGTTGGGTTTTAAGTTGGGTTGCATGTTTGGTTGGAAGTTGGGTTGGAAGCTGGGCTGCAAGTTGGGCTGGAAGTTGGGCTGGAAGCTGGGTTGAAAGTTGGGTTGGGTGTTGGAATGGAAGCTTGGTTGGATGTTGGGATGAAAGTTGGGTTGGAAATTGGATTATAAGTTTGATTGGAAGTTGGGTTGGATGTTGGGTTGGAAGTTGGGTTGGAAGTTGGGATGGTAGTTGGGTTGTAAGTTGGGTTGGAGGTTGGTATGGAAGTTGGGATAGGAGTTGGGTTGGAAGTTGGGTTGGACATTGGGTTGGAAGTTGGGTTGGAAGTTGGGTTGGAAGTTGGGATGGTAGTTGGGTTGTAAGTTGGGTTGGAGGTTGGTATGGAAGTTGGGATAGGAGTTGGGTTGGAAGTTGGGTTGGACATTGGGTTTGAAGTTGGGTTGAAAGTTGGGTTGAAAGTTGGAATGGAGGCTTGGTTTGAAGTTGGGTTGGAAGTTGGGTTAAACATTGGGTTGGAAGTTATGTTGGATGTTGGGTTGGAAGTTGGGTTGCAAGTTGGGATGGAAGTTGGGATTGAAGTTGGGTTGGAAGTTGGGTGGGAGGTTGGGTGGGAAGCTGGGCTGGAGGTTGATTTGGGATTTGGGTTGGACGTTGGGTTGGAAGTTGGGTTGGAAGTTGGGTTGGAAGTTGGGTATGAAGCTGGGTTGGAAGTTGGGATGGAAGTTAAGATGGAATTTGGGTTGGAAGTTGGGTTGGAAGTTCTGTTAGAAGTTGGGTTAGTTGTTGGGTCAGATGTTGGGATTGAAATTTGGTTGGAAGTTGGGCTGGACATTGGGTTGGAAGTTTGGTTGGACGTTGGGTTGGAAGTTTGGCTGGATGTTGGGTTAGAATTTGGGCTGGAAGTTGGGCTGGATGTTGGGGTGGAAGTTGGGGTGCGATTTGGGTTGGACGCTGGGTTGAAAGTTGGCTTGGTAGTTGGGTTGAATGTTGGGTTGGAGTTTGGGCTGGAAGTTGGGTTGGAAGTTGGGCTGGAAGTCGCGTTGGAAGTTGAATTACAAGTTGGGTTGGAAGTTGGGTTGGAAGTTGGCTGGAAGTTGGGTTGGAAGTTGGGTTGGAAGTTGGGTCCAAAGTTGGGATGGAAGTTGGGTTGGAAGTTGGGTTGGAAGTTGGGATGGAAGTTGAGATGGAAATTGGGTTGGAATTCGGTGTGGAAGTTGGGTTGGAAGTTGGGTTGGAATTTGGCTTGGTAGTTGGCTTGGAAGTTGTGTTGGAAGCTGGCTTGGTAGTTGTGTTGGAAGTTGGGTTGGAAGCTGGGTTGGACGTTGGGCTGGAAGTTGGGTTGGGAGTTGGGTTGGAAGCTGTGTTTAAAGTTAAACAAGAAGTTGAATGGGAAGTTGGATTGGAAGTTGAGTTGGAAGCTGGGTTGAAAGTTGGGTTGGAAGTTGGGTTGGAGGTTGGGATGGAAGTTGGGTTGGAACTGGGGTTGGAACTTGGGTTGGAAATTGTATTGGATATTAAGTTGGAAGTTGGGTATGATGTTGGGTTGGAAGTTGGGTTGGAAGTTGGGCTGGAAGTTGGGATGGAAGCTGGGTTGAAAGTTGGGTAAGAAGTTGGGTTGAAAATGGGATTGGAGGCTGATTTGAAATATGGGTTGGAAGGTTGCTTGGAAGTTTGCTTGGAAGTTGGGTTGCAAGTTGGGATGGAAGTTGGGATGGAAGTTGGGTTGGAAGTTGGGTTGGAAGTTGGGTTTGAAGTTGTGTTGGAAGTTCAGTTGGAAGTTGGGTAAGAAGTTGGGTTGGAAGTTGGGTTGGAAGTTGGGTTGGAAGTTGGATTGGAAGTTGGGCTGGAAGTTGGGCTGGAAGTTCGGTTGAACGTTGGGTTGGCAGTTGTCATGGAAGCTGGGTTGGAGTTTTGTGGGAAGTTTGGTTGGAAGTTGGGCTGGAAGTTGGGCTGGAAGTTCGGTTGAACGTTGGGTTGGCAGTTGTCATGGAAGCTGGGTTGGAGTTTTGTGGGAAGTTTGGTTGGAAGTTGGGTTGGAAGTGGGGTTGAAAGTTGGGTTTAAGGGTGGGTTGAAAGTAAGGTTGGATGTTGGGTTGGAAGTCGGGTTGGAAGTTGGGTTGGAAGTTGGATTGGAAGTTGAGTTGGAAGTTGGGTTGGAAGTTGGGATGGAAGTTGGGATGGAAGTTAGGTTGGAAGCCAGGTTGGAAGCTGGGTTGGATGTTGGATTGGAAGGTGGGATGGAAGTTGGGTTTGAAGTTGGGTTGAGAGTTGGGTTTGATGTTGGGTTGGAAGTTGGGTTGGAAATTAGGCTGAAAGTTGGGTTGGAAGCTAGGTTGGAAGCTGGGTTGGAAGCTGGGTTAGAAGTAGGGTTGGAAGTTGGGTTGGAAGTTGGGTTGGAAGTTGGGTTGGAACTTTGGTTGGATGTTGGGTTGGAAGTTTTGTTGTAAGTTCGATTGGAATCTGAGTTGGAATTTTTGCACGATGTTGGGATGGAAGTTGGATTGGACGTTGGCTTGGAAATTGGCTTGGTAGTTGGGCTGGAAGTTGGGTTGGAAGTTGGGTTAAAAGTTGGGTTGGCATTTTGGTTGGATATTGTGATGCAAGTTGGGTTGGAAGTTGGGTTGGAAGTTGGGCTGGAAGTTGGGTTGGAAGTTGGGTTGGAAGTTGGGCTGGAAGTTGGGTTGGAGTTTGGTTGGAAGTTGGGTTGGGTGTTGGGTTATAAATTGGGTTGGATGTTGGTTTGGAATATGGGTAGGATGTTGGACTCGAAGTTGGGTTGGAAGTTTGCCTGGAAGTTGGGATGGAAGTTGGGTTGGAAGTTGGGTTGGAAGTTGGGTTGGAAGTTGGGCTGGAAGTTGGCTTGGAAGTTGGGTTGGAAGTTGGGTTGCAAGTTGGGATGGAAGTTGGGATGGAAGTTGGGTTGGAAGTTGTGGAAGTTGGGTTGGAAGTTGGGTTGAAAGTTGGGCAGATAACAGTTAGGTTGGAAGTTGGGTTGGAAGTTGGGCTGGAAGTTGGGCTGGAAGTTGGGTTGGAAGTTGGGTTGGAAGTTTGGATGAAAGTTAGGTTGGATGCTGGTTTGGAAGTTGGGATGGAAGTTGGGTTGCAAATTGTGTTGTAAGTTGGGTTGGCAGTTGGGTTAGAAGTTGGGTTGGAAGTTGTGTTGAAAGATGGGTTGGAGGGTGGTTTGGAAGTTGGGCTAGGAGTCGGGTTGGAAGTTGGGTTGGAAGTTGGGTTTGAAGTTGGGATGGAAGCTCGGTTGGAAGTTGGGTTGGAAGATGGGATGGAAGTTGGGTTTTATGTTGGGTTGGGAGTTGGGTTGGAAGATGGGTTGGAAAATGGGTTGGATGTTTGGTTGAATGTTGGGTTTTAACTTGGGTTGAAAGATGGGTTTGAAATTGGGTTGGAAGTTGGGTTGCATGGTGGGTTAGAAGTTAGGTCGGAAGTTGGGCTGGAAGTTGGCTTGGAAGTTGGGTTGGAATGTGGGCTGGAAGCTAGGTTGGAAATTAAGTTGGAAGTTGCGGTGGAAGTTGGGATGGAAGTTGGGTTGAAAGTTGGAATGGATCGTGGGTTGGAAGTTGGGCTGAAAATTGGGTTGGAAGGTAGGTTGGAATCTGGGTTAGAAGTTGGGTTAGCAGTATGCTTGGAAGTTGGGTAGGAAGTTGGGTTGGAAGTTTGGTTGGACTCTGGGTTGGAAGTTTGGTTGAAAGCTGAGCTGGGTAGTTGGATTGGACTTTGGGCTGGAAATTTGGCCTGAAGTTAAAGTGGAAGTTTGATTGGACGTTAGATTGGAAGTTGGCTTGGTAGTTGGGCTGATATTTGGGTTGGAAGTTGGGATTGAAGTTGGGTAGAAAGCTGGATTGGACGTTTGCCTGGAAGTTGGGATGGAAGTTGGGTTTGATTTTGGATTGGAAGTTGGGTTGAAAGTTGGGCTGGACGTTGGGTTGGAAGTTGGGTCGGAAGTTGTGTTGGAAGTTGGGTTGGAAGTTGAGTTGGAAGTTGGGTTGGAAGTTGGGTTGAAAGTTGGGCTGGACGTTGGGTTGGAAGTTGGGTCGGAAGTTGTGTTGGAAGTTGGGTTGGAAGTTGAGTTGGAACTTGGGTTGGAACTTGGGTTGGACGTTCGCATGAAAGTTGGGTTGGAATTTGGGTTGGAAGTTGGGTTGGAAGTTGGATAGGAGGTTGGGTTGGAAGTTGGGTTGGAAGTTGGGTTGTAAGTAGGGTTGAATGTTGGGTGGGAATTTTTTTTTGGAAGTGTGCTTGGAAGCTGGGTTGGATAGTAGGTTGGAAGTTGGGTAGGAAGTGGGTTAGAAGTGGGGATGGAAGTTGGGTTGGAAGTTGGGTTGGAAGTTGAATTTAAAGTTGGGTTGAAAGTTTGAATGGAAGTTGGGTTGGATGTTGGGTTGGTTGTTGGGATGGAATTTGGGTTAGAAGTTTGGTTGGAAGTTGGGTTGGACGTTGGGTTGGAAGTTGGGTAGGAAGCTGGGTTGGAATTTGGGTTGGAAGTTGGGTTGGAAGTTGGGTTGGATGTTGGGTTGTCAGGCGGGGATTCACCGCATCTCCGCTGAGGAGAAGATGGATGCGCGGAGGGAAAATCGCCGCAACCCACAAATCCACGGAACGTGGTGTCCGCGGTTAGAGATCCGCAAAGGAGGATTGAAGGGAAGCCGTGGAGCACTGGAGAACGCACAAGATATGCTGGCTCCCACAACAAGACTGTAGTAGAGCATGGGGTGGCGCAGAAACCAGTAGCGGTGAAGGAAAAGAGGCGGGGAAAAGATGCCGCCAATTAACGGTGATCGCTCTACGGCTGTTGGAAGAAATGGCTGCGGATAAGCCAAAATGGGCGGGACAGCAGGGTAAGAATCCGCGGTCGGAAAAGAACATGAACCGAGCCGCGGAGAAGTGGGAGCAACGGACGTGCAAAACACACGACGGTAGAACCAGATATCAGGAACAAGCTCCACCAATGAGATCTCAGGGTGGGCAGCGGTAATCAAGGAGGAGGACCGGAAGGACGCACCACGCAGAGACAAAGATTCAAGGAAGAACACGAGACCGCGAGCACCCAAGCCGCGGAGTAGAGGAAGAAGCGGTAGTAGAACAGGGAAATGTAGAAGTAGTCGAGTGTGTGTGAGATCAAGGACGAGACCCGCGGTGCGTGTTACGCATCGCGCAGAGTCCAACATAGGGGAAGAGTGTGGTAGGCGGAGTCTCAGAGAGCTAGATTTGGCAGATATAAGGTAGTAGTGTAGCGGAGGAACTAGTCTGACCAAAAGATGCCTACCGCTTGTCTGATCTTGTGCAATTAGAGTTAATGTAAGCCTACTTCCCACTTATGGGCCTGAGAGTCCTGACCTGTTCAGAATCAGATTACCACATTCTGTCTCATCAATCCACGCAAGTGATAGTCTAATTCACACTCCCGCTTGGCCCTTTTGAGATCCGCAGCCATTAAGGGAGCTATTGGGTTGCTCTCCGCGGAGGCCTTCAGCGGAGGACAAAAGACATCCTCTGCGAGTGTGTGTGGGGCAAACTGCTCAACTCGCTCCCAATCCTGGGTCCTACAAGGACTTCGCTAAGAACCATCACCACCAGGGAACGCAAATTGGGTGAAGGGTGCGGCCGGCGACTCCGCGTCCTTGCGCACAGCCACGAAACGAGGTTCCGCGGGCGTAGGAGTCAGGGGCCACAAGGTGACGGACTCTTGTGCCGGCAAGGGGCGAGCCGCGGAGCACTACCCACTAGCGGGACCCGGAGGGTGTGAAGCATCCGCGGAAGGCTAGGAGAGGTAGCGGAGGAGCATCAAAGCAGGTGCTGTCTAACCACCGCGGAACAGCTGAGCCGCGGAGCAGACCGGATGCGGAAGGAAAAGTGCGGAAGTAGAACAGTGCGCGACAAAATTGGGGATATCAGTGTTATGGTGCGGTGAGCGTGGACAGTTATTTGCTCCTTGCTATCAGAACTGCACGAGCCTTCAGATTCAGTCATACATGTCGGCAGCCATCTTCGTGCATCAGGATACACGGAGGCGGCATCAGCAGCATTCACAGCAAGCTTCTACACGCTACTTCTTACCGCGGCGTGCAGCCACACAGGCGGGCAGCAGAGACATCTCGCCCACACCCTCTCGCACGCCTGTTAGTTCATCGCCGGGCGCGGATCCACTAGGACAGCACCAAAGAGTTACCGAGTGGCTGGAACAGCTACATTGGCGGCGTATCATGAACGCGCTGCCGGACCGCGTGGAGGTGGAAAGCGCACACAGCAAAGATGTGCGCGGAACCCACCAGCCCCAGGCCAACGACTCTATGTAGCACATGTGGTTTTCCAATGTGCCACCGCCAGCAGACGGACTCTCCGAGACCGAAAAATCACTGGCATATCAAGGGCCAGTTTTTCAGCGGCGCGGCGGGGTGCAGACGTCATGGGCAGCAGAGGAGGATCACTTGCCATTCGCGCCCCTAGCAGGGATGGAAATCTCCCCGTCTCCACTTGTCCCCAGGGAGCCAACCTTCGGGGCTGTCCACCGCTACCAAGCGCAGCAAGGATACATGCCCGCAGAACGATCACCTTCAGCAAAGGGAGAAAGGGGGGTGAGGCAGCCTTTAGAGGAAGTATCCATCGAACCGCTGGGCAGGTCACCTGTGATGCCGGAGACGAGGCAGCAGCTTTAACCACCCACAGCAGAACAGGTGGCGGGGGATCAGGCAGCCGGGGCTGGACTATCCAATGCGATGGAAGGAGTATCCCTCCAGGTGAATCCGCGGTTGACTGCCTTGGACACCCGAGTAACACCAAGCGTGAGGGCAACGGCGAGTCACAACCCTGAATTCACTGGATGGCAAGGAACACCTTAGGGGGAACAGAGAGGGGGCATGGTGCACCAACCCCTCCTGGCCCCGCAACCATCCCACGCAACCCAGCAGCCACTCACAGGGCCCCAGCCACAGCCCAACCCAGCATTGCATGGGGCCCTGTCGTACGCGGGGCCCGCAAAAATCTCCTCTACCACANAACGGCGAGTCACAACCCTGAATTCACTGGATGGCAAGGAACACCTTAGGGGGAACAGAGAGGGGGCATGGTGCACCAACCCCTCCTGGCCCCGCAACCATCCCACGCAACCCAGCAGCCACTCACAGGGCCCCAGCCACAGCCCAACCCAGCATTGCATGGGGCCCTGTCGTACGCGGGGCCCGCAAAAATCTCCTCTACCACAACCCCACCAGGTTGGATGATGATGGACACCTGGGCCACGCCCTCCGCGGCGGGAGTGCCGCTGCAGGCCCTTATGCAGCAGACGCCGCCACAGCAGCCGCCAGTCCCCATGTCGGCGCAATTGATGCCCGTGACGGTTGGACACCCAGTCTACCCCGAGCAACCGATGATTACCGCACCAGCGGGAATTGCAATCCACCCACCACCACCCACCACCACCAGTCAGGTGCAGACCACTGTGCCCCACTCCACCTATCCAGTGCTTCCGCCGAATCCAGGGACTACTGCAACACCTGCAGTATCTATTACCGCCCCACTCTACCACCCTGCACAGTCGCATCCCCTACCACAAGGATACTGGCTGCCAAGACCTATGGTCCGTGCCGCCCCGAGCACACAGGCACCGCCCCTTGCAACTTCCTTCTATTCCGCACCCTACGCGACGTAGGCGATCCCTGCGAATAATTACTATGCTCTTTCGGTGACAACCACAATGAGCAATCCCACACCAGCACCCTAGGGACAGCCACAAACTAGCCAAATGGGTTATTCGGCAGCCGCAGCCTCGTACCCGCTTCCAGCGATGACATCCATGGCTAACGGGAACACTGTGCCCCAGTTGCAGTATGTACGCGCGCAGCCAGCTAATATCCGCGGCTCGATATCTTTAAGGGAACCCCTTAAGAGCACCCGTGGACATGGTTGAAGCAGATCACCATACATGCAAGTATAGGGCGGATCCCACCAAGTCTTTGTCTGGCCATCGCGGAGCTCCATCTGCAAGGCGCCGTGGAGGACTAGCACAATACACATGTGCCATTCAGCTCCTTTGAGGATTTTGGCAACGTGCTGATCGAGCGCTTCAAGCGGCTGACCAAGGACGAAGCACTTCGCAAAATTAAAAAGGAAGTCATGCGGAAGGACACTGACATCTGCTGGTTTTTGGATCAGTTCCTCACTTGGGCATCAATCGCGAAGAACCCTCAAGGGGAAGGACTGCCGCTGTGGGTCCTCCTGCAAAATCTCATCCGCGCACTTACTGATGAGATCTGCAGTCTGATGATCCCTGAGCGCTATCAGTCGCTGCAGCATGCGGTGTAGGACGCCACGACCATTTCCACACGACAGCGGTCAACGCGACAGCATCAAGGTGGAGATTCTCATACTCCGGCACCAGCAGCACAGGCTTCCCAGTCCAAGCCGAAGGCGTGCTACACTTGCCAGAGCCTGGAGCACACCGCTTGAGACTGTCCGATCAAAAGGCAGGGTGTTTCGCGGACCGATCCCATGCAGTAGGACCCTATGGTGTAGTAGTGGCAGTGGTATCACAATCAACCATGGTTGGACCAGCAGCATTAGCAGCAGATGCAAGCTGGCGGCACCGGACAATCAAACCCAGACTGCCTCGGGAGGGCAGGGTATCCTACCCAACCCCCAGGCGTCCGCGGACTCTACGCGCAGAGCCCGCAACATCATGCTGGGGCTGCCAATGGCGGAGGACGAAACCACGGAATTGCCTCCCACTGCTGCGAAGACCACTCTCATCTCGCAAGCCCAAAAATTAGGCTTGCGCAGATGGAATTTACAGATGGCAGCCAGAGTACAGGAAGATCCGCAGCGCAAGGCAGAGGCCCGAAGGAACGCTTCCAGGAGGCAGTTGCTAATCGTACCGTCGTGCCGGAGAAACGATGACAGACAAAACCACCACTCGCAGCGGCAAAGCAACGGGCAGCATCTTCGCAGGCACCCCCCACAGCTCCGGCGGTCGCGGAGGGAAGCAATGATCCCGTTCAATGTCTCTTCACCACCTCCTTTGCGGA
>SZWC01000194.1:382399-406268 GCA_023375785.1 Penium margaritaceum
GGCGGTCGCGGAGGGAAGCAATGATCCCGTTCAATGTCTCTTCACCACCTCCTTTTCGGACGTCAACTTTTTTGAGTTCCTACGCATTAATCATGAGCTTGCACCGCGACTAAAGGAGGAGTTTGCCATGGGCCAATCCACGCCTCCAAGCTGTGGGCATCTCCCTCAACTGTACCACGCCGACCGCGGGCACACAGAACAACCGCCGTGCAATGCACGACACTTCATTAGCATTAAGCCTTGCAGAAGAAGAGTGAGGATGGACATCGCAGCCCCTGGAACCACCGCGACGGGACGACAACCATTACGAGGTCGCGTGCTGCGTGGTTTGGATATGTGGAATGAAGTTCCTGGCCATCATCGACAGAGGGGCCACTCACACCACTGTGGCGTTCCGCGTCCTTCTAGTGATCGGATGGGCAGACCGCATCCTCCCCACGCGCCGTCTTTTCACCAACTCAGCGGGCGGAATGGACTATGGAGATGGAGAAGTTCACGGCCTACCTATGAAAGTGGGTTCCCTCCATGAACCAATGGACGTCCAAGTCACGCAAGCTAGAACTTACGACGTGCTCCTGGGTATGGACTACTTGATACTGCGACGGGCCAACCTTCTCTTCTCCCTTGGAATCATGCAACTCAGCTCTGCATCCGAGGAAGACGCACTTTGCCCCATCACCATCGGCAAAAGGGTGGCGGTAACTATACCCAGCGGCGAATCCTTCTCCCTCCGGGATGCTGCTGCAGAGGACACTAAGGCCCACGCAAACAGATTGCCATCCATCACGGCTCATTTGCCTAACGCGGAACAGGTCACGGCAGATGAATGACAGGACCTCGCGGAGGAAACAACCGAGCCGGGGATACAGACCAGCCTCCTGGGGCTGTGGCAGAAGGGAGAACGAGGCAGGCGGCGTCTCACGTCTGTGGATGACGACGCAAGCGGCAACGTCACCCAGGTGCAATGACTAGCACCACCAGCAGCAGTAGGCACAAGCAGCAGCTCGTAGTAGCCCGCAGAAGAAGCAGCTCGTAGTAGCAGCAGCAGCAGCACGCATCAGCAGCAGCAGCAGCGCGCAGCAGCAGCAGCAGCACCGCGTATGAACAGCCAGCTGCAGCAGCAGCCCGCTGCAGCACTAGCCCGCAATAGCAGCCCGCAGCGGCAGCAGGCAGCAGCCGCAGCACGCAGCAGCTGCAGCAGTGTGCAGCAGTAGCAACGGGCTGCAGCAGCTGCTGCAGCGAGCTGCAGCAGCGGCCAGCTGCAGCAGCAGAAGCACCTTGAAGCTGCCAACCGCGGATGCTGCTGCTCGCTGCTCGCAGCGAGCAGCAGCTCACTGCTCGCAACAAGCAGCAGCTCATTGCTCGCAACAAGCAGCAGCTCGCTAATGCCAGCGAGCAGCAGCTCGTTGTTGCCAGGCCAGCAACAACCCACTGCTCGCAGCAGACAGCGGGCTACTGCCCGCTGTAACAAAGAAACAAAAGAAAAAAAGGCAACAAAAAGAAATTCCCCCACCCCCGCAGCTTGTCGCAGCAGCCCGAAGCTGCAACGAGCAGTTGTTGCAGTACGCAGCAGCTGTAGCAACGCTCAACAACAGCAGCGAGCCGTAGCAGCGACAGCAGTTGCTGCATCTCGTAGCAACAGCAGTTGCAGCTGCAATTGCTGTAGCAATAGCAACAACAGCAGCAGCTGCAGCAACCGCAACAGCAGCTGTAGCAACCGCAACAGCAGCAGTAGTAGAAGCAGCAGCAACAGCGGTAGCAGCAAACAACAGCAGCAGCAGCAATAGCAGCAGCAACAACAGCAGCAGCTGCAGCAACCGCAACAGCAGCTGTAGCAACCGCAACAGCAGCAGTAGTAGAAGCAGCAGCAACAGCGGTAGCAGCAAACAACAGCAGCAGCAGCAATAGCAGCAGCAACAACAGCAGCAGTAGCAGCAGCACCAGCGACAGCAGTAGCAGCTGTAACAGTAGCAGCAGCAGCTACAGCAGCAGCAGCGGCTGTAGCAAGATCAACACCAGCAACAGTAGCGGCGGCCCCAAGATCCGCCACTACTGACGGGCTCCTACGAAGAAGCACCATCACCACCTCCGCGGTGGAATCACATGCTTCACTCACGACTTTCTCCTACACAACAACAGGATTTCTGCGACCTGTTGGACGCATTTGCAGACATCTTTGCTGGGTCCACAATTGATCTAGGGGTCGTGGAGGCCTTCCAAGTCATGTCTACGAGGGACTCCGTGCCCACGAAACAGAAGGTGCGGCGCATTCTTCTTGAACAAGAAAAGATCATCACTGAGGGGCTCGCGGAGCTCAAGGCGCAGGGGGTGATTGTCCCCATCGTCAGTCCCTGGCGTGCGAACCTGGTCATAGTGGGGAAGCCGGATGGGTCCACGCGATTCTGCGTTGACTTCCGCGACCTCAACCGTATAACTGAGGAGGACGCTTATCCTATGCCACTAATCGTTGACATATAGGAGCCCCAGTAGGGTCGGGTATGGTTTGCAAAACTCGACATGAAAGCTGCCTTCCACGCTCTTCCCATGAACCCGGACTCCATCGCCAAGACGGCGTTTAGGTTGGATGCTGGGCTGGAAGCTGGGTTGGAAGTTGGGTTGGAAGTTGGATTGGAAGTTGGGTTGGAAGTTGGGATGGAAGTTGGGATAGAAGTTGGGTTGGAAGAAGGGCTGGAAGTTTGGTTGGTAGTTGATATGGACGTTGGGATGGAATTTGGGTTAGAAATTGGGTTGGAAGCTGGGTTGGAAGTTGGGTTAGGAGTTGGGTTGGAAGTTTGGTTGGAATTTGGTTTGGAAGTTTGGTTTGAAGTTGGGTTGGGAGCTGGGATGAAAGTTGGTTTCAAAATAAGGTTATATGTGGGTTCAAAGTTGGGATGGAAGTTGGGTTGGAAGTTAAAGTGGAAGTTGGGTTGGAAGCTGGGATGGAAGTTGGGATGGATGTTGGGTTGGACGTTGGGTTGGAAGTTGGGTTGGAAGTTGGGTTGAAAGTTGGACTTGAAGTTGAGATGGAAATTGAGTTTGAAGTTGGGGTAGAAGTTGGGTTGGAAGGTGGGTTGGAAGTTTGGTTGGAAGCTTGGTTGGAAGCTGTGTTGGAAGATTCGATGTTTTGTTGCAAAAAGTGGTGGAAGTTAGGATGGAAGTTGGGTTCAAAGTTGGGTTGGACATTGGGTTGCTTATTCCGTTGGAAGTTGGGTTGGACGTTGGGTTGGAAGTTGTGATGGAAGTTAGGATCTAGGGCTGGGTTGGAAGTTGGGTTGGACGTTGGATTGGAAGTTGGGTTTGAAGTGGGGTTGGAAGTTGGGATGGAAGTTGGGATGGAAGTTGGGTTGGAGTTTGGGTTGAAAGTTGGGTTGAAAGTTGGGGTGGAAGCTAGGTTGGAAGTTGGGCTGGAAGTTGGATTGAAACTTGGGTTGGAAAGTGGGTTGGAAGTTGAGTTGGGTTTTGGGTTGGAAGTTGGGTTGGAAGTTGGGTTGGAAGTGGGGTTGGAAATTGGGTTTGAAGTTGGGATGGAAGGTGGGATGGAAGTTGTGTTCGAAGTTGGGTTGGAAGTTGGGTTGAAAATTGGGTTGGAAGTTGGGCTTGAATTTGGGTTGAAGAATGGGTCGGAAGTTGGGTTGGAAGTTGGGTTGGAAATTGGGTTGGTAGCAAGTATGGAGGTTGGGATGGAAGTTGTGCTAGAAGTTGGGTTGGAATTTGGGTTGAAATTTGGGTTTGAAGTTGGGTTGGAAGTTGGGTTGGATGTTGGGTTGGAAGTTTGGTTGGAAGTTGGGCGTGAAGTTGGGTTGAAAGTTGGGTTGGATGTTGGGGTGGAAGTTGAATAGGAAGTTGGGTTGGAAGTGGGGTTGGACGTTGGTTTGGATGTTTGGTTGGAAGTTTCGTTGGAAGTTGGGTTGGAAGATGGGTTGGAAGTTGGGTTGGAAGTTGGGTTGGAAGTTGGGTTGGAAGTAGAGTTGAAAGTTGGGTTGGAAGTTGGGTTGGTAGCTGGGATGGAAGTTGGGATGGAAGTTTTTCTAGAAGTTGGGTTGGAAGTTGGGTTGAAAGTTGGGTTGGAAGTTGGGTTGGAAGTTGGGTTGGAAGTTGGGTTGGATGTTGGGTTGGAAGTTGGGTTGGAAGTTGGGCTGGACGTTGGGTTGAAAGTTGGGTTGGAAGTTGGGTTGGAAGTTGGGTCGGAAGTTGGGTTGGAAGTTGGGCTAGAAGTTAGGATGGAAGTTGGGATGGAAGTTGGGCTGGAAGTTGGGATGGAAGTTGGGCTGGAAGTTGGGTTGGAAGTTGGGTTGGAAGTTTGGTTGGAAGTTGGGTTGGAAGTTGGGTTTGAAGTTGAGGTGGAAGTTGGGTTAGAAGCTGGGATGGAAGTTGGGATGGTAGTCGGGCTGGAAGGTGGGCTGGAAGCTGGATTGGAAGTTGGGCTGAAAGTTGGGATGGAAGTTGTGTTGGAAGTTGAGTTAGAAGTTTGGTTAGAACTTGGGTTGGAAGTTGGGCTGGAACATGGGTATGAAACTGGGTTGGATGTTGGGATGGAAGTTGGGTTGGAAGTTGGGTTGGAAGTTCGGTCGGAAGTTGAGTTGGAAGTTGGGCTAGAAGTTGGGATGGAAGTTGGGATGGAAGTTGGGTTGGAAGTTGGGTTGGAAGTTGGAAGTTTGGATGGAGGTTGGGTTGGAAGTTGGGTTGGGATTTGGGTTTGAAGTTGGGTTGGAATTGGGTTGGAAGTTGGGTTTGAAAATGGGTTGGAAGTTGGAGTAGAAGTTGGGTTGGAAGACGCGTTGGACGTTTGGTTGGAAGTTGGTTTGGAAGTTGGGTTGAAAGTTGGGCTGGAAGTTGGGTTGGAATTTGGGTTCGAATTCGGGTGGGAAGCTGGGTTGGACATTGGGATGGAAGTTGGGTTGGGAGCTGGGTTGGAAGTTGGGATGGAAGTTGGGTTTGAAGTTGGGATGGAAGTTGGGTAGAAAGTTGGGTCGGAAGTTGGGTTGAAAGTTGGGTTGGAAGTTGGCTTGGAAGTTGGGTTGTAAGTTGGGCTGGAAGCTGGGTTGGAAGTTGGGTTGGAAGTTGGGTTAGAAGTAGGGTGGGAGGCTGGGTTGGAAGTTGGGTTGGAAGTTGGGTTAGAAGTGGGGCTAGAAGTTGGTTTGGAAGTTGGGTTGGAAGTTGGTTTGAAAGTTGGGTTGGAAGTTGGGTTGGAAGTTGAGTTGGAAGTTGGGTTGGAAGTTGGGATGGAAGTTGGGATGGAAGTTGGGTTAGAGTTTGGGTTGAAAGATAGGTTGAAAGTTGGATTGGAAGTACGGTCGGAAGTTGGAGTGGAAGTTAGGTTGAAAGTTGGATAGGAAGCTGGGTTGGATGTTGGAATGGAAGTTGGGTTGGAAGTTGGGTTGGAAGTTGGGCTGGAAGTTGGGTTTAAAATGAGGTTAGAAGCTAGGTTGAAAATTTGGTTTGAAGTTGGCATGGAAGGTGGGATGGAAGTTGCGTTCGAAGTTGGGTTGGAAGTTGGGTTGGAAGCTGGGTTGGAAGTTGGGTTGGAAGTTGGCATGGAAGTTGGGCTTGAAATTGGGTTGGACGTTGGGTTGGAATTTGGGTTGGAAGTTGGGTTGGTAGTTGGGATGGAAGTTGGGATGGAAGTTGGGTCAAAACTTGGGTTGGAAGTTGTGTTGGAAGTTGGGTTGGAAGTTGGGTTGGAAGTTAGGTTGGAAGTTGGGTTGGATGTTGGGTTGGAAATTCGGTTGGAAGTTTGGCTAGAAGTTGGGTTGAAAGTTGAGTTGGAAGTTGGGTAGGACGTTGGGTTGGAAGTTAAAGAAGGAAGTTGGGATGGAAGTTGGGATGGATGTTGGGTTGGAAGTTGGGTTGAAAGTTGGGTTGGACGTTTTGTTCGAAGTTGGGTTCAAAGTTGGGTTGAAAGTTGAGTTGGAAGATGGGTTTGAAGTTCGGTTGAAAGTTGGATTGGAAGTTGGGTTGGAAGTTGGGTTGGAAACTGGGTTGGAAGTTGGGCTGGAAAATTGGTTGAAAGATGGGTTGGAAGTTGGGTTGGAAGCTGGGTTGGAAGTTGGGCTGGAAAATTGGTTGAAAGATGGGTTGGAAGTTGGGTTGGTATTGGGTTGGAATTTGGGTAGGAAGTTGGGTTGGAAGTTGGGTTGGAAGTTGGGATGGAAGTTGGGATAGAAGCTGGGTTGGAAGTTGGGTTGAAAGTTGGGTTGGAAATTGTGTCAGAAGTTGGGTTGGAAGTTGGGTTGGAAGTTGAGTTGAAAGTTGGATTGGAAGCCGGGTTAGATGGTGGGTTGAATGTTGCGTTGGAAGTTGGGTTGGAAGTTGGGTTGGAGGTTGGGTTGGAAGCTGGGTTGGAAGTTGGGATGGAAGTTGAGATGGAAGTTGGGTTCGAGATTGGGCTGGAATTTGGGTTGGAAGTTGGATTGGAGGTTTAGTAGAAAGTTGGGTTGGCAGTTGAGCTGGAAGTTGGGTTGGAAGTTGGGTTGGAAGTTGGGTTGAGAGTTGGGTGGGAAGTTGGGTTGAAAGTTGGGTTGGAAGTGGGACAGGAAGTTGGGATGGATGTTGGGTTGTAACTTGAGTTGGAAGTTGGATGAGAAGTTGGGTTGGAAGTTGGGATGGAAGTTGGATTGGAAGTTGGGTTGGCGGTTTGGTTGGAAGTTTGGCTGGAAGTTGGGAAGGAAGTTGGGTTGGAAGTGGGGATGGAAGTTGGGTTGGAAGTTGGGCTGGAAGTTGGGTTGGAACTTTGGTTGGGAATTGGGTTTGAAATTGGAAGGGAAGTTGGATTGGAATTTGAGTTGGAAGTTGGGTTGGAAGTTGGGTTGGAAGTTGGGTTGGAAGTTAGGTTGAAAGTTGGGATGAAAGTTGGGTTGGATTTTGGGTTGGATGTTGGGTTCGAAGTTGGGTTGGAAGTTGGGTTGGACGTTGTGATGGGATTTGGGATGGAAGTTGGGTTGGAAGTTGGGTTGGAAGTTGCGTTGGAAGTTGGGTTGGAAGTTGGGTTGGAAACTGGGTTGGAAGTTGGGTTGGAAGTCGGGCTAGAAGTTGGGCTAGAAGTTGGATAGAAAGTTGGGTGAGAAGTTAGGTTGGAAGCTAGGTTGGAAGCTGGGATGGAAGTTGGGACAAAAGTTGGGATGGAAGTTGGGTTGGAAGTTGGGTTCGAAGTTGGATTGGAAATTGGGTTGGAAGTTGGGTTGGCTGTTGGGTTGGACGTTGGATTGGGAATTTGGTTGGAAGTTGGGTTTGAAGTTGGACTGCAAGTAGGATTCGAATTTGGGTAAGACGTTGGGTTGGAAGCTGGGTTGGAAGCTGGGTTGGATGTTGGGTTGGAAGTTGGGTTGGAAGTTGGGCTGGAAGTTGGGTTGGAAGTTGGGTTGGAAGTTGGGATGGAAGTTGGGATGGAAGTTGAGACGGAAGTTGGGTTGGAAGTTGGGCTAGAAGTTGGGTTGGAAGTTGGGCTGGAAGTTGAGTTTGATGTTGGGTTGGAAGTTGGATTTGAAGTTGGGTTGGATGCTGGGTTGGAAGTTGGGTTGGAAGTTGGGCTAGAAGTTGGGTTGGAAGTTGGGCTGGAAGTTGAGTTTGATGTTGGGTTGGAAGTTGGATTTGAAGTTGGGTTGGATGCTGGGTTGGAAGTTGGGTTGGAAGTTGGGCTAGAAGTTGGGTTAGTAGTGGGTTGGAAGTTGGTTTGGACGATGGGTTGATAGTTGGGCTGGAAGTTTGGTTGTAAGATGGGTTTGAAGTTGTATTGAAAGTTGGGATGTATATTGGGCTGGAAGTTGGGTTTGAAGTCGGGTTGGAAGTTGGGCTGGAAGTTGGATGGGGAGTTGGGTTGGAATTTGGGATGGAAGTTGGGTTTTACGTTGGGTTGGAAGTTAAATGATCAGTTGGGTTGGAAGTTGGGATGGACGTTGGGTTCGAAGTTGCGATGGAAGTTGTGTTGTACGTTTGGTTGGAAGTTGGATGGGAAGTTGGGTTGTATGTTGGGAAAGAAGTTGGATTGGAAGTTGGATTGGAGGTTGGGTTGAAAGATGGGTTGGAAGTTGGGCTGGAAGTTGGAATGGAAGTACAATTGGAATTTAGGTGGGAAGTTGGGTTGGAAGTTATGATGGAATTTGGAGTGGAAGTTGGGATGAAAAATGGGTTGGATGTTGGGTTGGAAGTTGGATTGGAAGTTAGGCTGGATGTTGGGCTAGATGTTGGGATAGAAGCTGGGTTGGAAGTTGGGTTGGAAGTTGGGTTGGAAATTGGGATGGAAGATGGGATGGAAGTTGGGTTGGAAGTTGGGTTGGAAGTTGGGTTGAAAGTTGGGTCCGAACTTGGGTTGGAAGTTGGGTTGAGAGTTTGGTTGGAAGCTGGGCTGGAAGCTAGGTTGGAATTTGAGTTGGAAGTTGGGTTGCAATGTTGAAAGTTGGGTTGCAAAAGGGTTGGAAGCTAGGTTGGAAGTTGGGCTGGAAGTTGTGATGGAAGGTGGGATGGAAGTTGGGTTGGAAGCTGGGCTAGAAGTTGGATTAGAATCTGGGCTGTATGTTGGGTAGGAAGTTGGGTCGGAAGTTGGGTTGGATGTTGGGATGGAAGATGGGATGAAAGTTGGGATGATATCTGGGTTGGAAATTGGGTTGAAAACTTGACTGGATGTTGGATTGGAAGTTGGGTTGGATGTTGGGTCAAAAGTTGTGTTGGATGTTGGGTTGAAGGTTGGGTTGAAAGTTGGATTGGAAGTTGGGTTGGAAGTTGGGTGGGAAGTTGGGTTAGAAGTTGGGTTGGAAGTTGGGTTGGAAGAGGGGCTGGGAGTTGGGTTGTAAGTTGGGTTGAAAGTTGGGTTGGAAGCTGGGTTGGAAGATGGGTGGGATGTTGGGTTGGAAGTTGGGTTGGACGCTCAGTTGGAAGTTGGGTTGGAAGTTGGGTTGGAAGAGGGGCTGGGAGTTGGGTTGTAAGTTGGGTTGAAAGTTGGGTTGGAAGCTGGGTTGGAAGATGGGTGGGATGTTGGGTTGGAAGTTGGGTTGGACGCTCAGTTGGAAGTTGGGTTGGAAGTTGGGTTGGAAGTTGGGATGGAAGTTGGGTTCGATGTTGGGTTCAAAGTTGGCATAGATCTGGGCTGGAAGTTGGGTTGGACGTTGGGTTGGATATTGGGTTTGAAGCTGGGTTGGAAGTTGGGTTGGAAATTGGGCATGAAGTTAGGTTGGAAATTGGAATAGAAGTTGGATTGAAAGATGGGTTAGAAGTTGGGTTGGAAGTTGGGTTGGAAGTAGGGCTGGTAGTCGGGTTAGAAGTTGGGTTGAAAGTAGGGTTGGAAGTTGGGTTGGAAGTTGGGTTGGAAGTTAGGCTGAAAGTTGGGTTCATGGCTGGTTTGGAAGCTGGGTTGGAATTTGGGTTGGAAGTTGGGTTGGAAGTTGAGTTGCAATTTGGGTTGGAAGTTGGGTTGGAAGTTGGGTTGCAAGCTGGGTTGGAAGTCGGATTGGAAGTTGTGATGGAAGTTGGGATGGAAGTTGGGTTGGAAGTTGGGATGGAAGTTGGGTTGAAAGTTGGGTTGGAGTTGGGTTGGGAATTGGGTTGGAAGTTTGGTTGGAAGCTGGGCTGGAAGTTGGGTTAGAAGTTGGGTTGGAAGTTGGGTTGGAAGTTGGTTTGGAAGTTGGGTTGGAAGTTGGGATGGAAGTTGGGATGAAAGTTGGGATGAAAGTTGGTTTGGAAGTTGGGTTGGAAGTTGCATTGGAAGTTAGGTTGGAAGTTGGGTTGGAAGTTGGGTTGGAAGCTGGGTTGGAACTTGGATTGGAAACTGGGATGGAAGATGGGATGGAAGTTGGGTTGGAAGTTGGGTTGGATGTTGGATTGAAAGTTGGGTTGGAGGCTGGGTAAGACGGTATGGTGGAAGTTGGGTTGGAAGTTGGGTTGGAAGTTGGGCTGAAATTTGGGTTGGAAATTGGGTTGGAAGTCGGCTTGGAAGTTGGGTTTGAAGTTGTGATGGAAGGTGGGATGGAAGTTGTGTTGGAAGTTGGGCTGGAAGATGGGTTAGATGTTGGATTGGATGTTGGGTTGGAAGTTGGGCTGGAAAGTTTGTTGAAAGTTGGGTTGGAAGTTGGGTTGGAAGTTAAGCTGAAAGTTGGGTTGATGGCTGGTTTGGAATCTGGGTTGGAAGTTGGGTTGGAAGTTGGGTTGGAAGTTGATTTGCAATTTGGGTTGGAAGTTGGGTTGGAAGTTGGGTTGCAAGCTGGGTTGGAAGTCGTGTTGGAAGTTGTGATGGAAGTTGGGATGGAAGTTGGGTTGGAAGTTGGGATGGAAGTTGGGTTGAAAGTTGTGTTGGAGTTAGGTTGGGAACTGGGTTGGAAGTTTGGTTTGATGCTGGCCTGGAAGTTGGGTTAGAAGTTGGGTTGGAAGTTGAGTTTGAAGTTGGGTTGGAAGTTGGATTGGAAGTTGGGATGGAAGTTGGGTTGAAAGCTGGGATGAAAGTTGGGTTGCAAGTTGCGTTGGAAGTTGCATTGGCAGTTAGGTTGGAAGTTGGGTTGGATGTTGTGTTAGAAGTTGGGTTGGAAGCTGGGTTGGAACTTGGATTGGAAATTGGGATGGAAGATGGGATGGAAGTTGAGTTGGAAGTTGGGTTGGATGTTGGGTTGAAAGTTGGGTTGGAAGTTGGGTTGGATGTTGGGTTGAAAGTTGGGTTGGAGGCTGGGTTGGACGCTATGGTGGAAGTTGGGTTGGAAGTTGGGTTGGAAGTTGGGCTGAAATTTGGGTTGGAAATTGGGTTGGAAGTTGTTTTGGAAGTTGGGTTGGAAGTTGTGATGGAAGGTGGGATGGAAGTTGTGTTAGAATTTGGGCTAGAAGTTGGGTTAGATGTTGGGTTGGATGTTGGGTTGGAAGTTGGGTTGGAAACTTGGTTGGATGTTGGGTTGAAATTTGGGTTGGAAGTTGGGTTGAAGGTTGGGTTGGAAGTTGGGTGGGACATTGGGTTAGAAGTTGGGTTGGAAGTTGGGCTGAAAGTTGGGTTGGAAATTGGGTTGGAAGTTGGGTTGGACGTGATGGAAGTTGGGATGGAAGTTGGAACGGAGTTGGGTTGGAAGTGGGGTTGGAAATTGGGCTGAAAGTTGGGTTGATGGCTGGTTTGGAAGCTGGGTTTGAAGTTGGGTTGGAAGTTGGGCTGAAAGTTGGGTTGGAAATTGGGTTGGAAGTTGGGTTGGACGTGATGGAAGTTGGGATGGAAGTTGGAACGGAGTTGGGTTGGAAGTGGGGTTGGAAATTGGGCTGAAAGTTGGGTTGATGGCTGGTTTGGAAGCTGGGTTTGAAGTTGGGTTGGAAGTTGGGCTGAAAGTTGGGTTGGAAATTGGGTTGGAAGTTGGGTTGGACGTGATGGAAGTTGGGATGGAAGTTGGAACGGAGTTGGGTTGGAAGTGGGGTTGGAAATTGGGCTGAAAGTTGGGTTGATGGCTGGTTTGGAAGCTGGGTTTGAAGTTGGGTTGGAAGTTGGGCTGAAAGTTGGGTTGGAAATTGGGTTGGAAGTTGGGTTGGACGTGATGGAAGTTGGGATGGAAGTTGGAACGGAGTTGGGTTGGAAGTGGGGTTGGAAATTGGGCTGAAAGTTGGGTTGATGGCTGGTTTGGAAGCTGGGTTTGAAGTTGGGTTGGAAGTTGGGCTGAAAGTTGGGTTGGAAATTGGGTTGGAAGTTGGGTTGGACGTGATGGAAGTTGGGATGGAAGTTGGAACGGAGTTGGGTTGGAAGTGGGGTTGGAAATTGGGCTGAAAGTTGGGTTGATGGCTGGTTTGGAAGCTGGGTTTGAAGTTGGGTTGGAAGTTGGGCTGAAAGTTGGGTTGGAAATTGGGTTGGAAGTTGGGTTGGACGTGATGGAAGTTGGGATGGAAGTTGGAACGGAGTTGGGTTGGAAGTGGGGTTGGAAATTGGGCTGAAAGTTGGGTTGATGGCTGGTTTGGAAGCTGGGTTTGAAGTTGGGTTGGAAGTTGGGCTGAAAGTTGGGTTGGAAATTGGGTTGGAAGTTGGGTTGGACGTGATGGAAGTTGGGATGGAAGTTGGAACGGAGTTGGGTTGGAAGTGGGGTTGGAAATTGGGCTGAAAGTTGGGTTGATGGCTGGTTTGGAAGCTGGGTTTGAAGTTGGGTTGGAAGTTGGGCTGAAAGTTGGGTTGGAAATTGGGTTGGAAGTTGGGTTGGACGTGATGGAAGTTGGGATGGAAGTTGGAACGGAGTTGGGTTGGAAGTGGGGTTGGAAATTGGGCTGAAAGTTGGGTTGATGGCTGGTTTGGAAGCTGGGTTTGAAGTTGGGTTGGAAGTTGGGCTGAAAGTTGGGTTGGAAATTGGGTTGGAAGTTGGGTTGGACGTGATGGAAGTTGGGATGGAAGTTGGAACGGAGTTGGGTTGGAAGTGGGGTTGGAAATTGGGCTGAAAGTTGGGTTGATGGCTGGTTTGGAAGCTGGGTTTGAAGTTGGGTTGGAAGTTGGGCTGAAAGTTGGGTTGGAAATTGGGTTGGAAGTTGGGTTGGACGTGATGGAAGTTGGGATGGAAGTTGGAACGGAGTTGGGTTGGAAGTGGGGTTGGAAATTGGGTGGGAAGTTGGGTTGGAAGTTGGGCTGGACGTTGGGTTTGAAGCTGGACTAGAAGTTGGGATGGAAGTTGGGTTGGAAGTTGGGATGGAAATTGGGTTGAAGTTGGGATGGAAGTTGGGTTGTAAGTAGGGTTGGAAGTTGGATGATAAGTTGGGTTTGAAGTTAAGATGGAAGTTGGGTTGGAAGTTAAACTGGAAGTTGGTTTGGAAGGTGGGTTGGAAGTTGGGCGGGAAGTTGGGTTGGAAGTTGAGATGGAAGTTTGGTTGTTAGTTGGCTTGGATGTTGGATGGGAAGTTGGGTTGGAAGTTAAACTGGAAGTTGGTTTGGAAGGTGGGTTGGAAGTTGGGCGGGAAGTTGGGTTGGAAGTTGAGATGGAAGTTTGGTTGTTAGTTGGCTTGGATGTTGGATGGGAAGTTGGGTTGGAAGTTGGCATGGAAGTTGGGTTGGAAGTTGGGTTGGAGGTTGGGTTGAAAGTTTGATTGGAAGTTGGGCTGGACATTTGGTTGGATTTGGGTCTCGAAGTTGGGTTGGAAGTTGGGTTGGATTATGGGTTGGATGTTGGGATGGAAGTTGGGATGGAAGTTGGGATTAAAGCTGGGTTGGGAGTTGGGTTGGAAGTTGGATTGGAAGTTAGGTTGGAAGTTGGGTTGGATGTTGGGTTAGACATTGGGTTGGAAGTTGGGTTGGAGGTTGGGTTGGAAATTGGGATGGAAGATGGGATGGAAGTTGGATTGGAAGTTAGGTTGGAAGTTGGGTTGAAAGTTAGGTCGGAACTTTGGTTGGACGTTGGGTTGAAATTTGGGTTGGAGGCTGGGTTGGAAGCTAGGTTGGAAGTTGGATTGGAAGTTGGGTTGGAACTTTGGCTGAAATTTAAGTTGGAAGTTGAGTTGGAAGTTGGGTTAGAAGTTGGGTTGGAAGTTGTGATGGAAGGTGGGATGGAAGTTGGGTTGGAAGTTGGGCTGGAAGTTGGGTTAGATGTTGGGTGGGAAGTTGGGTCAGAAACTGGGTTGGTCTAGGGTTTAGGAAGATGGGTTGGGAGATGAGTTGTAAGTTGGATTGCAAGTTGAGTTGGAAGCTGGGTTGGAAGCTAGGTTGGAAGTTGGGTTGGTAGTTGTGTTGGGAGTTGGGTGGGAAGTTGGGTTGGAAGTTGGGTTGGACGCTGAGTTGGAAGTTGGGTTGGAAGTTGTGATGGAAGTTGGGCTGGATGTTGGGTTCAAAGTTGGGATGGAAGTTGGGCTGGAAGTTGGGTTGGAAGTTGGGTTAGAAGTTGGGTTGAAAGTTGGGTTGGAAGTTGGGTTGGAAGTTGGATTAAAAGTAAGGTTGGAAAATGATCTGGAAGTTGGGTTGGAAGTTGGCTTAGAAGTTGGGTTGAAAGATGGGTTAAACTTTGGGTTGCAAGTTGGGTTGGAAGTTGGATTGGAAGTTGGGTTGGAAGTTGGGTTGGAAGTTGGGTTGAAAGTTGCGTTGGAAGCTGGGTTGGAACTTGGGTTGGAAGTTGGGTTTGAAGATGGGTTGGATGTTTGGCTGGAATTTGGGTTGGAAGTTGGGTTGGAAGTTGGGTTGGAAGTTGGGTTGGAAGTTGGGATGGAAGTTGGAACGGAGTTGGGTTGGAAGTGGGGTTGGAACTTGGGTTGGAAGTTGGGTTGGAAGTAGGAATGGAATTTGGGTTGGAAGTTGGGTTGGAAGCTGTATTGGAAGCAGGATTGGAAGTTGGAGAGGAAGGTGGGATGGAAGTTGGGTTGGAAGTTGGGTTGGAAGTTGGGATGGAAGTTGGGATGGAAGTTGGGTTGGAAGCTGGGTTGGAACTTGGGTTGGAAGTTGGGTTTGAAGATGGGTTGGATGTTTGGCTGGAATTTGGGTTGGAAGTTGGGTTGGAAGTTGGGTTGGAAGTTGGGTTGGAAGTTGGGATGGACGTTGGAACGGAGTTGGGTTGGAAGTGGCGTTGGAACTTGGGTTGGAAGTTGGGTTGGAAGTAGGAATGGAATTTGGGTTGGAAGTTGGGTTGGAAGCTGTATTGGAAGCATGATTGGAAGTTGGAGAGGAAGGTGGGATGGAAGTTGGGTTGGAAGTTGGGTTGGAAGTTGGGATGGAAGTTGGGATGGAAGTTGGGTTGGTAGTTGGGTTGAAAGTTGGTTGATAGTTGTGTTGGAAGTTGGGTTGGATGTTGAGCTGGAAGTTGGGTTGGAAGCTGGGTTTTATGTTGGGTTGGAAGCTGGGTTGGAAGTTGGGCTGGATGTTGGGCTGGAAGTTGGGTTGGAAATTGAGCTAGAAGTTGGGTTGGAATTTGGGTTGAAGTTGGGTTGAAATTTGGGTTGGAACTTTGGTTGGAAGTTGTGTTGAACGTTGGGTTAGAAGTTGGGTTGGAAGTTGGGTTGGAAATTGAGCTAGAAGTTGGGTTGGAATTTGGGTTGAAGTTGGGTTGAAATTTGGGTTGGAACTTTGGTTGGAAGTTGTGTTGAACGTTGGGTTAGAAGTTGGGTTGGAAGTTGGGTTGGATGTTGGGTTGTAAAGTGGGTTGAAGTTCTGGTTGAAAATTCAGTTGAAAGATGGAGTGGAAGCTGGGTTGGAACTTTGGTTGGAAGTTGGGTTGAAAGTTGCGTTGGAAGCTGGGTTGGAAGCTGGGTTAAAATTTTGGCTGGAAGGTGGCTTGGAAGTTGGGTTGGAAGTTGGATCGAATGTTGGGTTTGAAGTCAAGATGTAAGGTGGGATGGAAGCTGGGTTGGAAGTTGGGTTGGTAATTGGGTTGGAAGTTGGGTTGGAAATCGGGCTTGAAGTTGGGTTGGAATTTGGGTGGGAAATTGGTTTGGAAGTTGTTGGGCTGGAAGTTGGGTTGGAAGTTGGGTTCGAAGTTGGGTTGGAAGTTGGGTTGGAAGTTGGGTTTGAAGTTGGCTTGGGAGTTGGGTTGGAAGTTGGGTTGAAAGTTGGGTTGGTAGTTGGAATGGAAGTTGGGATGGAACTTGGGTTAGCAGTTGGGTTGGAAGTTGTGCTGGAAGTTGGGTTGGAAGTTTGATTGGAAGTTGGGATGGAAGCTGGGATGGAAGTTGGGTCGGAAGTTCAGTTGAAATTTGGGTTGGAAGTTTTGTTGGAAGCTGGTTTGGATGTTGGGTTGGAAGTTGGGTTGAAATGTGGGTTGGAAGTTGGGTTGGAAGTTGGGTTGGAAGTTAGGTTGGAAACTGGGTTCGAAGTTGGGATGGAAATTGAGATGGAAGTTGGGTTCGAAGTTGGGTTAAAAGCTTGGTTAGAAGTTGGATTGGAAGTTGGGTTGGAAGTTGGGTTGGAAGTTGACCTGGAAGTTGGGCTTGAAGTTGGGATGGAAGGTGGGATGGAAGTTGGGTTTGAAGTTGGGTTGGAAGTTGGGCTGGAAGCTGGATTGGAAGTTGGGCTGGAAGGTGGGATGAAAGTTGGGCTGGAAGTTGGGTTGGAAGTTGGGCTGGAAGTTGGGTTGGAAGTTGGGCTGGATGTTGGGTTGGAAGTTGGGTTGGAAGTTGGGCTTTAAGTTGGGTTGGAAGTTGAGTTGGAAGCTGGGTTGGATGTTGGGTTGGAAGTTGGGTTGGAAGTTGGGCTGGAAGTTGGGTTGGAAGTTGGGCTGGATGTTGGGTTGGAAGTTGGGTTGGAAGTTGGGCTTTAAGTTGGGTTGGAAGTTGAGTTGGAAGCTGGGTTGGATGTTGGGCTGGGAGTGGGGTTTGAACTTTGGTTGGAAGTTGGGTTGGATGTTGGGTTAGTAGTTGGGATGGGAGCTGGGTTGGAAGTCGGGTTTGAAGTTAGACTGGGCGTTGGATTGAAGTTTGGGTTGGAAGTTGGGTTGGACGTGGGTTGGAAGTTGGGTAAGATTGGGTTGGAAGTGGGGTTGGACGTTGGGTTGGAAATTTGGTTGGAAGTTTTGTTCGAAATTGGGTTGGAAGACGGGCTGGAAGTTGGGTTGGAAGTTGGGATGGAAGTTGGGTTTGAAGTTGGGCTGGAAGTTGGGTTGGAAGTTTGGTTGGAAATTGGATTGGAAGTTGGGTTGGAAGTTGGGTTGGACTTTTAGTTGAAAGTTGGGTTGAAAGTTGGGTTGGAAGCTGGGTTGGAAGTTGGTTTGGAAGTTGGGTTGAAAGTTGGGTTGGAAGCTGGGTTGGAAGCCGGGTTGGCTTTGGGGTTGGAAGGTGGGTTGGAAGTTGGGTTGGGAGGTGGGTTGGGAATTGGACTTGAGGTTGGGATTGAAGGTGGGATGGAATTTGGATTCGGAGTTGTGCTCGATGTTGGGCTCGAATTTGGGTTTGAAGTTGGGTAGGAAGTTGGGCTGGAAGTTGGGTTGGAAGTTGGATTGGAAGTTGGGTTAGAAGCTGGGTTGGAAGTTGGGTTGGTAGTTGGGATTGAAGTTGGGCTGGAAATTGGGTTGGAAATTGGGTTGGAAGTTGAATTGGAAGTTGGGTTGGAAGTTGGGTTGGAAGTTGGGTTGGAAGTTGGGTTGAAAGTTGGGTTCGAAATTGGGTTGGAAGTAAGGTTCAAAGTTGGGCTGGAAGTTGGGTTGGAAGTTGGGTTGGACTCTGGGTTGGAAGTTGGGTGGCAAGTTGCCTTGAACATTGGGTTTGAAGTTGGGTTGGAAGTTGGTTTGGAAGTTTGATTGGAAGTTGGGTTGGAATTTTGGTTGAAAGTTTGGTTGAAATCTGGGTTGGAAGCTGGGTTGGAAGTTGGGTTGGAAGTTGGGTTGAAAGTTGGGTTGGAAGCTAGGTTGGACGATGGGTTGGAAGTTGGGTTGGAAATTGGGATTGAAGATGGATAGGAAGGTGGGATGGAAGTTGGGTTTGAAATTGGATTGAAAGTTGGGTTGGAAGTTGGGTTGGAAGTTGGATTAGGAGTACTGCTGGAAGTTGGCCTTGAAGGTTGGTTGGAAGTTGGATAGGAAGTTGGGTTGGAAGTTGGGTTGGTAGTTGTCATTGATGTTTCGATGGAAGTTGGGTTAGAAGTTGGGCTGAAAGTAGGGTTGGAAGCTGGGTTGATTTTTGGGTTGGAAGTTGGCTTGGAAGTTGGGTTGCAAGTTGGGTTGGAAGGTGAGTTGGAAGGTGGGCTGGAAGTTGGGTTGAAAGTTGGGTCGGAAGTTGGGTGGGAAGTTGGGATGGAAGTTGGGTTGGAAGTTGGATTTAAATTTGGGTTGGAGGTTGTGTTGGAAGTAGGCTTAGAAGTTGGGTTGGACGTTAGGTTGGAAGTTGGGTAGGATGTTGGGTTGGATGTTGGGCTGTAAAAGGGATTGGAAGTTAGGTTGGAAGTTTGGTTGGAAGTTGGGCTGGAATCTGGACTGGAAATTGGGTTGGACGTTGGGCTGGATGTTGGGTTGGAAGCTGGGTTGAATGTTGGTTTGAATGTTGGGTTGATGGTTGGGTTGGACGCTGGGTTGGAATTTGAGTAGGAAGTTGGGTTGGAAGTGGGGTTGGAAGCTGGGTTGGAAATTTGGTTGGAAGTTTTGATCCAAGTTGGGTTGGAAGATGGGCTGGAAGTTAAGTTGGAAGTCGGGCTGGAAGTTGGGTTGGAGATTGGGTTGGAAGTTGGGTTGGAAATTGGGCTTGAAGTTGGGTTGGAAGTTTGGTTGGAAGTTGGACTAGAAGTTGGGCTGGAAGTTGGGCTGGTAGTTGGAATGGAAGTTGGGATGGAAGTTGGGTTAGCAGTTGGGTTGGAAGTTGGGTTGGAAGTTGGGTTGGAAGTTGGGTTGGAAGTTGGGATGGAAGTTGGAATGGAAGTTGGGTTGGAAGTTGGGTGGAAAGTTGGGCTGGAAGTTTTGTTGGATGTTGGGTTGGATGTTGGGTTGGAAGTTGGATTGAAAGTTTGGTTGGAAGTTGGGATGGAAGTTGGGTTGGAAGTTGGGTTGGAAACTGGGTTGGAAGTTGGGTTGGATGTTGGGTTGGAAGTTGGAAGTTGGATTGAAAGCTGGGATGGAAGTTGAGATGGAACGTGGGTTCAAAGTTGGGTTAAAATCTGGGTTAGAAGTTGGGTTGGAAGTTGGGTTGGGAGTTTGATTGGAGGTTGAGCTGGACGTTCGGTTGGAAATTGGGTTGGAAGTTTGGTTGGAAGTTGCTTTGAATGTTTGGTTGGAAGTTGGGTTGGAAATTGGATTGGAAGCTGGGTCGAAAGTTGGGTTGGAGGCTAGGTTGGAAGTTGGGTTGGAAATTGGGTTGAAAGTTGGATTGGAAGGTGGGTTGGAAGCTGGGTTGGAAATTGGGTTGAAAGTTGGATTGGAAGGTGGGTTGGAAGCTGGGTTGGAAATTGGGTTGAAAGTTGGATTGGAAGGTGGGTTGGAAGCTGGGTTGGAAATTGGGTTGAAAGTTGGATTGGAAGGTGGGTTGGAAGCTGGGTTGGAAATTGGGTTGAAAGTTGGATTGGAAGGTGGGTTGGAAGCTGGGTTGGAAATTGGGTTGAAAGTTGGATTGGAAGGTGGGTTGGAAGCTGGGTTGGAAATTGGGTTGGAAGCTGGGTCGAAAGTTGGGTTGGAGGCTAGGTTGGAAGTTGTGTTGGAAGTTGGGTTGGAAGTTGGGATGGAGTTGGGTTGGTAGTTGGGATGGAAGTTGGGTTGGAAGCTGGGTTGGAAATTGGGTTGGAAGTTGGGTTGGGAGTTGGGTTGGAAGCTGAGCTTGAAGTTGGGTTGGAAGTTGGGTTTGAAATCGGTTTGGAAGTTGTGTTGGAAGCTGGGTTGGTTGTTGGGGTGGAAGTTGGGATGGAAGTTGGGCTAGACGTTGTGTTGGAAGTTGGCTTGGATGTTGGGTTGGAAGCTGGGTCGGAAGTTGGGTTGGAAGTTGGGTTGGAAGTTGGGTTCAAAATTGGGTTGGAAGCTGGGTTGGAAGTTGGGCTAAAAGTTGGGTTGGAAGTTGGGTCGGAAGTTGAGCTGGAAGTTGGGTTGGAAGTTGGGTTGGAAATTGGATTGGAAGTGGGGTGGGAAGTTGCGTTGAACGTTGGGTTGGAAATTGGGTTGGAAGTTAAGTTGGAAGTTCGGATGGAAGTTGGGTTGGAGTTTGGGTTGAAAGTTGGGTTGAATGTTGGGTTGGAAGCTTGGTTGGAAGTTGGGTTGGAAGTTTGGTTGAAAGTTGGGTTGGAAGCTGGGTTGAAAGTTGGGTTAGAATTCGGATTCGAAGGTGGGTTGGAAGTTGGGTTGAACGTTCGGTTGGAAATTGGGTTTGAAGTTTGGATGGAAGGTGGGATGGAAGTTGGGCATGAAGTTGGAGTAATACTTGGGCTCGAAGTTGGGTTGGAAGTTGAGTTGGAAGTTCGATTGGAAGTTGGCCTTGAAGGTTGGTTGGAAGTTGGGTTGGAAGTTGGGTTGGAAGTTGGGTTGGTAGTTGGGATTTAAGTTTGGATGGAAGTTGGGTTAGAAGTTGGGCTGGAAGTTGGGTTGGAAGTTGGGTTGAAAGATGGGTTGAAAGCTGGGTTGGAAGTTGGTTTGGAAGTTGGGTTCAAAGTAGGGCTGGAAGTTGGGTTGAAAGTTGTGTTGGAAGTTGAGTTAGACGTTGGGCTGGAAGTTGAATAGGAAGTTGGGTCGCAAGTGGGGTTGGGAGATGTATTGGAAGATTGGTTGGAAGTTTTGTTGGAAGCTGGGTTGGAAGATGGGTGGGAAGTTGGGTTGGGAGCTGGGGTCGAGGTGAGGTGGGAAGTTAGGTTGGAAGCTCAGCTGGAAGTTGGGATGAACGTTGGGTTGGAAGCTGGATCTAGAACTGGGTTGGAGGTTGTGTTGGAAGCAGGGTTGGAAGTTGTGTTGGACGTTAGGTTGGAAGTTGGGTAGGATGATGGGTTGGGAGTTGGGCTTTAAGTTGGGTTGGAAGTTAGGTTGGAAGTTTGGTCGGATGTTGGGTTGGAATCTGGACTGAAAATTGGGTTGGAAGTTTGGTTGAAACTTGGGTTGGTAGTTGGGCTGGAAGTTTGGCTAGACGTTGGCTTTAAGTTGGGTTGGAATTCGGGTTGGAAGTTGAGTTGGAAGTTGAGTTGGAAGTTAGGGTGGAATTTGGGTTTGAAGTTGGGATGGAATGTGGGATGGAAGTTGGGTTCAAAGCTGGGTTGGAAGTTGGGTTGGAAGTTGGGTTCGAAGTTGAGTTGGAAGTTGGGCTTGAAGTTGGGTTGGAATTTGGGTTTGAAGTTGGGTTGGAAATTGAGTTGGTAGTTAGGATGGATGTTGGGATGGAAGTTGGATTAGAAGTTGGGTTGAATGTTGGGTTGGAAGTTGGGTTGAAAGTTGGGTTGGAAGTTGGGTTGGAAGTTGGGTTGGAAGTTTGGCTAGACGTTGGCTTGAAAGTTGGGTTGGAAGTTGTGCTGGATGTTGGGTTGGAAGTTACGTAGGAAGTTAGGTTGGAAGTTGGGTTGGAAGATGGGTTGGAAGTTTGGTTGGAAGTTAGGTTGGAAGTTAGGTTGGATGTTGGGTTGGAATCTGGACTGGAAATTGGGCTGGAAGTTGGGTTGGTAGTTGGGATGGAAGTTGGGTTGGAACTTGGGTCAGAGGTTGGGTTGGAAGTTTGGTTGGCAGTTGGGTTTGAAGTTGAGTAGGAAGTTGGGTTGGAAGTGGAGTTGGAAGTTGGGTTGGAAGTTTGGTTGGAAGTTTCGTTGGAAGTTGGGTTGGAAGATGGGTTGGAAGTTGGGCTGGAAGTTGGGTTGGAAATTGGGTTGGAAGTTGGGTTGGAAGTTGGGCTGGAGGTTGGGATGGAAGTTTGGATGGATGTTGGGGTGGAAGTTGTGTTGAAAGCCGGGTTGGAAGTGGTGTTGGAAGTTGGGTTGGAAGTTGGGTTGGAAGTTGGGTTGAAAGTTGGGTTGGAGGCTAGGTTAGAAGTTGGGATGAAAGTTGGGTTGGAAGTCGGGCTAGAAGTTGGATTGGAAGTTGGGCTGGAAACTAGGTTTGAAGTTGGGATGGAAGTTGAGATGGAAGTTGGTTTCGAAGTTGGTTGGAAGTTGGGTTGGAATTTGGGTTGCAAGTTGGGTTGGAAGTTGTGTTGGAAGTTGAGCTGGAAGTTGGAGTGGAAGTTAGGTTGGAAGTTGGGTTTGAAGTTGGGATGGAAGGTGGGATGGAAGTTGGGTTCGAAGTTCGGTTGGAAGTTGGGTTGTAAGTTGGGTTGGAAGTTGGGTTGAAAGTTTGGTTGGAAGTTGGGCTTGAAGTTAGGCTCAAAGTTGTGTTGGTAGTTGGGTTGGAAGTGGGGTTGAAAGTTTGTTTGGTAGTTGGGATGGAAGCTGGGATGGAAGTTGGACTAGAAGTTGGGTTGGAAGTTGGGTTGGAAGTTGGGTTGGACGTTGGGCTGGAAGTTGGGTTGGAAGTTTGGTTGGAAGTTGGGTTGGAAGTTGGGTTGGAAGTTGGGTTGGAAGTTGGGTTGGACGTTGGGTTGGAATTTGGGTTGGAGGTTGAATTGGAGACTGGGCTGGATGCTGGGTTGAAAGTTGGACTGGAAGTTGGGTTTGACGTTGGGTTGGAAGGTGGTTAGGAAATTGGGTTGGAAGTGGGGTTGGAAGTTGGGTTGGAAGTTTGGTTGTAAGTATTGTTGGAAGCTGGGTTGGAAAATGTGTGAGAGGTTGGGTTGGAAGTTGGGTTGGAAGTTGGGTTGGAAGTTGGGTTGGAAGTTGGGATGGAAGTTGGGATGGAAGTTGGGTTGGAAGTTGGGTTTAAAGTTGGCTTGGAAGCCATGCTAAACGTTGGATTGGAAGTTGGGTTGGAAGTTGGGTTGAAAGTTGGGTTGGAAGCTGGGTTAGAGGTTGGGTTGAAAGCTGGGATGGAAGTTGGGTCGGAAGTTGGATTGGAACTTGGATTGGAAGTTGGGTTGGAAACTGGGTTGGAAGTTGGGATGGAAGTTTATATCGAAGTTGGGTCCAATGTTGGGCTGGAAGTTGGGTTGGAAGTTGGGTTGTAAGTTAGGCCGGAAGTTGGATAGGAAGTTGCATTGGAAGTTGGGTTGGAGTTTGGGTTGAAAGTTAGGTTGGAAGCTGGGTTGGAAGCAAGGTTGAAAGTTGGGTTGAAAATTGGGTTGGAAGCGGGGTTGGAAGTTGGGTTGGAATTTTGGTTGGAATGTGAGTTGGAAGTTGGGTTGGAAGTTGGGTTGGAAATTGGGTTTGGAGCTGGGATGGAAGGTAAAATGGAAGTTGGATTCGAAGGTGGGTTGGAAGTTGGGATGGAAGTTGGGTTGGACGTTGAGTTCGAAGTTGGGTTGGAAGCTAGGCCAGAAGATGGATTGGAAGTTGCGTTGAAAGTAGGGTTGGAGATTGGGTTGAAAGCTAGGTTGGTAGCTGGGTTGGAAGCAAGGTTGGAAGTTAGGTTGAAATTTGGGTTGGAAGCTGGGTTGGAAGCAAGGTTGGAAGTTAGGTTGAAATTTGGGTTGGAAGCTGGGTTGGAAGCAAGGTTGGAAGTTAGGTTGAAATTTGGGTTGGAAGCTGGGTTGGAAGCAAGGTTGGAAGTTAGGTTGAAATTTGGGTTGGAAGCTGGGTTGGAAGCAAGGTTGGAAGTTAGGTTGAAATTTGGGTTGGAAGCTGGGTTGGAAGCAAGGTTGGAAGTTAGGTTGAAATTTGGGTTGGAAGCTGGGTTGGAAGCAAGGTTGGAAGTTAGGTTGAAATTTGGGTTGGAAGCTGGGTTGGAAGCAAGGTTGGAAGTTAGGTTGAAATTTGGGTTGGAAGCTGGGTTGGAAGCAAGGTTGGAAGTTAGGTTGAAATTTGGGTTGGAAGCTGGGTTGGAAGCAAGGTTGGAAGTTGGGTTGAAAGTTGGGTTGGAAGTTGGGTTCGAAGTTGGGTTGGAAGTCGGGTTGGAAGTTGCGTTGGAAGTTGGGTTGGAAGTTGGGTTGGAAGTTGGGTTGAACGTTGAGTTCAAAGTTGGGTTGGAAGCTAGGCCAGAAGTTGGATTGGAAGTTGCGTTGAAAGTAGGGTTGGAGATTGGGTTGAAAGCTAGGTTGGTAGCTGGGTTGGAAGCAAGGTTGGAAGTTGGGTTGAAATTTGGGTTGGAAGCTGGGTTGGAAGTTGGGTTGGAATTTTGGGTGGAATGTGAGTTGGAAG
Organism: Penium margaritaceum; assembly: GCA_023375785.1. NCBI lineage: Eukaryota > Viridiplantae > Streptophyta > Zygnematophyceae > Desmidiales > Peniaceae > Penium > Penium margaritaceum. The sequence continues at coordinate 405,903 of SZWC01000194.1, forward strand.
TTGGGTTGGAAGTTGGGTTGGAAATTGGGTTTGGAGCTTGGATGGAAGGTCAAATGGAAGTTGGAATTGAAGTTGGGTTGGAAGTTGGGTTGGAAGTTGGGATGGAAGTTGCGTTGGAAGCTGGATTGGAAATTGTTCTTGAAGGTTGGTTTGAAGTTGGGTTGGAGGTAGGGTTGCAAGTTGGGATGGATTTTGCGATGGTAATTGGGATGGACATTGGGATGGAAGTTGGGTTGGAAGTTGGATTGGAAGTTGGGTTGGAAGTTGGGTTGGAAGTTGGGTTGGAAGTTGGGTTGGAAGTTGGGTTGGAAGTTGGGTTGGAAGTTGGGTTGGAAGTTGGGTTGGAAGTTGGGTTGGAAGTTGGGT
>SZWC01000194.1:432989-458312 GCA_023375785.1 Penium margaritaceum
AGCCCCCCCCCCCCCCCCCCCCCCAGCGACAACGTGATCCTCACGTTGTCGCTCGCTTGCTCGCTCCTCCTCCCCTCGCATCCGCGAGCCGTTGGGGTCGAGCCGGACCTCCGGACGTATTTCCGATAAACGGAAAATACCCCGAGTGCACCTCAAACCCAGGTGAGACCCCGAGTATGCCAGAAAAAGAGGGGCACTTTGTTACAGGATTTCTTTGGTCAAAGGCAGTACATATGCCTACTTTGGTCGGTCATTGTGCATGGTAGCCACACCATGCTACTGCATATCGAAGGTCGCTTTACTTGCTAGTTGAAAACTAATATTACACAACCATTGTCCCCCCCCCCCCCGACCATTTGTGACTCGTGGTATGGGTTGTGAACGTTGACCACCCATATTCAAATTCTGTGGTCATGATCAGTGACATATGCCTACTTTGGTCCTTCGGTGTGCATAGTAGCCTCACCGTGCCAATATGTATTGAAGTTCTTTGTACTCTCTAGTTGATACATAGGGTTCCCAAACCATTGTCTCTCCCTCTGACCATTTGTGACTCGTGTTATAAGGTTTCAATGCTGACCACACATAGTGGACTTCTTTGGTCATAGCCAATGACATATGCATCATTTGGTTTATCACCGTGCATGCTAGCCACACCGTGCCACTACTTGTTGACGGTCTTTGTACTTGCTTGCTGATACCTTGTGTTCCCAACCCATTGTTTCCCCCTCTAACCATTTGTGACTTTTGTTATAAGTTTTAAATGTTGACCACACATTGTGAAGTTCTTTTGGTCATGGTTAGTGGCATATGCCTACTTTGGTTTGTCACTGTACATGGTTGCCACGCTGTGTCTTGTGTATTGAATGTCTTTGTGCTTTCTAGTTTATAGCTAGTGTTACCAAACCATTGTTACCCCCTCTGACTATGTGTAACTCTTGTTATGAGTTGTCAACGTTGACCACATGATGTGAGATTATTTTGTCATGGTCAGTGACATATGCATACTTTGGTTGGTCGCTGTGCATGGTAGCCACACTGTGCAACTACATATTGAATGTCTTTGTACTTGCTAGTGGATAACTGGTATTTGCAGACAATTGTTTCCCCATCTGACTATTTGTGACTCGTGTTATGAGTTGTCAAAGTTGACCACACATAGTGACATTCTTTGGTCGTGGTCAGTGACATATGGCTACTTTGGTTGGTCATTGTACTTGATAGCCACGCTGTGCCACTGCTTATTGAAGGTCCTTGTTCTTGATAGTTGATACCTGGTGTTCCCAAACCATCATGTCTCCACCTGCCCATTTGTGACTCGTATTATGAGTTGTCAATGTTGACTACACACATCGGATTTCTTTTGTCAATGGTAGTACATATGCCTAGTTTGGTCAGTCATTGTGCATGGTCGCCACAGTGTGCTACTAGTTATTGAAGGTCGTTGTACTTCCTAGTTGAAAACTAATGTTCCGAACCCACTGTTTCCGCCTCTGACCAGTTGTGACTCGTGGTACGGGTTGTGAACGTTGACCACCCATACTGAAATTCTTTGGTCATGGTCAGTGTCATATGCCTAGTTTGGTTGTTCGGTGTGCATATTAGCCTCATCGTACTACTAGGTAGTGAAGTTATTTGTCCTTTCTAGTCAATACATGGGGTTCCCAACCCATCGTCTCCCCCCTTTGACCATAAGTGACTCGTGTTGTGAGTTGTCAATATTGACCACACATAGTGGACTTCTTTGGTCATAGTCAGTGACGTATGCATCATTTGGTTGGTCACTGTGTACGTTAGCTACACCGTGCCACTACTTGTTGACGGTCTTTGTACTTGCTTTTGTTCACAACCCATTGTTTCCCTATCTGACCATTTGTGACTCGTGTTATGAGTTTTCAACGTTGACCACACACTGTTAAATTGTTTTGGTCATGGTTACTGGCATATGCCTACTTTGGTTTGTCACTGTACATGGTTGCCACACCGTGTCACTACGTATTGAAGGTCTCTGTGCTTTCTAGTTGATAGCTAGTGTTCCCAAACCATTGTTATCCCCTTTTACTATCTGTGACTCTTGTTGTGAATTTTCAACGTTGACCACGTGAAGTGAAATTATTCGGTCATGGTCAGTGACATATGCATACTTTTGTTGGTCACTCTGCATGGTAGCCAGACTCTGCCACTACATATTTATGGTCGCTGTACTTGCTAGTCAATAACTAGTATTCTAAACCCATGGTTTCCCCCTCTGACCATTTGCGACTCGTGTTATGAGTTGTCACAGTTGACCACACATAGTGACATTCTTTGGTCATGGTCAGTAACACATGCCTACTTTGGTTGGACATTGTACATGGTAGCCACACCGTGCCACTGCTTATTGAAGGTCCTTGTTCTTGCTAACTGATACCTGGTGTTCCCAAACCATCGTCACCCCCTCTGACCATTTGTGACTCGTATTATGAGTTCTTGACATTGACCACACACATTGGATTTCTTTGGTCAGAGACAGTATATTTGCCTACTTTGGTCGGTCATTGTGCATGGTAGCCACACCGTGCTACTAATTATTGAAGGTTGTTGTCCTTGCTAGTTGAAAACTAATATCTCGAAACCATTGTGTCCGCATCAGACCATTCGTGACTCGTGTTATGGGTAGTGAACGTTGACCACCCATACTGAAGTTCTTTGGTCATGGTTAGTGACATATGCCTAGTTTGGTTATTCGGTGTGCATAGTAGCCACGCCATGCCACCATGTATTGAAGTTATTTGTCCTTTCTAGTCGATACATAGGTTTCCCAAACCATTGTCTATCCCTCTAACCATTTGTGACTCGTGTTTTGAGTTTTCATTGTTGACCACACAGGATGGACTTCTTTGGTCATAGTCAGGGACGTATGCATCCTTTGATTGGTCACTGTGCACGCTAGCCACACCGTGCCCCTATTTGTTGGAGGTCGTTGTACCTGCCAGTTGATAACTATTATTCCCAACCCATTGTTTCCCCCCTCTGACCATTTTGGACTCGTGTTACGAGTTTTCAACGTCGACCACACATTGTGAAATTGTTTTGGTCATGGTTAGTGGCATATGCCTCCTTTGGCTCGTCACTGTACATGGTTGCCATAATGTGTCACTGTGTATTGAAGTTCTTTCTGCTTTCTAGTTGATAGGTAGTGTTCCCAAACCATTGTTACCCCCCTCTGACTACTGTGACTCTTGTTGTGAGTTGTCAACGTTGACCAAAGGAAGTGAGGATCTTTGGTCATGGTCAGTGATATATGCATACTGTGGTTGGTCGCTGTGCATGGTAGCCACACTGTGCAATTGCATATTGACAGTCTTTGTACTTGCTAGTTGATAAATAGTATTCACAGACCATTGTTTCCCCCTTACCCATTTGTGACTCTTGTTATGAGTCGTCATATTTGACCACACATAGTGACATTCTTTGGTCATGGACAGTGACATATGCCTCTTTGGCTGGTCATTGTACATGGTAGCCACACCGTGCCACTACTTATTGAATGTCCTTGTGCTTGCAAACTGATACCTGGTGTTCCCAAACCATCGTTCCTCCCTCTGCCCATTTGTGACTCGTATTATGAGTTGTCAACGTTGACCACACACAGCGGATTTCGTTGGTCAAAGGGAGTACATATGCCCAGTTTGGTCGGTCATTGTGCACGGTAGCCACAATGTGCTACTACGTATTGAAGGTCGTTGTACTTGCTAGTTGAAAACTCATATTCTAAAACCATTGATCCCCCCTCTGACCATTTGTGACTTGTGGTATGGGTTGTGAAAGTTGACCACCCATCTTGAAATTCTTTGGTCATGGTCAGTGACATATGCCTAGTTTGGTTTTTCGGTGTGCATAATAGCCTTGCCGTACCACTACGTATTGAAGTTTTTTGTCCTTTCTAGTCAATACATAGGGTTCCCAAACCATTGTCTCCCCCTCTGACCATTGGTGACTCGTGCTCTGAGTTGTCAATATTGACCACACATATTGGAATTTTTTGGTCATAGTCAGTGACGTATGCATGCTAGCTACACCATGCCACTACTTGTTGACGGTCTTTGTACTTGCTAGTTAATAACTTGTGTTCACAATCCATATATGCATACTTTGGTCAGTCATTGTGCATGGTAGCAACACCGTGCTACTAATTATTGAAGGTCGTTGTCCTTGCTCGTTGAAAGCAAATATTCCGAAACCATTGTGTCCCCCTCTGACCATTTGTGACTCGTTTTATGGGTTGTGAACGTTGACCACCCATACTGAGATTCATTGGTCATGGTGAGTGACATATGCCTAGTTTGGTTGTTCAGTGTGCATAGTAGCTATACCATGCCACCGTGTATTGAAGTTGTTTGTCCTTTCTACTCGATACACAGAATCTCCAAACTATTGTCTCTCCCTCTGACCATTTGTGAATCGTGTTTTGAGCTGTCAATGTTGACCACACATGGTGGACTTATTTGGTCATAGTCAGTGACACATGTATCCTTTGGTTGGTCACTGTACATGCTAGCCACACCGTGCCGCTACTTGTTGAAGTTCCTTGTACCTGATAGTTGATAACTAGTGTTCCCAACCCATTGTTTCCCCCTCTAAACATTTCTGACTTGTGTTGTGAGTTTCCAACGTTGTCCACACACTGTGAAATTCTCTTGGTCAAGGTTAGTGGCATATGCCTAGTTTGGTTTGTCCCCGTACATGGTTGCCACACCGTGTCACTACTACCATCCCATCTTCCATCCCAACTTCCAACCCAACTACCAACCCAACTTTTAACCTAACTTCCAACCCAACTTCCAACCCAGCTTCCAACCAAACTTCCAACCCAACTTCCAACCCAACTTCCAACGCAACCTTCAACCTAGCTTCCAACCAAACGTCCAGCCAAAGTTCCAACCCAGCTTCTATCCCAACTTCCAACCTAACTTTTAACCCAACCTCCATCCCAGCTTCCATCCCAACTTCCAGTCCAACTTCCATCCCAGCTTCCAACCCAGCTTGAAACCCAACTTCCAACCCAATGTCCAATCCAACTTCCAATCCAACTTCCAATCCAAATTCCATCCCAATGCATAATCCAACTTCAAACTTAACTTCCAACTTAACTTCCAACCCAACTTATAACCCAACTTATAACCCAACTTCCAACCCAAAGTCCAACCCAACTTCCAACCCAACTTCCAACCCAACTTCCAACCCAACTTACAACCCAGCTTCCAACCCAACGTCTAACCCAACTTCCAACCCAACTTCCAAACCAACTTCCAATTCAACTTCTAACCCAATATCCAACACAACTTCCAACCCAATATCCAACAGAACATTCACCCAACTTCCAACCCAACTCTCAACCAAATTTCCAACCCAGATTTCCAACCCAACTTCCAACCCAACTTTCAACCCAACTTCCAAACTAACTTCCAACATATCTTCCAACCCAACTCCCATCCCAACTTCCATCCCAACTTCCAACCCAACTTCCAACCTAGCTTCCAACCCAACTTCCAACCCAAATTCCAACCCAACTTCCAGCCCAACGTCCAACCCAACTTCCAATCCAACTTCCATCCCAACTACCATCCCAACTTCCAGCCCAACTTCCAACCCAATTTCCATCCCACCTTACCACCCAACTTCCAACCCAAGTTCCAACCCTGCCTCCAACCCAACTTCCAACCCAACTTCCAATCCAACTTCCATCCCAACTACCATCCCAACATCCAACCCAACTTCCAACCCACATTCCATCCCACCTTCCAACCCAACTTCCAACCCAACTTCCAACCCTGCCTCCAACCCAACTTTCAACCCAACTTCCAACCCAAATTACAACCCAATTTCCAACCCTACTTCCACCCCAACTTTGAACCCAACTTTCATCCCGACTGTCATCCCAACTTCTAGCCCAACTTCCTACCCAACATCAAACCCAACTTCCAACCCAACTTCCAACCCAACTTCCAAACCCAACTTCCAACCCAACTTCCAACCCAAATTCCAACCTAGCTTCCAACCCAACTTCCAACCAAACTTCTAACCCAACTTCCAACCCAACTTCCCACCTAACATCCAGCCCAACTTCCAACCCAACTTCCAACCCAACTTCCAACCCAACTTCCAACCCAACTTCCAACCCAACTTCAAACCCAACTTCCAACCCAACTTCAATCCCAACTTCCAGCCCAACTTCCCACCCAACTTCTAGTCCAAATTCCAATCCAACTTCCATCGCAACTTCCAACCCAACTTCCCATCCAGCTTCTAACCAAACTTCCAACCCAACTTCAAACCCAACCACCTAGCCAGCTTCCAACCCACCATCCAACTCAACTTCCAACCCAACTTCCAACCCAACTTCCATCCCAACATCCAACCCAACTTCCCATCCAACTTCCAGCCCAACATCCAACCCAACTTCTAACCCAGCAACCAAGCAACCTTCCAACCCAACATCCAACCCAACTTCTAATCCATCTTCCAATCCAAACCAGCTTCCATCCCAACTTCCAACCCAACTTCCAACCCAAAATCCAACCCAACTTCCAAACCAACTTCCAATCCAACTTCCAACCCAGCTTCCAACCTTTTTCCCAACCCAACCTCCAACACAACGTCCATTACATGTTCCAACCAACTTCCAACCCAACTTTGAACCCAACTTCCATCCCAACGTTTAACTGAATTTCCATCCCAACTTCCAGCCCAACTTCCAACCCAACGTCCAGCCCAACTTCCAACCCAGCTTTCAACCCAACTTCCAAACCAACTTCCAACCCAACTTCCACCCAACTTCGAACTCAGCTTCCAACCCAACTTCCAACCCAAATCCCAACCCAACTTCCATCCCAACTTCCAACCCAACTTCCAATCTAACGTCCAACCCAACTTCCAACCCAACTTCCAACGCAGCTTCCAACCCAGATTCCAACCCAACTTCCAACCAAACTTTCAACCCAGCTTCCATCCCAGCATCAAACACAACTTCCATCCAAACGTCAAACCCAACTTCCAACCCAACTTCCAATCAAATGTCCAACCAACTTCCAACTCAACTTCCAACCCAAATTTCAACCCAACTTCCAACCTAACTTCCAACCCTACCTCCAACCCAACTTCCAACCCAACTTCCATCCCAACTTCCAAGCCAATTTCCAATCCAGCTTCCATCCCAACTTTCAATCCAACTTCCAGCCCAACATCCAACCATGCCTTCAACCCAATTTTCAGCCCAACTTCCAACGGAAAATCCAACCCATCTTCCAACCCTACTTCCAACCCAACGTCCAACCCAACTTCCATCCCAACTCCCATCCCAACTTCCAACCTAACGTCCAACCCAAATTCCAACCCAACTTCCAACCCAACGTCAAACCAAACTTCCAACCCAACTTCCAACCCAAATTTCAACCCAACTTCCAACCCAAATTCCAACCCAACTTCTAACCCAACTCCCATCCCAACTTGCATCCAAACTTCCAACCCAACTTCCAAACTAACTTCCAACCCAACGTCCAACCCAACGCCCAACCCAACTTCCAACCCAAGTTCCAACCCAACTTCCAACCCAACTTCCAACCCAACTTCCATCCCAACTTCCAACCCAACTTCCGAACCAACTTCCAGTCCAACTTGCAACCCAACTTCCATCCCAAATCCCAACCCAAATTCCCATCCAACTTCCAACCCAACGTCCAACCCAACTTCCAACCCAACTTCTAACCCAAGCACTAAGCCAACTTCCAACCCAACGTCTAACCCAACTTCCAATCCAAATTCAAACCCAACTTCCAACCCAGCTTCTAACACAACTTCTAGTCCAACTTCCAATCCAACTTCAATCCCAAGTTCCAACCCAACTTTGAACCCAACTTCCAACCCAATTTCCAACCCAAACTCCATCCCAACTTCCAACACAACTTCCAACCCAACTTCCATCCCAACTTCCAACCTAACTTCCAACCCAACTCCCAACCCAACGTCCAACCCAACTTCCAAACCAACTTCCAACCCAACTTTCAACTAAACTTCCAACCCAACTTCAAACCAGACTTCCAACTCAGCTTCCAACCTAACCTTCAACCCAATGTCCAGCCCAACTCCCAAACAAACTTCCAACCCAACTTGCAACCCAACTTATAACCCAGCTTCCAACCCAGCTTCCAACCCAACTTCTAATCCAACTTCCAACCCAACTTCCAACCTATTTTCCAAACCAACTTCCAACCCAACTTTCAACCCAACTTCCATCGTAACTTCCAACCAATCTTCCAACCGAACTTCCAACTCAACGTCCAACCCAACTTCCATCCCAACTTCCATCCCAACTTTCAACTAAACTTCCAACCCAACTTCAAACCCAACTTCCAACCCAGCTTCCAACCTAACTTTCAACCAAATGTCCAGCCCAACTTCCAAACCAACTTCCAACCCAACTTCCAACCCAACTTCTAACCCAGCTTCCAACCAAAATTCCAACCCAACTTCTAATCCAACTTCCAACCCAACTTCCAACCTATTTTCCAAACACACTTCCAACCCAACTTTCAACCCAACTCCATCCTAACTTCCAACCAAACTTCCAACCCAACTTCCAGCCCAACGTCCAGCCTAACCTCCATCCCAACTTCCATCCCAACTTCCAACCCAACTTCCAACTTCCAACCCATCTTCCAATCGAACTTCTTACCCAACATCCAGCCCAGATTCCAACTTAACTTTCAACCCAACTTCCAGTCCATCTGCCAACCCACCTTCCAACCCAACTTCCAACCCAAATTCCAACCCACCTTCCATCCCAACTTCCATCCCAACTTCCAAGCCAACTTCCAACCCATCTTCCAACCCAATGTCCAACCAAACTTCCAACCCAACTTCCAACCCTGCCTAGAACCCAACTCCAAATCCAACGTCCATCTCAACTACCATCCCAACTTCCAACCCAACTTCCAACCCAACTTCCATCCCACCTTCCAACCCAACTTCCAGCCCAACTTCCAACCATGCCTCCAACCCAACTTTCAACCCAACTTCCAATCCAAATTCCAACCCAACGTCCAACTATACTTCCAACCCAACGTCCAACCCAACTTCCATCCCAACTCCCATCCCAACTTCCATTCAACCTTCCAACCCAACTTCTCCCCCAACTTCCAGCCCAACTTCCAACCCAACTTCCAACCCAACTTTCACCCAACTTCCAACCCAACATCCAACCCAACTACCAAGCCAACTTCCAGCCCAACATCCAACCCAGCTTTCAACCCAACTTCCATCCCAACTATCAACCCAACTTCCATCCCACAATCCAACCCAACCTAGCACCTAACCTCCAACCCAACTTCCAACCCAACTTCCAGCCCAGCTACCAAACGAGCTTCCAACCCAACATCCAACCCAACTTCCAACCCAACTTCCAACCCATATTCCAACCCAACTTCCAACACAACTTCCAGCCCAACTTCCAACCCAACTTCCAACCCAACTTGCAACCCAACTTCCAACCTAGCTTCCAACGGAGCTTCCAACCCAGCTTCTAACCCAGCTTCCAACCTAACTTCCAAACCAACGTCCATCCCAACTTTCGACCGAACTTCCAACCCAACTTCCATACAAACTTCCAACCCAACTTCCAACCCAACATCGATCCCAACTTCCAAACCGACTCCAACCCGACTTCCAACCCAGCTTTCAACCTTTTTTCCAACTCGACTTCCAACCCAACTTTCAACACTAGTTCCAACCAACTTCCAACCGAACTTTCAACCCATCTTCCATCCCAACTTCCAACCCAATTTACATCTCAACTTCCAGCCCAACTTCCAACCCAACGTCCAACCCAACTTCCAACCCAACTTCCAGCCCAACTTCCAGCCCAACTTCCAACCCAACTTCCAACCCAACTTCCAACCCAACTCCCAACCCAACTTCCATCCCAAATTCCAACCCAACATCCAATCTAACATCCAATATGACTTCCAACCCAACTTCCAAGACAGCTTCCAAACCAACCTCCAACCAAACTTCCATCCAAACATTCAACCCAACTTCCATCCCAGCATCCAACCCAGCTTCCATCCCAACTTCCAACCCCACTTCCAACCCAAGTTCCAATCCAACGTCCAACCTAACTTCCAATTCAACTTTGAACCCAGATTCTAGCCCAACTTCCAGCCCAACTTCCATCCCAACTTTCAAGCCAACTTCCAACCGAACTTCCAACCCAATGTCCATCCCAACTTCCAGCCTAACTTCCAACCCTGCCTCCAACCCAACTTCCAACCCAACTTCCATCCCAACTTCCATCCCAACTTCCAACCCAACTTCCAACTCAACTTCCAGCCCAAAGTCCAACCCAGCTTCCAACCCAACTTCCAACCCTGCATCCAACTCAACTTCCAGTCCAACTTCCATCCCAACTACCATCCTAACTTCGAACCCAACTTCTAACCCAACTTCCATCCCACCTTCTAACCCAACTTGCAACCCAACTTCCAACCCTGCCTCCAACCACACTTTCAACCCAACTTCTAATGCAAATTCCAACCCAACTTCCAACCCAACTTCCAACCCAACTACCAACCCAACTTCCATCCCAACTCCTATCCCAACTTCCATTTCAACTTCCAACCCAACTTCCAACCCAACTTCCAACCCAACTTCCAACCAAACTTCTAACCCAACTTTCAACCCGACTTCCAACCAACTTCCAACCCAACTTCCAACCCAACTCCCAACCCAAATTCCAGCCCAACTTCCAACCCAATTCTCAGCCCAACTTCCATCCCAACTTCCAACCCAACTTCCCACCCAACTTCCAGCCTGACTTCCAACCCAACTTCCATCTCAACTTTCAACCCAACTTCCCACTCAACTTCCAACCCAACTTCCAACCCAACATCCAACCCAACTACCAAGCCAATTTCCAACCCAACATCCAACCCAACTTCCAACCCAACTTCCAACCCAACTTCCAACCCAACTTCCATCCCAAAATCCAGCCCAACCTCCCACCCAACATCCAACCCAACTTCCAACACAACTTCCAACCCAGCTACCAAACCAACTTTCAACCCAACATCCAACCCAACTTCCAACCCAACATCCAACCCAAATTCCAACCCCAGTTCCAACACAACTTCCAGCCCAGCTTCCATCCTACCTTCCAGCCCAACTTCCAACCCAACTTCCAACCCGGATTCCAACCCAGCTTCCCACCAAGCTTCCAAACCAGCTTCCAACCCAACTTCAAAACCAGCGTCCATCCCAACGTTTGACCGAACTTCCAACCCAATTTCCAAACCAACATCCAACCCAATTTCCAAGCCAACGTCCAACCCAACTACCAAACCAACTTCCAGTTCAACGTCCAACCCAGCTTCCAACCTTTTTTCCAACCCAAGTTCCAACCCAATTCCACCACAAGGTCCAACCAACTTCCAATCCAACTTTCAACCCAACTTCCATCCCAACTTCCAGCCCAATTTCCATCTCAACTTCGAGCCCAACTTCAAACCCAGTGTCCAACCCAACTTCCAACCCAACCATCAACCCAACTTCCAGCCCAACTTCCAACCCAGCTTCCAACATATCATCCAACCCAACTGCCAACCCAACTTCCAACATAGCTTCCAACCCAACTAACAACCCAACTTCTAACCAAACTTTAAACCCAACTTCCATCCCAGCATCCAACCCAACTTCCAACCCAACATCCAACCCAACTTACAACCCAACTTCCGATCCAACGCCCAACCCAACTTCCAATTCAACTTCCAACCCAAATTCCAACCCAACTTCAAACCGAAATTCCAACTCAACTTCCAACCTAACGTCCATCCCAACATCCAGCCTAACTTCTAACCCAACTTCCAACCCAACTTCCATCCCAACTTCCATCCCAACTTCCAACGCAACTTCCAATCCAACTTCCATCCCAGCTTCCAACCCAGATTCCGCCCCTACATCCAACCAAACGCCCAACCCATCGTCAAACCCAAATTCCAACCCAACTTCCAACCGAACTTCCAACCCAACTTCCAACCAAACGTTCAACCCAACTTCCAGCCCAACTTCCAACCAAACTTCCAATCCAACTTCCAACCCAACATCCAACCCAACATCCAACCCAACACCCAACCCTACTCTCAACCCAGCTTCCAACCCAAATTCCAACCCAACTTCCATCCCAACTTCCAATCGAGCTTCCAACCCAACTTCCAATGCAACTTTGTCCAACGTCCAGCCCAATTACCAAGCCAACTTCCAACCCAACGTCCAACCAAACTTCCAACCCAAATTCAAACCCAACTTCCAACCTAGCTTCTAACACAACTTACAATGCAACTTCCAATCCAACCTCCAATCCAAATTCCAACCCAACTTCAAACCCAACTTCCAACCCAACTTCCAATCCAATTCCATCCCATCATCCAACACAACTTCACACCCAACTTCCATCCCAACTTCCAACCAAACTTCCAACCCAACTCCCAACCCAACGTCCAACCCAGCTTCCATACCAACTTCCATCCCAGCTTTCAACCAAACTTCCAACCCAACTTCAAACCCAACTTCCATCCCAGCTTCCAACCAAACTTCCAACCCAACTCCCAACCCAACGTCCAACCCAGCTTCCATACCAACTTCCATCCCAGCTTTCAACCAAACTTCCAACCCAACTTCAAACCCAACTTCCATCCCAGGTTCCAACCCAACTTCTAACCCAACTTCCAACCCAACTTCCAACCCAACTTCCAAACCAACTTCCAACCCAACAGTCAACCCAACTTCCATCCCAACTTCCAACCCAACTTCCGACCGAACTTCCAACCCAACGTCCAATCCAACTTACATCCCAACTTCCACCCGAACTTCCAACCCAACATCCAACTTCCAACCCACCTTCCAACCCAACTTCTTACCAAACTTCTAGCCCGAATTCCAGCCCAACTTCTAGGCCAACTTCGAGTCCATCTTCCAACCTAACTTCCAATCCAACTTCCACCCCAACTTCCAACCCAACTTCCATCCCAACTTCCAACCCAACTTCCAACCCAACTTCCAGTCCATCTTCCAACCCAACCGTCAGCCCAACTTCCAACCCAACATCCAACCCAACTTCCAACCCAGCTTCAAATACAGCTTCCAACCCAACTTTAAACCCAAATCTCAGCCCAACTTTCAAAACCAACTTCAAACCGAACTTCCAACCCAGCTTCCAACCCAACTTCCAACCCAACCTCCATCCCAACTTCCATCCCAACTTCCAACCGAACTTCCAACCGAACTTCATACCCAGCTTACATTCCAACTTCCAACCCAACTTCCAACCCAACTTCTAATCCAACTTCCAACCCAACTTTCCAACCCAGCTTACAACCCAACTTCCAACCCAACTTCTAGCCCAAACTTCAACCCAAGTTCCAGCCCAATTTTCAACCCAACTTCCAACCCAACTTCAAACCCAACTTCTAACCCAAACTCCAACTCAACTTCCAACCCAACTTCCATCCCAACGTCTAACCCAACCTCCAGCCCAACTCCCATCCCAACTTCCATCCCAACTCCCAACCCAACATCCAACCCAACTTCCAAACCAAACTTCCAATCAAACTCCCAAACCAACTACAAACCCAACTTCCAACCCAACTTCCAACCCAATTTCCAACTGAGCTTCCAACCCAAACTCCAACCCAACTTCCAACCCAACTTCCAACCTAGCTTCTTACCCAACTTACGTCCCAACTTCCGTCCTTATTTCAAACCCAACTTCCATCACAACTTCCATCCCAACCTCCAACCCAAGTTCCAACCCAACTTCCAATCCAACTTCCAACACAACTCCACACCAAACGTGCAACCCGACTTCCAGCCCAACGTACAACCCAACTTCCAACCCAGCTTCCATCCCAGCGTCCAACCCAACTTTAAACCCACAGTCTAACACAACTTCCAAAACAACTTCCAACCCAACTTCCAGCCCAGCTTCCAATCCAACTTCCAACCCAACTTCCATCCCAACTCTTCCCAATATCCAACCCAACCTCCAACCCGACTTCCAACCCAACAGCCAACCCAACTTCCAACCCAACTTCCAACCCAGCTTCCAATCCAAGTTCCAACCCAGCTTTCAACCCAACTTCCAACCCAACTTCCAACCCAACTTGCAACCCAACTTTCATCCCAACTTCCATCTCAACTTCCATCCCAACTTCCAACCAAACTTCCAGCCCAACTACCAACCCAACTTCCAACCCAACAGCCAGCCCAACGCCCAACCTAACATCCAACCCAAATTCCAATTCAACTTTCAACCCACCTTTCAACCCAACTTCCAACCCAACTTTGAACCCATCTTCGAACCCAACTTCCAACCGAACTTCCAACCCAGGTTCCAGCCCAACTTCCAACCCAACTTCCAGCCCAATTTCCAATCCAACTTCCAATTCAACTTCCAGCTCAACTTGCAACCCAACTTTCAACCGAACTTCCAACCCAAATTCCAACCCAACACCCAACCCAACTTCCAATCCAACATCCAACCAAACTTCCAACCCAACTTCCAACCCAACTTCCATTACAACTTCCAGCCCAATTTCCAACCCAACTTCCAATTCAACTTCCAGCTCAACTTGCAACCCAACTTTCAACCGAACTTCCAACCCAAATTCCAACCCAACACCCAACCCAACTTCCAATCCAACATCCAACCAAACTTCCAACCCAACTTCCAACCCAACTTCCATCCTTACTTCAAACCCAACTTCCATCCCAACTTCCATCCCAACTTCCAACCCAAATTCTAACCCAATTTCCAACCTAACTTCCAACCCAACTTCCATCCCAACTTCCAACCCAGCTTCCAACCCAACTTCCAACCCAGCTTCCAACCCAACTTTAACCCCAAATTCTAACCCAACTTACAGACCAACTTCCTACCCAAATTTGACCCCAACTTTCAACCCAACTTCCAACCCAGCTTCCAACCCAACATCCAATCCAGCTTCCAAACCATCTTCCAACCCAACTTCCAATCCAGCTTTCAGCCCAAATTCCAACCCAACTTTCAACCCAAATATCAACCCAACATCCAACCCAACTTCCAACCGAACTTCAAACCCAGATTCCAACCCAACGTATAACCCTACTTCCAACCCAACTTCTAATCCAACATCGAACCCAACTTCCATTCCAACTTCCATCCCAACCACCAACCCATATTTCAACCCAACTTCCGACAAACCTTCCAGCCCAGCTTCCACCCAACTTCCAACCCAACTTCTAACCCAACTTCCGAATCAAATTCCAACCCAACATCCAACCCAACTTCCAACCCAAATTCCATTACAACTTCCAGCCCAATTTCCAACCCAACTTCCATCCAAACTCCCATCCTTTCTTCAAACCCAACTTCCACGCCAACTTCCATCACAACTTCCAACCCAAATTCCAACCCAACTTCCAACCCAACTTCCAACCCAAAATTCAACCCAACTTCCAACCCAACTTTCAACCCAACTTTGAACCCAACTTCCAACCCAACGTCGCACCCAAACTCCAACCCAACTTCCAACTCAACTTCCAACCCAACTTCCAACCCAACGTCGCACCCAAACTCCAACCCAACTTCCAACTCAACTTCCAACCCAACTTCTAACCCAACTTCCAGCCCAACTCCCATCCGAACTTCCATCCCAACTCCCAACCCAACATCCAACCCAACTTCCAACCAAACTTCCAATCAAACTTCCAACCCAACTTCAAACTCAACTTCCGACCCAACATCAAACCCAACTTCCAACCCAACTTCCAACCAAACTTCCTACCCAGCTTACATCCTAACTTCCATCCTTACTTCAAACCCAACTTCCATCACAACTTCCATCCCAACTTCCTACCCAAGTTCCAACCCAACTTCGAACCCAAATTACAACCCAACTCTCAACTCATCTTCCAACCAAACACCCAACTGAACTTCCAACCCAAATTCCAACCAAACGTCCAACCCAACTTCCAACCCAGCTTCCATCCCAGCTTCCATCCTTAATTCAAACCCAACTTCCATCCCAACTCCCATCCTGACTCCCAACTCAATTTCCAACCCAACTTCCAACCCAACTTCCAACCCAACTTCCAACCCAACTTCCAACCCAACTTCCAACCCAGCTTCCAACCTAGCTTTCAACCCAACTTTAAACCCAAATTATAACCCAAGATCCAAACCAACTTCCAACCCAATTCTGAACCAAAATTTCAACCCAACTTCCAACCCAGCTTCCGACCCCACTTCCAACCCAACTTCCAACCCAACTTCCAATCCAACTTTCAACCCAATTTCCAACCCATCTTTCAACCCAACTTTCAACCCAGCTTCCTACCCAACTGCCAACCCAACTTCAAAGCCTTGTTCCAACCCAACGTCTAACCCAACTTCCAATCCAACTTCTAACCCAACATCCAACTCAACTTCCATTCCAACTTCCATCCCAACTACCAACCCAACTTCCAACCCAACATCCAACACACCTTCCAACCCAACTTCCAACCAAACTTCCAACCCAACTTCTAACCCAACTTCCAACTCAGCTTCCAACCCAACATCACAGCCCAACTTCCAACCCAAAATCCAACATGCCTTCCAACCAAACTTCCAACCCAACTTCCATCCAAACTTCCATCATTACTTCAAAGAAAACTTCCATCCCAACTTCCATCACAACTTCCAACACAAATTTCAGCCCAACTTCCAACCCAACTTCCAACCCGACTCCCAACCCAAATTCCAACCCAACTTCCAACCCAACTTCCAACTCGGCTTTCAACCCAGCTTCCAACACAACTGTAAACCCAGATTTTAGCCCAACATCCAGACCAACTTCCAATCCAACTTCCGATCCAACGTCCAACCCAATTTCCAACCCAACTTCCAACCCAACTTCCAACCCAACTTCCAACCCAACTTCCAACCCACCTTTCAACCCAAATTCCAAACCAACTCTCAACCCAACTTCCAATCCAACATCCAACCCAACTTCCAACCCAACATCCAACCCAACTTCCAACACAACTTCCAACCCAACCTACAAACCAGCTTGCAACCCAACTTCCAATGGAACTTCCAACCCAACTTCCAACCCAACTTCCTTTCCAACTTCCATCCCAACTGCGAACCAAACTTCCAACCCCACTTCAAACCCAACTTACAACCCCAACGTCAACCCAACTTCCAACCCAACTTCCACCCCAACTTCCAACCCAACTTCCATCCCAACTTCCAACTCAGCTTCCAATCCAACTTCCAATCCAACTTCCAACCTAACTTTCCAACCAAATTTCCAACCCAACTTCCATCCCAACTTCCCTCCCAACTTCCAATCCAGCTCCCAACCCAGCTTCGAATCCAACTTCCAAGGCAATTTCCAACCCAACTACCAGCCCAGCTTCCAACTCAACTTCCAACCCAACTTCCAACCCAACTTCCAACCCACATTCTCCCCCAACTTCCAAACCAAGTTTGAACCCAACTTCCAACCCAACTTCCAACCCAACTTCCAACGCAACTTCCAACCCAACTTTCAACCCAACTTCCAGTCCAACTTCCAACCCAACTTCCAACCCAACTTCCAACCCAACTTCCAACGCAACTTCCAACCCAACTTTCAACCCAACTTCCAGTCCAACTTCCAACCCAACTTCCAACCCAACTTCCAACAAGCTTCCAACACAACTTCCCACCCAACTTCCTTCCCAACTTCCAACCCAACTCCCAACCCAACTTCCAACCTAATATCCAACCCAGCAACCAATCGAACATCCAACCCAACATCCAACCCAGCTCTCAACTCAACTTTCAATCCACCTCTCAGTCCAACTTCCAACCTAACTTCCAACAAAAATGCCAACCCAACATCCATCCCAAATTGCAATACAACTTCCATCCCAACTTACATCCCAACTTACAACCCAACTTCCAACCTACCTTCTAGCCAAACGTCCAACTAAACTTCCATCCCAGCTTCTAATCCTACTTCCAACCCAACTTCCAACCCAACGTCCAACCCAACTTCCAACCCAGATTCCAATCCAGCTTCCAACCCAGCTTCGAACCCTACTTCCAACCCAACATCCAACCGAGTTCCAACCGAACTTCCAGCCCAACTTCCAACCCAACTTTCATCCCAACTTCCATCACAACTTCCGAACCAACCTCCATCACAACTTCCAATCCAACTTCCAACGCAACTTCGAACCCAACATCCAACCCGACTTCCAACCCAACTTCCAACACCAATTCCAACCTAACTTGCAACCCAACCTCCAACCTAACTTCCAACCCAACTTCCAGTCCATATTCCAACCCAACTTCAAACCGAACTTCCAGCCCAACTTCCAACCCAACTTCCAACACCAATTCCAACCTAACTTGCAACCCAACCTCCAACCTAACTTCCAACCCAACTTCCAGTCCATATTCCAACCCAACTTCAAACCGAACTTCCAGCCCAACTTCCAGCCCAACTTCCAACCCAACTTCCAACCCAACTTCAATCCCAGCTTCCAGCCCAAATTCCAACCCAACTTCAATCCAAACTTCCATCCCAACTTCTATCCAAATATCCAACCCCACTTCCAACCCAACTTCCAACCCAACTTCCAACCCAACTTCAATCCCAGCTTCCAGCCCAAATTCCAACCCAACTTCAATCCAAACTTCCATCCCAACTTCTATCCAAATATCCAACCCCACTTCCCACCCAACTTCCCACCCGGCTTCCAACCCAACTTCCAACCCAACTTCCAGCTTAAGTACCAATCCATTTTACAACCCAACATCCAACCCAGCTCCCAAATCAACTTTTAACCCACGTTTCAACCCAATTTCTTACCCAACATCCAACCCAGCTTCCAACCCAACTTCCATCCCAACTTCCAACTCAAATTCCAACCCACGTTCCAACCCAACCTCCAACCCAACTTCCAACCCAACTTCCAACCCAGCTTCCAACCCAACTTCCATCCCAACTTCCAACTCAAATTCCAACCCACGTTCCAACCCAACCTCCAACCCAACTTCCAACCCAACTTCCAACCCAGCTGCCAACCCAACTTCCAACCCAACTTCCAACCCAACTTCCAACCAAACTTCCAACCCAACTTCCAGCCCAACTTCAATCCCAACATCCATCCCAGCGTTCAACCCAACTTCTAGCCCAGCTTCCAACCCAACCTCCAACCCAACTTCCAACCCAACTTCCAACCAAACTTCCAACCCAACTTCCAGCCCAACTTCAATCCCAACATCCATCCCAGCGTTCAACCCAACTTCTAGCCCAGCTTCCAACCCAAACTCCAACCCAACTCCCAACCCAACTTCCATCCCAACTTCCATCCCAACTTCCAACCAAACTTTCAACCCGACTTCCAAACCAATTTCCAACCCAACTTCCCACCCAGGTTCCCACCCAACTCCCAACCCAACTTCCATCCCAACTTCCATCCCAACTTCCAACCAAACTTTCAACCCGACTTCCAAACCAATTTCCAACCCAACTTCCCACCCAGGTTCCCACCCAACTCCCAACCCAAATTCCAACCCAACTTCTAACCCAAGTACCAATCCAACTTCCAACCCAACATCCAACCCAGCTATCAACTCAAAATTCAACCCATCTCTCAACCCAACATCCGACCTAACGTCTTGCCCAACTTCCAGCCCAACATCCAATCCAACTTCCTTCCCAGCTTCCAACCCACCTTCCATCCCAAGTTTTAACCCAACTTCCACCCCAACTTACATCCCAACTTCCAACCCACCTTCCAACCCAATGTCCAACCCACCCTGCATCCCAAATTCCCACCCAACTTCCAACCCAACTTTAAACCCAACCTCCAAACCAACTTCCAACCCAACTTCCAACCCAGCTGCCAACCCAACTTCCAACCCTACTTCCAACCCAACTTCCAACCTTACTTCCAGCCCAACTTCAATCCCAGTTTTCATCCCAGCTTTCAACCCAACTTCCAGCCAAGCTCCCAACCCAAAATCAAACCTAACTTCCAACCCAACTTCCATCCCAACTTCCATCCCAACATCCAACCCAACTTCCAACCCAACTTCCAACCCAACTTCCAGCCCAACTTACAACCAAACATAAAACCCAACTTCCAACCCAGCATCCAACCCAGCTTCCAACCCAACTTTAAATCCAAATTCCAACCCAACTTCCAAAACAACTTCCAACCCAACTTCCAGCCCAGATTCCAACCAAAATTCCAATCCAGCTTCCATCCCAGCTCTTCCCAACTTCCAACCCAATTTCCAACCCAAGTTCCAATCCAACTTCCAGCCCAACCTCCAATCCAACTTCCAACCCAACTTCCAACTCAACTTCCAACCCAACTCCCAACCCAACTTTCATCCCGACTTCCATCTCAACTTCCATCCCAACTTCCAACCCAACTTCCAGCCCAAGTACCAACCCAACTTCCAACCCAACTTCCAGCCCAACGCCCAACCTAACTTCCAATTCAACTTCCAGCTCAACTTGCAACCCAACTTTCAACCGAACTTCCAACCCAAATTCCATTACAACTTCCAGCCCAAGTACCAACCCAACTTCCAGCCCAAGTACCAACCCAACTTCCAGCCCAAGTACCAACCCAACTTCCAGCCCAAGTACCAACCCAACTTCCAGCCCAAGTACCAACCCAACTTCCAGCCCAAGTACCAACCCAACTTCCAGCCCAAGTACCAACCCAACTTCCAGCCCAAGTACCAACCCAACTTCCAGCCCAAGTACCAACCCAACTTCCAGCCCAAGTACCAACCCAACTTCCAGCCCAAGTACCAACCCAACTTCCAGCCCAAGTACCAACCCAACTTCCAGCCCAAGTACCAACCCAACTTCCAGCCCAAGTACCAACCCAACTTCCAGCCCAAGTACCAACCCAACTTCCAGCCCAAGTACCAACCCAACTTCCAGCCCAAGTACCAACCCAACTTCCAGCCCAAGTACCAACCCAACTTCCAGCCCAAGTACCAACCCAACTTCCAGCCCAAGTACCAACCCAACTTCCAGCCCAAGTACCAACCCAACTTCCAGCCCAAGTACCAACCCAACTTCCAGCCCAAGTACCAACCCAACTTCCAGCCCAAGTACCAACCCAACTTCCAGCCCAAGTACCAACCCAACTTCCAGCCCAAGTACCAACCCAACTTCCAGCCCAAGTACCAACCCAACTTCCAGCCCAAGTACCAACCCAACTTCCAGCCCAAGTACCAACCCAACTTCCAGCCCAAGTACCAACCCAACTTCCAGCCCAAGTACCAACCCAACTTCCAGCCCAAGTACCAACCCAACTTCCAGCCCAAGTACCAACCCAACTTCCAGCCCAAGTACCAACCCAACTTCCAGCCCAAGTACCAACCCAACTTCCAGCCCAAGTACCAACCCAACTTCCAGCCCAAGTACCAACCCAACTTCCAGCCCAAGTACCAACCCAACTTCCAGCCCAAGTACCAACCCAACTTCCAGCCCAAGTACCAACCCAACTTCCAGCCCAAGTACCAACCCAACTTCCAGCCCAAGTACCAACCCAACTTCCAGCCCAAGTACCAACCCAACTTCCAGCCCAAGTACCAACCCAACTTCCAGCCCAAGTACCAACCCAACTTCCAGCCCAAGTACCAACCCAACTTCCAGCCCAAGTACCAACCCAACTTCCAGCCCAAGTACCAACCCAACTTCCAGCCCAATTTCCAACCCAACTTCAAAGCCTTGTTCCAACCCAACGTCTAACCCAACTTCCAATCCAACTTCTAACCCAACATCCAACTCAACTTCCATTCCAACTTCCATCCCAACTACCAACCCAACTTCCAACCCAACATCCAACAAACCTTCCAACCCAACTTCCAACCAAACTTCCAACCCAACTTCTAACCCAACTTCCAACTCAGCTTCCAACCCAACATCATAGCCCAACTTCCAACCCAAAATCCAACATGCCTTCCAACCAAACTTCCAACCCAACTTCCATCCAAACTTCCATCATTACTTCAAAGCCAACTTCCATCCCAACTTCCATCACAACTTCCAACACAAATTTCAACCCAACTTCCAACCCAACTTCCAACCCGACTCCCAACCCAAATTCCAACCCAACTTCCAACCCAACTTCCAACTCGGCTTTCAACCCAGCTTCCAACACAACTGTAAACCCAGATTTTAACCCAACATCCAGACCAACTTCCAATCCAACTTCCGATCCAACGTCCAACCCAATTTCCAACCCAACTTCCAACCCAACTTCCAACCCAACTTCCAACCCAACTTCCAACCCACCTTTCAACCCAAATTCCAAACCAACTCTCAACCCAACTTCCAATCCAACATCCAACCCAACTTCCAACCCAACATCCAACCCAACTTCCAACCCAACTTCCAACCCAACCTACAAACCAGCTTGCAACCCAACTTCCAACGGAACTTCCAATCCAACTTCCAACCCAACTTCCTTTCCAACTTCCATCCCAACTGCGAACCAAACTTCCAACCCCACTTCAAACCCAACTTACAACCCCAACTTCAACCCAACTTCCAACCCAACTTCCACCCCAACTTCCAACCCAACTTCCATCCCAACTTCCAACTCAGCTTCCAATCCAACTTCCAATCCAACTTCCAACCTAACTTTCCAACCAAATTTCCAACCCAACTTCCATCCCAACTTCCATCCCAACTTCCAATCCAGCTCCCAACCCAGCTTCGAATCCAACTTCCAAGGCAATTTCCAACCCAACTACCAGCCCAGCTTCCAACTCAACTTCCAACCCAACTTCCAACCCACATTCTCCCCCAACTTCCAAACCAAGTTTCAACCTAACTTCCAACCCAACTTCCAACCCAACTTCCAACGCAACTTCCAACCCAACTTTCAATCCAACTTCCAGTCCAACTTCCAACCCAACTTCCAACCCAACTTCCAACAAGCTTCCAACACAACTTCCCACCCAACTTCCTTCCCAGCTTCCAACCCAACTCCCAACCCAACTTCCAACCTAATATCCAACCCAGCAACCAATCGAACATCCAACCCAACATCCAACCCAGCTCTCAACTCAACTTTCAACCCACCTCTCAGTCCAACTTCCAACCTAACTTCCAACAAAAATGCCAACCCAACATCCATCCCGAATTGCAATACAACTTCCATCCCAACTTACATCCCAACTTACAACCCAACTTCCAACCTACCTTCTAGCCAAACGTCAAACTTAACTTCCATCCCAGCTTCTAATCCTACTTCCAACCCAACTTCCAACCCAACGTCCAACCCAACTTCCAACCCAGATTCCAATCCAGCTTCCAACCCAGCTTCCAACCCTACTTCCAACCCAACATCCTGTTGAATGTTTTTGCCCCTTGTTCGGTGTTGTAGGACGGATCAGGAATGCTCTGCCCCTTGTGGAGGTATGACCCCTAGATCCGTTGTAGTGTGACTCAACTATGCTCTGTCTCTTGTGAGATATGACCTGTGAGTACACCATGTGGGTGAGTGGTTACCTTGGCCATTTTTGTTGATTTGGCCAAGTGAGAGGTCATGAGGTCAATCCTGGCCCCATGCATATCTTGTTTGCTGTGGAAGCTTCCAAGAAAGAAAGTCCGTAGCTTCTTGGACGCTACATGGTTGGTCTGTCACCTTGACACTAGGATGCTTATGTGTCAAGCCCACAGTGCAAGTCTATTGGTGACGTGGCTGGTTCAGGCCACTTCCCAGGAATGTGCTTTTGAGTTCTAGGACTGGACAGACAGCTATAAAAGGACTTGTCTTGCATGCTGATCAATCAACCCTTGCTTGATGCTCTCTTGCGTATTGACGACTTGAGCTCTTCTTGAGATGTAATGCTAAGGCGTTAGTACTCTTGAAGGTGAAGTGTATGCCTGATTAAGTTTGGGGTGCATGACACATACCTGCAAAGGAAGAAGGTGTAAGAACCTTTGTGAGCTTTTCGGTTTCGCGGCTTCTCTGCCGGAGGTGGTTAGCTCAGTAGCTAACAAAGGGTTATGGGCCCACTCCTCTGGTTAGGGAAGTTTCACGCACGCAACCGCTAAGGTCACAAGCAGTGAGAGCGCCTTCGCTCTCACCCAACTTCTCNAGTACTCTTGAAGGTGAAGTGTATGCCTGATTAAGTTTGGGGTGCATGACACATACCTGCAAAGGAAGAAGGTGTAAGAACCTTTGTGAGCTTTTCGGTTTCGCGGCTTCTCTGCCGGAGGTGGTTAGCTCAGTAGCTAACAAAGGGTTATGGGCCCACTCCTCTGGTTAGGGAAGTTTCACGCACGCAACCGCTAAGGTCACAAGCAGTGAGAGCGCCTTCGCTCTCACCCAACTTCTCTGTTTGCAGGGCAACATCAGCAGGAGGGGAATGCAACACATCTGCACCTTTCTACCTTGGGAGCTGACATCAGCCTACATCAGCCTACATCAGCCTACATCTGCTTGCAACAGCCAACGTGAACAGGGGAAGCAGTTTCCTCTTCTCACCAACAGCCTACAACGGCCTCAAACACAGGTTCATCGGCATCAACAACAGGTGCAGCAGCTGTAGCAGTTGTAGTTGTAGGGATGGCAGGGACAGGGGAACCAGGGAATCATTCGCCCATCCTCAAATTTGATGGAGAGGGGTTTGCACTCTGGAAGTGGCAGTTTGAGATCATCATGGATGACAGAGATTTGCTAGGATACTTTGACGGAACTATCCCAGCACCAAAGGAGGAGGGTGCTGACCTTGTGGCATGGGTCAAGCTCAACAAGAAGGCTCTCGCCATTCTTGTGTCCTCCAGTCAACCCTCAGTCCTTTCACACATCAGCGGTTGTACAGTGGCAGCCGCGGCATACGCCAAACTCGGCAAGGTATTTCAGTCCTCCTCACTTGCCAACCGTCTCTTCATTTTACAGAATCTCATCAGCATGAGGCTCGGTGAAGGGGAGGATGTCTCCGCCTTTATGCAGAAGTTTGAGACACGCTTGCAACAAGCCACGGGCATGGGGTGGGACCTGAAATCGGACATGCAGGCTATGATTTTTCTGATGACGCTGCCGGAAAGTTGGGGCCCCATGATAACGGTGATTGGAGGGTGGACTGAAGATCTAGTTTCCTACACCACCGTCTCTGAGTATGTGCGGAATGAAGCCATGCGTCGTAGCAGCAGTGAAGCAAACATGGCTGCCTTTGCCTCACGGAGCAGTGGCACCTTCCGCAATACCTCCTCCTCTGGGTTCAGGGGAAACAAC
>SZWC01000194.1:460318-490047 GCA_023375785.1 Penium margaritaceum
TGCCCCTTGTTCAGTGTTGTAGGACGGATCAGGAATGCTCTGCCCCTTGTGGAGGTATGACCCCTAGATCCGTTGTAGTGTGACTCAACTATGCTCTGTCTCTTGTGAGATATGACCTGTGAGTACACCATGTGGGTGAGTGGTTACCTTGGCCATTTTGTTGATTTGGCCAAGTGAGAGGTCATGAGGTCGATCCTGGCCCCATGCATATCTTGTTTGCTGTGGAAGCTTCCAAGAAAGAAAGTCCGTAGCTTCTTGGACGCTACATGGTTGGTCTGTCACCTTGACACTAGGATGCTTATGTGTCAAGCCCACAGTGCAAGTCTATTGGTGACGTGGCTGGTTCAGGCCACTTCCCAGGAATGTGCTTTTGAGTTCTAGGACTGGACAGACAGCTATAAAAGGACTTGTCTTGCATGCTGATCAATCAACCCTTGCTTGATGCTCTCTTGTGTATTGACGACTTGAGCTCTTCTTGAGATGTAATGCTAAGGCGTTAGTACTC
This sequence comes from Penium margaritaceum, assembly GCA_023375785.1. NCBI lineage: Eukaryota > Viridiplantae > Streptophyta > Zygnematophyceae > Desmidiales > Peniaceae > Penium > Penium margaritaceum. The sequence continues at coordinate 460,824 of SZWC01000194.1, forward strand.
TTGAAGGTGAAGTGTATGCCTGATTAAGTTTGGGGTGCATGACACATACCTGCAAAGGAAGAAGGTGTAAGAACCTTTGTGAGCTTTTCGGTTTCGCGGCTTCTCTACCGGAGGTGGTTAGCTCAGTAGCTAACACATCCAACCGAGTTCCAACCAAACTTCCAGCCCAACTTCCAACCCAACTTTCATCCCAACTTCCATCACAACTTCCGAACCAACTTCCATCACAACTTCCAATCCAACTTCCAACGCAACTTCAAACCCAACATCCAACCCGACTTCCAACCCAACTTCCAACACCAATTCCAACCCAACTTGCAACCCAACCTCCAACCTAACTTCCAACCCAACTTCCAGTCCATATTCCAACCCAACTTCAAACCGAACTTCCAGCCCAACTACCAACCCAACTTCCAACCCAACTTCAATCCCAGCTTCCAGCCCAAATTCCAACCCAACTTCCATCCAAACTTCCATCCCAACTTCCATCCCAATATCCAGCCCCACTTCCCACCCAACTTCCCACCCGGCTTCCAACCCAACTTCCAACCCAACTTCCAGCTTAAGCACCAATCCATTTTACAACCCAACATCCAACCCAGCTCCCAAAACAACTTTTAACCCACGTTTCAACCCAATTTCTTACCCAACATCCAACCCAGCTTCCAACCCAACTTCCATCCCAACTTCCAACTCAAATTCCAACCCACGTTCCAACCCAACCTCCAACCCAACTTCCAACCCAACTTCCATCCCAACTTCCAACTCAAATTCCAACCCACGTTCCAACCCAACCTCCAACCCAACTTCCAACCCAACTTCCAACCCAGCTGCCAACCCAACTTCCAACCCAACTTCCAACCAAACTTCCAACCCAACTTCAAACCCAACTTCAATCCCAACATCCATCCCAGCGTTCAACCCAACTTCTAGCCCAGCTTCCAACCCAAAATCCAACCCAACTCCCAACCCAACTTCCATCCCAACTTCCATCCCAACTTCCAACCAAACTTCCAACCCGACTTCCAACCCAACTTCCAACCCAACTTCCATCCCAACATCCATCCCAGCGTTCAACCCAACTTCTAGCCCAGCTTCCAACCCAAAATCCAACCCAACTCCCAACCCAACTTCCATCCCAACTTCCATCCCAACTTCCAACCAAACTTCCAACCCGACTTCCAACCCAATTTCCAACCCAACTTCCCACCCAAGTTCCCACCCAACTCCCAACCCAAATTCCAACCCAACTTCTAACCCAAGTACCAATCCAACTTCCAACCCAACATCCAACCCAACTTCCCACCCAAGTTCCCACCCAACTCCCAACCCAAATTCCAACCCAACTTCTAACCCAAGTACCAATCCAACTTCCAACCCAACATCCAACCCAGCTATCAACTCAAAATTCAACCCATCTCTCAACCCAACATCCGACCTAACATCTTGCCCAACTTCCAGCCCAACATCCAATCCAACTTCCTTCCCAACTTCCAACCCACCTTCCATCCCAAGTTTTAACCCAACTTCCACCCCAACTTACATCCCAACTTCCAACCCACCTTCCAACCCAACGTCCAACCCACCCTGCATCCCAAATTCCCACCCAACGTCCAACCCAACTTTAAACCCAACCTCCAAACCAACTTCCAACCCAACTTCCAACCCAGCTGCCAACCCAACTTCCAACCCTACTTCCAACCCAACTTCCAACCTTACTTCCAGCCCAACTTCAATCCCAGTTTCCATCCCAGCTTTCAACCCAACTTCCAGCCAAGCTCCCAACCCAAAATCAAACCTAACTTCCAACCCAACTTCCATCCCAACTTCCATCCCAACATCCAACCCAACTTCCAACCCAGCTTCCAACCCAACTTCCAGCCCAACTTACAACCAAACATAAAACCCAACTTCCAACCCAGCATCCAACCCAGCATCCAACACAGCTTCCAACCCAACTTTAAATCCAAATTCCAACCCAACTTCCAAAACAACTTCCAACCCAACTTCCAGCCCAGATTCCAACCCAAATTCCAATCCAGCTTCCATCCCAGCTCTTTCAACTTCCAACCCAATTTCCAACCGAAGTTCCAATCCAACTTCCAGCCCAACCTCCAATCCAACTTCCAACCCAACTTCCAACCCAACTTCCAACCCAACTCCCAACCCAACTTTCATCCCAACTTCCATCTCAACTTCCATCCTAACTTCCAACCCAACTTTCAACCCAACTACCAACCCAACTTCCAACCCAACTTCCAAGCCAACTTCCAACCCAACTTCTAACCCAGCATCAAGCCCAGCTTCCAACCCAACGTTCAACCCAACTTCCAATCCAACTTCCAACCCACCTTCCAACCGAAATTCCAAACCAACTTCCAACTTAACTCTCAACCCAACTCCAACCCAACTTCCAACGCAACTTCCAACCCAATTTCTATCCAACTTCCAACCCAACTTCCAACCCAACTTCCAACCCGGCTTCCAACCCAACTTCCCACCCACCTTCCTACCCAACATCCAACCCAATTTCCAACCCAACTTCCAACCCAACATCCTACCCAACAACCAATTAAACTTCTAACCCAATATAGAACCCAGCTCTCAACTAAACTTTCATCCCGCCTCTCAACCCAACTTCCGACCCAACTTCAAGACCAGCTTCGAGCCCAACTTCCAACCCAAATTCCAACCCAACATCCATCCCAATTTGCAATACAACTTCCAGCCCAGCTTACATCCCAACTTACAACCCAACTTCAAGCCAACCTTCGAGCCCAACGTCCAACATAGCTTCCACCCCAGCTTCTCAGCCAACTTCCAACCCAACTTCCAACCCAACTTCCAACCCAGATTCCAACCCCGCTTCGAGTCCAGCTTCCAACCCCACTTCCAACCCAATTTCCAACCGAGTTCCAACCAAACTTCCAGACCAGCTTCCAACCCAACTTTCATCCCAACTTACATAACAACTTCCAACCCATCGTCCAATCCAACTTCCAACCCAACTTCCAGCCCAATGTCCAACTCAACTTCCAACCCAATTTCAAACCCCAATTCCAACACAACTTCCAACCCAACCTCCAACCTAACTTCCAACCCAACTTCCAGCCCATCTTCCAACCCAACTTCAAACCGAACTTCCAACCCAACTTCCAACCCAACTTCCATCCCAGCTTCCAACCCAACTTCCAACCCGACTTCAATCCCAACTTCCATCCCAGCTTTCAACCCAACTTCAAGCCTAGCTTCCAACCCCGATTCCAACCGAACTTCCAACCGAACTTCCATCCCAACTTCCATCCCAATATGCAACCCCACATCCCACCCATTTTCCCACCCAAATTCCAACCCAACTTCCAACCCAACTTCCAACCCAACTTCCAACCCAACTTCCAGCTTAAGTACCAATCCAACTTCCAACCCAACATCCAACCCAGGTCTCAACTCAAGTTTCAACCCACATTTCAACCCAATTTCTTACCCAACGTCCTGTTCAATGTCCAGCCCAATTTCCAATCCAGCTTCCAACCCAACTTACACCCCAACTTCCAAGCCAAATTCCAACCCAACTTCCAACCCTACCTCCAACCCAACTTCAAACCCAACTTCCAACCCAGCTGCCAACCCAACATCCAACCCAACTTCCAACCAAACTTCCAACCCAACTTCCAACCCAACTTCCAACCCAACTTCAATCCCAAAATCCATCCCAGCTTACAACCCAACTTCCAGCCCAGCTTCCAATCCAAAATCCAACCCAATTCCCAACCCAATTTCCATCCCACCTTCCATTCCAACTTCCAACCCAACTTCCAACCCGACTTCCAACCTAATTTCCGACCCAACTTCCCACCCAACTTCCCACCCAACTCCCAACCCAACTTCCAACCCAAGTACCAATCCAACTTCCAACCCAATATCCAACCCAGCTATCAACTCAAATTTCAACCCACCTCTCAACCCAACTTCCAACCTAACGTCCTGTCCAATTTCCAGCCCAACTTCCAGCCCAACTGTCTACCCAACTTCCAGCCCAGCTTCCATCCCAAATTTTAACCCAACTTCCGCCCAAATTTACATCCCAACTTCCAACCTAATTTCCAACCCCAGTTCCAATACAACCTCCAACCCAACCTCCAACCTAACTTCCAACCCAACTTCCAGCCCATCTTCCAACCCAACTTCAAACCGAACTTCCAACCCAACTTCCAATCCAACTTCCAACCCAACTTCCAATCCAACTTCAATCCCAACTTCCATCCCAGCTTTCAACCCAACTTCAAGTCCAGCTTCCAACCCCAATTCCAATCCAAATTCCAACCCGACTTCCATCCCAACTTCCATCCTTATATCCAACCCCACATCTAACCCAACTTCCCACCCAACTTCCAACCCAACTTCAAACCCAACTTCCAACCCAACTTCCAACCCAACTTCCAGCTTAGGTACCAATCCAACTTCCAACCCAACACCCAACCCAGCTCTCAACTCAACTTTCAACCCACATTTCAACCCAACTTCTTACCCAACGTCCTGTCCAGTGTCCAGCCCAATTTCAAATCCAGCTTCCAACCCAACTTCAACCCCAATTTCCAACCCAAAATCCAACCCAACTTCCAACCCTACCTCTAACCCTACTTCAAACCCTACTTCCAACCCAGCTGCCAACCCAACTTCCATCCCAACTTCCAACCCAGCTTCCAACCCAACTTCAACCCCAATTTCCAACCCAAAATCCAACCCAACTTCCAACCCTACCTCTAACCCTACTTCAAACCCTACTTCCAACCCAGCTGCCAACCCAACTTCCAACCCAACTTCCAACCAAACTTCCTACCCAACTTCCAACCCAACTTCAATCCCAACATCCACCCTAGCTTTCAACTCAACTTCCAGCCCAGCTTCCAATCCAAAATCCAACCCCATTCCCCACCCAACTTCCATCCCAACTTCCATCCCAAGTTCCAACCCAACTTCCAACCCGACATCCAACCTAATTTCCAACCCAACTTCCCACCTTACTTCCCACCCAGCTCCCAACCCAACTTCCAACCCAAGTACCAATCCAACTTCCAACCCAATATCCAACCCAGCTACCAACTCAAATTTCAACCCACTTCTCAACCCAACTTCCGACCTAACGTCCTGTCCAACTTCCAGCCCAACTTCCAACCCACTGCCTACCCAACTTCCAACCCAGCTTCCATCCCAAATTTTAACCCAACTTCCACCAAAACATACATCCCAAATTCCAACCCAACCTTCAACCCACCTTCCAAGCCAACGTCCAGCTCAACTTGCATCCCAACTTCCCACCCAACTTCCAACCCAACTTCCAACCCAGCTTCCAACCCAACTTCCAACCCAGCTTTCAACCCAACTTCCAACCCAGATTCCAACCAAGCTTCCAACCCAGCTTCCAATCCTACTTCTAACCGAACTTCCAACCGATTTCTAGCCCAAATTCCAACCCTACTTCTAACCCAACTTCCAACCTTACTTCCAACCCAACTTCAATCCCACGTTCAATCCCAGCTTTAAATCCAATATCCAGCCCAGCTTCCAACCCAAAATCAAACCTACCTTCCAACCCAACTTCCATCCCAATTTCCATCCCAATATCCAACCCAACTTCCAACCCAACTTGCAACCCAACTTCCAACCCAACTTCCAATCCATCTGCCAACCAAACATAAAACCCAACTTCCACCCCAGATTCCAGCCCCGCTTCCAGCCTAACTTTAAATCCAAATTCCAACCCAACTTCCAAAACACTTTCCAACCGAACTTCCAACCCAGCTTCCAACGCAACTTCCAACCCAACTTCCATCCCAACTCTTCCCAGCTTCCAACCCAACTTTCAACCCAAGTGCCAACCCAACTTCCAATCCAACTTCCAACCCAACTTCCAACCCAATTTCCAACCTAAGTTCCAACCCAACTTCCCACCCCACTTCCAACCCAACTCCCAACCCAACTTTTATCTCAACTTCCATCCCAACTTCCAACCCAACTTTCAACCCAACTACCAACCCAACTTCCAACCCAACTTCCAAGCCAACTTCCAACCCAGCATAAAACCCACCTTCCAACGCAACTTCCAACCCAACTTCCAACCCAACTTCCAACCCAGGTTTCATCCCAACTTCCAACCCAACTTCCAACCAACATTCCAACCCAACTTCCAACCCAACTCTCAACCCAACTTCCAACCCAACTTCCAACCCAACTTCTAACTCAACTTCCAATTCAACTTCCAACCCAACTTCGAACCCAACTTCAAACCCAGCTTCCAACCCAACGTCTTACGCAACTTCCAACCCAACTTCCAACCGAACTTCCAACCCAACTTCCAACCCAACTTCCAACCCAACTTCCAACCCAACTTCCAACCCAGCTTCCAACCCAACTTCCCACCTAACTTCCCACCCAACTATCAACCCAACATCCAACCCAATTTCCATCCCAACATCACCCAACAACCAATCCAACTTCCAACCCAACATCCAACCCGACTCTCAACTCAACTTTCAACCCACCTTTCAACCCAACTTCCGACCCAACTTCCATACCAACTTTCGGCCCAACTTTCAACCTAACTTCCAGCCCAAATTTCAACCCAACTACCATCCCAAATTGCAATACAACTTCCACCACAACTTACATCACAACTTCCAACCCAACTTCCAATCCATCTTCTAGCCCAACGTCCAACCCAACTTTCATCCCAGCTTATAATCCAACTTCCAACCCAACTTCCAACCCCACTCCAAACCCAACTTCCAACCCAGATTCTAACCCAGCTTCTAACCCAGCTTCCAACCCTACTTCCAACCCAGCTTCCAACCGAGTTGCAACCAAACTTCCAACCCAACTTCCAACCCAACTTTACCCCCCAACTTCCATCACAACTTCCAGCCCAACTTCCATTACAACTTGCAATCCAACTTCCAACCCAACTTCCAACCCAACGTCCAACCCAACTTCCAACCCAACTTCCAACCCCAATTCCAACCCAATTTCCAACCCAACCTCCAACCTAACTTCCAACCCAACTTCCAACCCATCGTCCACCCCAATTTCAAACTGAACTTCCAATCCAACTTCCAACCCAACTTCCAACCCAACTTGAATCCCAACTTCCATCCCAGCTTTCAACCCAACTTAAAGCCCAGCTTCCAACCTGAATTCCAACCCAACTTACAACCAAACTTCCATCCCAACTTCCATTCCAACATCCAACCCCACTTCCCACCCAACTTCCCACCCAACTTCCAACCCAACTTCAAACCCAGCTTCCAACTCACCTTCCAGCTTAAGTACCAATCCAGCTTCCAACGGAACATCCAACCCAGCCCTCAACTCAACTTTCAACCCACCTTTCAGCCCAACGTCTGACCCAACTCCCTGCCCGATGTCCAGCCCAGCTTCCAATCCAGCTGCCAACTCATCTTCCACCCCAACTTCCAACCCAAATTCCTTTCAGCTTCCAACCCAGCCTCCAACCCAACTTCCAACCCAACTTCCACCTCAGCTGCCAACCCAACTTCCTACCCAAATTCCAACCCAACTTCCAACCCAACTTCAATCCCAACATCCATCCCTGCTTTCAGCCCAACTTCAAGCCCAGCTTCCAGCCCAGAATCCACCCCACCTCCCAACCCAACTTCCATCCCAACTTCCATCCCAACTTCCAACCCAACTTCCAACAAAACTTCCAACCGAATTTCCATCCCAACTTTCGACCCAACTTCCCACCCAACTTCCAACCCAATTTCTAACCCAACTTTCAACCGAAGAACCAATCCAACTTCCACCCCAACATCCAACCCAGCTATCACCACAGCTTTCAACCCATCTCTCAACCCAACTTCCGACCTAATGTCCTGCCCAACTTCCAGCCCAACTTCGAACCCAACTTCCTACCCAACTTCCAACCCAGCTTCCATCCCATGTTTTAACACAGCTTCCACCCCAACTTAGATCCCAACTTCCAACCCAACTTCCAACCCACCTTGCAACCCAACGTCCAACCCAACCTGCATCCCAACTTCCAATCCAACTTCTAACCCAAGTTCCAACCCAACATCCAACCCAACTTCCAACCCAGATGCCAACCCAGCTTGCACCCTAGCTTCCACCCCTACTTCCAACCCAATTTCCAGCCGATTTCTAACCCAACTTTTAACCCACCTTCCAACCCAAATTTCAACCCAACCTCCAACCCAACATCCAATCCAGCTTCCAACCCAACTGCCAACCCGGCTTCCAACCCTTCTTCCAACCCAACTTCCAACCTTACTTCCAACCCAAATTCAATCTTAGCTTCCAACCCAGCTTTCAACCCAACTTGAAGCCCAGCTTCCAAACCAAAATCCAACCGAACTTCAAACCCAACTTCCATCCCAACTTACATCCCAACTTCCAACCCAACTTCCAACCCAACTTCCAAACCAACTTCCAACCCAACTTCCAACCCAACTTCCAACCAAACATAATACACAACTTCCAACCAAGCTCCCAACCCAGCTTCCAACCAAACTTTAAATCCAAAGTCCAACCCAACTTCCATAACAACTTCCAACCCAACTTCCAACCCATTTTCCAACCCAATTTCCAACCCAATTTCCATCCCAAGTCTTCCGAACTTCCAACCCAACTTTCAACCCAAATTCCAATCCAACTTCCAACCCAACTTCCAATCCAACATCCAACCCAAATTCCAACCCAACTTCCAACCCAACTTTCAACCCAACTTCCAACCCCCCTTACAACCCAGCTTCCCACCAAACTTCCCATCCAATTTCCAACCCAACTTCCAACCCAACTTCCATCTCAACATCCAACCCAACAACCAATCCAACTTCCAACCCAACATCCACCCCTGCTCTCAACTGAACTTTCAACCCACCTTTCAACCCAACTTCCGACCCAACTTCCAGACCAACTTTCAGCCCAACCTTCAACCTAACTTCTAGCCCAAATTCAAACCCAACTTCCGTCCCAAATTGCAATACAACTTCCACCCCAACTTACATCCCAACTTCCATCCCACCTTCTAGCCCAACGTCCAACCCAACCTCCATCCCAGCCTCTCATCCAACTTCCAACCCAATGTCCAACCTCACCTCCAACCCAACTTCCAACCCAGATTCCAACCCAGCTACCAACCCAGCTTTCAACCCTACTTCCAGCACAACTTCCAACCGAAATGCAACCAACATTCCAACCCAACGTCCAACCCAACTTTCAACCTTACTTCCATCACTTCCAGCCCAACTTCCATAACCACTTCTAATCCAACTTCCAGCCCAACTTCCACCCCACTGTCCAACCCAACTTCCAACGAAACTTCCAACCCCAATTCCAACCCAATTTCCAGCCCAACCTCCAACCTAACTTCCAACCCAACTTCCAACCCAACTTTCAACCCAAGTTCAATCCCAACTTCCATCCCAGTTTTCAACCCAACTTGAACCCCAGCTTCCAACCCGAATTCCAACCCAACTTCCAACCAAACTTCCATCCCAACTTCCATCCCAACATCCAACCCCACTTCCCACCCAACTTCCCATCCAACTTCCAACCCAACTTCCAACCCAACTTCCAACCCACCTTCCAGCTTAAGTACCAATTCAACTTCCAACCAAACATCCAATCCAGCTCTCAACGCAACTTTCAACTCACCTTTCAGCCCAACGTCTGACCCCACATCCTCCCCGGTGTCCAGCGCAAGTTCCAATCCAGCTCCCAACCCATCTTCTACCCCAACTTCCAACCCAAATTCCAACCCAACTTCCAACCCAACCTCCAACCCAACTTCCAACCCAACTTCCAACCCAGCTGCCAACCCATCTTCCAACCCAACTTCCAACCGAACTTCCAACCCAACTTCAATCCCAACATCCATCCCAGCATTCAACGTAACTCGCAGCCCAGCTTCCAACCCAAAATCCAATCCAACTCCCAACCCCACCTCCATCCCAACTTCCATCCCAACTTCCAACCCAACTTCCAATTCAGCGTCCAACCCAATTTCCATCTCAACTTCCGACCCAACTTCCCACCCAACTTCCAACCCAATTTCCAACCCAACTTTCAACCCAAGTACCAATCCAAATTCCAACCCAACATCCAACCCAGCTATTACCTCAACTTTCAACCCACCTCTCAACCCAACTTCGGACCTAACGTCCTACCTAACTTCCAGCCCAACTTCCAACCCAACTTCCTACCCAACTTCCAGCCCAGCTTCCATCCCAAATCTTAACACAGCTTCCACACCAAATTACATCCCAACTTCCAACCCAACTTCCAAACCGCCTTCCAAGCCAACGTCTAACCCAACCTGCATCCCAAATTCCAATCCAACTTCCAACCCAACTTCCAACCCAACATCCAACCCAACGTCCAGCCCAGATATCAACCCAGCTTGCACCCCAGCTTCCCACCCTACTTCCAACCCAACTTTCAACCCAACTTCCAACCCAGCTGCCAACCCGACTTCCAACCCTACTTCCAACCCAGCTTCCAACCTTACTTCCAACCCAACTTCAATCCCAACTTCCATCCCAGGTTTCAGCCCAACGTCCAGTCCAGCTTCCAACCCAAAATCCAACCTAACTTCGAACCCAACTTCAATCCCAACTTCCATCCCAACTTCCAACCCAAATTCCAACCCACCTTCCAACCTAACTTCCAACCCAACTTCCGACCCAACTTCCAACCAGACATAAAACCCAACTTCCAACCCAGCTTCCAACCCAGCTTCCAACCAAACTTTAAGTCCAAACTCCAACCCAACTTCCAAAACAACTTCCAACCCAGTTTCCAACCCAATTTCCAACCCAACTTCCAAACCAACTGCCATCCCAAATCTTCCCAACTTGGAACCCAACTTCCAACCTAACTTCCTACCCAAATTCCAATCCAACTTCCAACCAAACGTCCAATCCAACTTCCAACCCAACTTCCAACCCAACTTCCAACCCAACTCCCAATCCAAATTTCATCCCAACTTCCATCCCAACTTCCATCCCAACCTCCAACCCAACTTTCACCCAACTACCAACCCAACTTCCAACCCAACTTCCAAGCCAACCTCCAATCCAGCTTCCAACCCCGCATCAAACCCAGCTTCCAACGCAACTTTCAACCCAACTTCTAACCCAACTTCAAACCCAACTTCCAACCCAACTTCCAATCCAGATTTCATCCCAACTTCCAACCCAACGTCCATCCCAACTTCAAACCGACATTCCATCCCAACTTCCAGCCCAGCTCTCAACCCAACTTCCAGCCCAACTTCCAACCCAACTTCTAACCCAGCTTCTAATCCAACTTCCAACCCCACTTCCAACCCAACTTCCAACCCAACTTCCAACCCAACTTCCAAACTAACTCAACCCAACTTCCAACCCAGATTTCAACCCAACTTCCAACCCATCTTTCAACCAAATATCCAACCAAACTTTCAACCCAACTTCCAGTTCAACTTGCAACCCAATTTCCAACCCAACTTCCAACCCAACTTCCAACTCACCTTCCAACCAAACATCCAACCCAACATCTAACCAAACTTCCAACCTAATTTCCCATCCAACTTCCACCCCAACTTCCATCCTTACTTCAAACCCAAATTCCATCCTAGCTTCCATTCCAGCTTCCAACCTCAATTCCAACCCAAATTCCAACCCAACTTCCAAACCAACTTCCAGCCCAACTTCCTACCCGACTTCCAACCCAGCTTCCAACCCAGCTTCCAACCCAACTTTCAACCCAAATTCTAACCCAACTTCCAAACCAACTTCCAACCCAACTTTCAACGCAACTTTCAACCCAACTTCCAGCCAAACTTCCAACCCAACTTCCAACCCAACTTCCAAACCAACTTTCAACCCAACTTCCAACCCAACTTCCAACCCAACTTCCAACGCAACTTCCAATCCAAGTTTTACCCAAGTTCCAACCCAACTTCCAACCCAACTTCAAACCCGGCTTCCAACCCAACTTCCCACCCAACTTCCCACCCAACTTCCCACCCAACATCCAACCCAACTTCCAACCCAACTTCTAATCCAACAACCCTTCCAACATCCAACCCATCATCCAACCCAACATCGAACCCAGCTCTCAACTCAACTTTCAACTCACCTTTCAACCCAACTTCCGACCCAACTTCCAGACAAACGTCCAGCCCAATATCCAACCTAACTTCCAACCCAACTTCCACCCGAACATACATCCCAACGTCTAACCCAACTTCAAACCCACCTTCTAGCCCAACGACCAACCCAACTTCCAACCCAACTCCCAACCCAACTTCTACCCCAACTTCCAATCCAACTTCCATTCCAACTTCCATCCCAACTTCCAACCCATCTTCCCAACCAACTTCCCACCCAACTTCCCACCCAACTTCCAACCCAACTTCCAACCCAACTTGCAACCCAAGTACCAATCCAACTTCAACCCATCATCCAACCAAGCTCTCAACTCATCTTTCAACCCACTTCTCAACTCAACTTCCGACCCAACCTCTTGCCCAACTTCCAACCCAACTTCCAACCCAACTTCCTACCCAATTTCTAATCCAACTTCAAACCCATTTTCCATCCCGAATTTCAACCCACATTCCACCCCAACTTACATCCCAACTTCCAACCCAACTTCCAACCCACCTTCCAACCCAACGTCCAAACCGACTTCCATCCCAACATCCAACCCAACTGCCAACCCAATTTCCAACCTAACTTCCAACCCAACTTCCAACCCAGATTCCAACCCCACTTCAAACCCAGCTTCCAGCCCTACTTCCAACCCAAAATCCAACCAGCTTCTAGCCCAACTTCCAGCCCAACTACCAACCCAACTTTCAGCCCAAGTTCCATCACAACTTCCAACGTAACTTCCATCACAGCTTCCAATCCAACTTCCAACCCAACTTCCAGCTCAACGTCAAACCCAACTTCCAACCCAAATTCCAACCCAAATTCCAACCCAACTTTCAACCCAACCTCCAATCGAACTTCCAACCCAGCTGCAGACCCAGCTTCTAAACCAACTTCAATCCATACTTCCAACCCACCTTCCAACCAAACTTCCAACCCAACTTCAATCCCAACTTCAATACCAGCTTTCAACCCAACTTCTAGCCCAGCTTCCAACCCATATTCCAACCCAACTTCCAACCCAACTTCGATCCCAACTTCCATCCCAACTTCCAACCCAACTTCCAACCTAACTTCCAACCCAACTTCCAACCTAACTTCCCATCCAACTTCCCACCCAACTTCTAATCCAACTTGCAACCCAACTACCAATACATCTTCCAACCCAAAATCCAACGCAGCTCTCAACTCAACTTTCAAACCATCTTTCAACCCAACTTCTGACCCAACCTCCAGCCCAACATCCAGGCCAACTTCCAACCCAACTTCCAATCCAACGTCCAGCTCAACTTCCAACTTTGGAATTTGAGTTGGACGTTGGGTTGGAAGTTGGGTCCTAACTTCCATCCCAGATTTCAGCCCAACTTCCACCCCAACTTACATTCCAACTTCCAACTTTACTTCGAACCCACCTTCCATTCCTACGTCCAACCCAACTTCAATCCCAACTTCCAACCCAACATCCAACCCAACTTCCAACACAACTTTCAACCCAACTTCCAACCCAATTTCCAACCCAGATTCCAATAGATTTTCCAACCCAGCCTATACCCCTACTTCCAACTTAACTTCCAACCGAGTTCCAACCCAACTTCGAATCCAACTTCAAACCCAACTTTCAATCCAACTTCCATCACAACTTTCAACCCAACTTCCATCACAACTTCCAATCCAACTTCCAACCCAACTTCCAACCCAACGTCCAACCCAACTTCCAATCCAACATCCAATGCAGCTTCCAACCCATCTTCAAACCGAAATTTCAACCCAACTTCCAACCCAACTTTCAACCCAACATTCAACCCAACTTCAATCCCAACTTCCATCCTAGCTTTCAACCCAACATCCAGCCCAGGTTCCAACCCAAATTCCAACCCAACTTCCAACCAAACTTCCATCCCAACTTCCATGCCAACTTCCAACCCAACTTCCAACCCAACTGAGATACACCACATGGACATGACATATACCATAGGCACATGAGATACACCATAGGCACATGAGATACACCATAGGTGCATGAGACACACAATAGGCAAATGAGATACACCATAGTCGCATTAGATACACCAAAGGCACATGAGATACACCATAGGCGCATGCGATACGCCATGGGCACATGAGACACACCATGGCCGCATGAAATACACCATAGGGGCATGAGATACACCATAGGCACATGCAATTTACCATAGGAACATGAGATACACCATATGTTCATAAGATACACCATGGGCGCATAAGATACACCACAGCCACATGAGATACACCATAGGTGCGTGAGATACACCATAGGCACATGAGATACACCATAGGCCCATTAGATACACCATAAGCACATGAGGTACACCATGGGCACATTAGATATACCATAGGCACGTGAGATACACCATAGGCACAAGAGATACACCAAATGCACGTGAGATACACCACAGGCACATGATATACACCATAGGCACATGAGATGCACAATACGCGCATGAGATACACCATAGGCACATGCGATACACCGTAGGCACATAAGATACACCATAGGCACATGAGATATACCATAGATACACGAGATACACCATAGGCATATGACATATACCATAGGCGCATGAGATACACCATATGCGTATGAGATACACCATAGGCGCACGAGATAAACCATAAGCGCGTGAGATACACCATGGGTGCATGACGTACACCAAATGTGCATGAGATACACCAAAGGCACATGAGATACACCATATACACACGAGATAAAGCATAGGCATATGAGGTACATCATAGGCACATGAGATACACCATAGGTACAGGAGATACACCATCGGCATGTGAGATACACCACAGGCACATGAGAGACACCGTAGGCACATGGGACACACCATATGGACATGACACACATCACAGGTGCATGAGACACACCATATGTGCATGAGATATACCACAGGCACATGCGATACACCATATGCGCATGAGATACACCATAGGCACATGAGTTACACCGTGGGCACATGGAATACACCATAGGCACATGAGATACACCATAGGTTTATCACATACACCATAGGCACATGACATACACCATAAGCACATGCGATCCACCATAGGCGCATGAGATACACCATAAGCGCATGAGACACACCATAGGTGCATGAGATAGACCATAGGCGCAGGAGATAGACCATTGGTGCATGACATATATCATAGGTACACGCGATACACCATAGGCACATGAGATACACCATATGCACATGATATACGCCATAAGCATATAAGATACACCATAGGCACATGATATACACCATAGGCGCATGAGATACATCAAAGGCACATGAGATACTCCATAGGCACATGACATACACCACAGGCACATGCGATGTACCATAGGCACATGAGACATACCATAGGCGCATGAGATACACCATAGGCATATGCAATATACCATAGCTGCACGAGATACACCATAGGCGCATGAATTACACCAAATGCGCATGAGATACACCATAGGTACATTAGATTCACCATAGGCACATGAGATACACCATAGGCGCCTGAGATACACCATAGCCACATGAGATACACCATAGGCGCACAAGATACACCACACGCACATGAGATACACCATAGGTACATGAGATAAACCATAGGCACATGCGATACACCATAGCATACATCAGATAGACCATAGGCGCATGAGATACACCAAAGGCTCTTGAGATAAACCATATGCACATGAGATACACCTTAGCCCTAAGTGATACTCCATAGGTACATGAGATACACCATAGAAACATATGATATATTATAGGCGCATGGGATATACCATATGCACACAAGGTACACCATAGGTGCATGAGATGCACCATAGGCACATGCGATACACCATAGGCACTTGACATACACCATAGGCGCATGATATACACCATAGGCACATGAGATACTCCATAGCAAACTTGCGATATACCAAAGGCACGTGAGATACTCCATGGACGCATGAGATACACCATATGCGCATGAGATACACCATAGGCGCATGAGGTACACCATAGCACACATGAGATATACCATAGGCGCATGAGATACACCATATGCACATGACATACACGTTAGGCACGTGAGATACATCATAGGCACACTAGATACACCATAGGCACATGAGATACACCATAGGTACATGAGATACACCATAGGCACATGCAAGGTACCATAGGCACATGAGATACACCATACGTGTATGAGATACACCATAGGCACATGAGAAACACCATAGGCACATGAGATACACCATAACAATATGAGATCCACCATAGCCGCATGAGATACACCAGAGGCACATGAGATACACCATAGGCGCATGAGTTACACTATAGGCACATGAGATATACAATAGGCACATGAGATACCCCATAGGCACATGAGATAAACCATACGCACATGAGATATACCATGTGCACATGCGATACACCATGGGCACATGAGATACACCATAGGTACATGATATACACCATATGTGCATGACATACTGCATAGGTGCATGACATACAGGATAGGTACATGAAATACACCATAGGCACATGACATACACTACAGGCACATGAGATATACCACATGCACATGACATACACCATAGCCATATGAGATACACCATAGGCGCATGAGATTTACCATAGGCGCATGGG
Source organism: Penium margaritaceum (assembly GCA_023375785.1). NCBI lineage: Eukaryota > Viridiplantae > Streptophyta > Zygnematophyceae > Desmidiales > Peniaceae > Penium > Penium margaritaceum. The sequence continues at coordinate 477,664 of SZWC01000194.1, forward strand.
ATATACCATATGCACATTAGATACACCATAGGCACGTCACATATACCATAGGCCCATGAGAAACACAATAGACACATGAGATATACCATAGGCACATGAGATATACCATAGGCACATGCGATACACCATATGCACATGAGATACACCATAGGTACATGAGATACACCATAGGTGCATGAGATACATCATAGGCGCATGAGATACACCATAGGCACATGAGATATACCATAGGCACATGAGATATACCATAGGCACATGCGATACACCATATGCACATGAGATACACCATAGGTACATGAGATACACCATAGGTGCATGAGATACATCATAGGCGCATGAGATACACCATAGGCACATGAGATACACCATAGGCATATCACATACACCACAGGCACACGAGATACACCATAGGCACATGAGATACACTATAGGTACATGAGATACACCATAGGCACATGAGATACACCATAGGCATATCACATACACCACAGGCACACGAGATACACCATAGGCACATGAGATACACTATAGGTACATGAGATACACAATAGGCACATGAGATACACCATAGGTGCATTAGACACACCACAGGCACATGAGATACACCATAGGCGCATGCAATACAGCATGGACGTATGAGATACACCATACGCGCATTAGATATACCATATGTTCATGAGATACACCATAGGCGCATGAGATACACCATATGTACATGAGATACACCATATGTGCATAAGATACTCCATAGGCGCATGCCATACACCATAGCCACATGAGATACACCATTGCTGCATGAGATACACCATAGGCACATGAGATATACCATAGGCACATGAGATACACCATAGGTACATGAGATACACCATGGACACATGAGATACACCACAGGCACATGTGATACACCATAAGCACATGAGATACACCGTAGGCACATGACATACACCATAGGCACATGAGATACGCCACAGGCGCATGAGATACACCACAGGGACATGAGATACACCATACGCGCATAAGATACACCAAATGCACATGCGATACACCATAAGCACATGAGATACACCGTAGGCACATGACATACACCATAGGCACATGAGATACGCCACAGGCGCATGAGATACACCACAGGGACATGAGATACACCATACGCGCATAAGATACACCAAATGCACATGCAATACACTGTAAGAACATGAGATACACCATAGGCACATGAGATACACCATAGGCACATGAGATACACCATAGGCACATGACATACACCATGGGCGCATGAGATACACCATAGGTGTATGAGATACACCATAGGCACATGAGATACACCATAGGCACATGAGATACACCATAGGCACATGACATACACCATGGGCGCATGAGATACACCATAGGTGTATGAGATACACCATAGTCACACGAGATACACCATATGCACGTGAGATACACCATAGGTGCATGAGATACACCAAAGGTGCATGAGATACACCATATGCACATGACATACAACATAGGCGCACGCCATACACCGTAGGCACATGAAAAACACCATAGGCACATGAGATACACCATACGTGCATGCGATACACCATATGCACATAAGATACAACATAGGCACATGCGATATGACATAGGCACATGAGATACACCATAGGTACATCAGACACAACATGGGCACATGACATACACCATAGGAACATGAGATATACCATAGGCGCATGAGATACACCATAAGCACATGAGATATACCATAGGTGCATGAGATACACCATAGGAGCATGAGATACACCATAGGTACATGAGATACACCATATGTACATGCGATAAACCATAGGTACATGAGATACACCATATGCACATAAAATACACCATAGGCATATGAGATACACCATAGGCACATGATATACACCATAGGCATATGAGATACACCGTAGGCACATGAGATACACCATCGGCACATGAGATACACCATAGGCACATGACGTACACCATAGGTACCTGACATACACCATAGGCGCATGAGATACACCATAGGCACATGAGATGCACCATACGCCCATGAGATACACCATAGGTACATGCGATACACCATAGGTACATGGAGTACACCATAGGCACATGAGATACACCAGAGGCACATGCGATACATCATAGTCGCATGAAATACACCGTAGGCGCATGAGGTACACCATAGCACATGAGATACACACTAGGCACATGAGATACACCATAGGCACATGGCAAACACCATAGGCACATGAGATACAACATAGGTGCATGAGATACACCATAGGTGCATGAGATATACAATAGGCACATGAGATACACCATAGGCGCATGAGATACACCATAGGCGCATGAGATATACCACAGGCGCATGAGATACATCATAGGCGCATCAGATACACCATAGGCGCGTGAGATACGCCATGGGTGCATGAGATACACCATAGGCACATGAGATACACCATAGGCGCATGCGATACACCTTAGGTGCATGAGATACACCATAGACGCATGACATACACCATAGGCAGATGCGATATACCACAGGCACATGAGATACACCATAGGTGCATGATATACACCATAGGCACATGGGATACACCATAGGTACATGAGATACACCATAGGCACAAGAGATACACCATATGCGCATGGGATATACCATAGGCACATAAGATACACCATAGGCACATGAGATACACCATAGGTGCTTGAAATACAGCATAGGTACATGGGATACACCATATGTGCACGCGATATACCAGAGGCGCATGAGAGACACCAAAGGCACATGAGATACACCATAGGGACATGAGATGCACCATATGTACATGAGATACACCACAGGCAAATGAGATACACCATGGGCACATGAGATACATCGTAGGCGCATGCGATACACCATAGGCACATGAGATACACCATAGGCACATGAGATACACCATAAACACATGGGATACACCATAGGCGCATGAGATACACCGTAGGCATAGTATATACACCATAGGCGCATGCGATACACCATATGCACATGAGATACACCATAACACACATGAGATACACTATAGGCACACGAGATACACCATAGGCACATGCGATACACCATAGGCGTATGAGATACACTATATGCACATAAGATACACCATACGTACATGAGATACACCATAGGTGCATGAGATACACCATAGGCGCATGAGATACACAATAGACACATGAGATACACCATAGGCACATGCGATACATCATATGCACTTGAGATACACCAGAGGCACATGAGATACACCATAGGTACATATGATATACCATAGGCGCATGAGATACACCATAGGTGCATAAGATACACGATAGGCGTACGAGATACACCATAGGAGCATGAGATACTCCATGGGCGCATGGGATACTCCATAGGCACATGCGATACACCATAGGGCACACGAGATAAACCATAGGCACATGCGATACACCATAGGCACATAAGATACACCATAGGCGCATGAAATACACCATAGGCACATGAGATACACCAAAGGCACATGAGATACAACATAGGCGCATGAGATACACCACAGATGCATCAGAAACACCATAGGCACTTTAGATACACCATAGGCACATGAGATACACCATAGGTGAAACAGATACACCATAGGCGCATGCGATACGCCATAGGCACATGCGATACACCAGAGGCACATGAGACACACCATAGGTGCATGAGATACTTCATATGTGCATGCGATACACCATCGGCGCAGGAGATATACCATATGCACATGCGATATAACATAGGCACATGAGATACACCATAGATGCAAGAGATACACCAAAGGCGCATGAGGTACACAATAGGCGCATGCGATACACCAGATGCATATGAGATACACCATAGGCACATGAGATACACCATAGGCACATGAAATACACCATAGGCACATGAGATACACCATAGACACATGAGATACGCCATTGGCGCATGGGATACACCATGGGAATATGAGATACACCATAGGCGCATGAGATACACCATTGTCGCATGAGATACACCATAGACACATGAGATACGCCATTGGCGCATGGGATACACCATGGGAATATGAGATACACCATAGGCGCATGAGATACACCATTGTCGCATGAGATACACCATAGGCACACAAGTTACACCATAGCACATGAGATATACCATAGGCACATGAGATACACACTACGTGTATGAGATACACCATAGGCACATTAGACACACCATATGCACATGAGATACACCATAGGTGCATAAGATGCACCATAGGCACATGGTATACACCATAGGTACATCAGACACAAACTAGGCATATGAGAAACACCATAGGCACATGAGATACCCCATAGGCACATGAGATGTACCATATGTGCATGATATAACCCATAGGCATATGAGATACACCATAGGCACATAAGATACACCATATGCTCATGCGATACACCATAAGCACATGAGATACACCATGGGCACATGAGATGCACCATAGGCACATGACATACACCATATGCGCATGAGATACATCATAGGTACGTGCGACACACCATCGACACATGAGATACACCATAGGCACATCAGATACACCATAGGTACATATGATTCACCATAGGCACATGCAATACACCACGAATACATACGATACACCATATGCACGTGGGACACATCATAGGCGCATGATATACACGATAGGTACATGACATACACCATAGGCGCATGCGATACTCCGCATGCGCATGAGATACGCTATAGGCACATGAGATATACCATAGGCGCATGCGATACACCATAGGCACATGCGATACACCATATGCGCATGAGGTATACCATAGGTGCATAAGATACACCAAAGGTACATGCGATACACCATAGGCGAATGAGATACACCATAGGCACATGAGATACACCATTGGCACATGAGATACACCATAGGCACATGAAATACACCATATGCACATGAGATACACCATAGACACATGAAGTACACCATAGGCACATGAGATACACCGTAGGCACATGAGAGATACCATGGGCGCATGAGATACACCATAGTCGCATGAGATATACCATAGTCGCATGAGATACACCATAGCACATGAGATACACCATGGGCACATGAGTTACATCGTAGGCGCATGCGATACACCATAGGCACATGCGATACACCATATGCGCATGAGGTATACCATAGGTGCATAAGATACACCGAAGGTACATGCGATACACCATAGGCGAATGAGATACACCATAGGCGCATGAGATATACCATAGTCGCATGAGATACACCATAGCACATGAGATACACCATGGGCACATGAGTTACATCGTAGGCGCATGCGATACACCATAGGCACATGCGATACACCATATGCGCATGAGGTATACCATAGGTGCATAAGATACACCGAAGGTACATGCGATACACCATAGGCGAATGAGATACACCATAGGCGCATGAGATATACCATAGTCGCATGAGATACACCATAGCACATGAGATACACCATGGGCACATGAGTTACATCGTAGGCGCATGCGATACACCATAGGCACATGCGATACACCATATGCGCATGAGGTATACCATAGGTGCATAAGATACACCGAAGGTACATGCGATACACCATAGGCGAATGAGATACACCATAGGCGCATGAGATATACCATAGTCGCATGAGATACACCATAGCACATGAGATACACCATGGGCACATGAGTTACATCGTAGGCGCATGCGATACACCATAGGCACATGCGATACACCATATGCGCATGAGGTATACCATAGGTGCATAAGATACACCGAAGGTACATGCGATACACCATAGGCGAATGAGATACACCATAGGCGCATGAGATATACCATAGTCGCATGAGATACACCATAGCACATGAGATACACCATGGGCACATGAGTTACATCGTAGGCGCATGCGATACACCATAGGCACATGCGATACACCATATGCGCATGAGGTATACCATAGGTGCATAAGATACACCGAAGGTACATGCGATACACCATAGGCGAATGAGATACACCATAGGCGCATGAGATATACCATAGTCGCATGAGATACACCATAGCACATGAGATACACCATGGGCACATGAGTTACATCGTAGGCGCATGCGATACACCATAGGCACATGCGATACACCATATGCGCATGAGGTATACCATAGGTGCATAAGATACACCGAAGGTACATGCGATACACCATAGGCGAATGAGATACACCATAGGCGCATGAGATATACCATAGTCGCATGAGATACACCATAGCACATGAGATACACCATGGGCACATGAGTTACATCGTAGGCGCATGCGATACACCATAGGCACATGCGATACACCATATGCGCATGAGGTATACCATAGGTGCATAAGATACACCGAAGGTACATGCGATACACCATAGGCGAATGAGATACACCATAGGCGCATGAGATATACCATAGTCGCATGAGATACACCATAGCACATGAGATACACCATGGGCACATGAGTTACATCGTAGGCGCATGCGATACACCATAGGCACATGCGATACACCATATGCGCATGAGGTATACCATAGGTGCATAAGATACACCGAAGGTACATGCGATACACCATAGGCGAATGAGATACACCATAGGCGCATGAGATATACCATAGTCGCATGAGATACACCATAGCACATGAGATACACCATGGGCACATGAGTTACATCGTAGGCGCATGCGATACACCATAGGCACATGCGATACACCATATGCGCATGAGGTATACCATAGGTGCATAAGATACACCGAAGGTACATGCGATACACCATAGGCGAATGAGATACACCATAGGCGCATGAGATATACCATAGTCGCATGAGATACACCATAGCACATGAGATACACCATGGGCACATGAGTTACATCGTAGGCGCATGCGATACACCATAGGCACATGAGATACACCATTGGCACATGAGATACACCATAGGCACATGAAATACACTATATGCACATGAGATACACCATAGACACATGAAGTACACCATAGGCACATGAGATACACCGTAGGCACATGAGAGATACCATGGGCGCATGAGATACACCATAGTCGCATGAGATATACCATAGTCGCATGAGATACACCATAGCACATGAGATACACCATGGGCACATGAGGTACACAATAGGCATATGAGATACACCATAGGCACATGAGATACACCATATGCACATGAGATACGCCATAGGCGCATAAGATGCACCATAGGCACGTGATATACGCCATAGTGATGCCCCTCTCCGTGTTGCTCTCGCTCCGCGCTATCCGTGGATTATGTGCCCTCTATACAGTTATCACCAAGGTCTGATATCCTGCAGATTCAATACCCTAATCCTAAATAACAGGCAATTTTGCGGACCACTGAGCTATACGCCTGCGCAAGAATCTCACCGATGAGTGACACTCCGCGGCCTACTTCTTGCCACACGCGAGCCTGCCACCTCGTGGCCTCTGGCTCCTCTTCGCGGAACCCCGTTCCACGGCCGTGCGCAAGCAAGGGCTCTGCCAGCAGCTCACATCACCTCAGGCTTAGTTCTTCATGCACTTTGTCCCCCATGCCGTGGACGGAACAGTGGAGGCAACGGAAGACAAAGGAGCAGGGCACGGAACACAGGAGTGGGAGCGGATAAATGTATTTGATAATCCAAGGCAGAGTACAAGATGTTGGAGTACTGATGCATGAGCAATCAAGACTTAGCTCTCCTTGGCCTACTGCTGCCTAAGCCTATTCTACTTGGGACTCCGCGTGGCATTTCTACACGCAAGCGGTCTCATCCCTCTCATAGCATCCTTCTTTGTCCTACTTGGACTTCCACGTAGTGTGGTTTCGCACCACGGGTCTCGTCCACACACACCTACCCAACACGTCATCCTCGACTATTTGTCTTCTACATCCACGGCTTGTTCACGCGGTCTTCGTATTCTTCCTTGAATCTTCGTCTTCTACGGTGTGTCTCCAGGAATTCCTTTGTGATTCCTGTTCCCGCTCGTCATGTTGATTGGTTGTCACTCCCCATATTGATCCATCCCTCTACTTTCCTCCCCGCACATTGTCGGTGTGTGCACGTCCTTCACTGCAGTGTGGTCCTTGTTCCCTTGGTGCCGCGGATCTCCCCTCCCTCACTTCTCGCCTCTTTGGCTTCTGCAACAAGCACTTGAGATATCCGTAACGGGACCGCCACTTCCTCACCGCCACTGGATTCTGCGCTCCCGCGCTCAACCGCGTCCACGGGAGCCAGCATTCCTTGCGCAGACCTCACATCACCCAGACCTCCCTTTCGCCGATAGGTCGTTCATGTGGAGCGGCGGCCGAAGTGTACCTGATACTGGTGCTCCCAGCCCTCCTTTTTGCAAGAATCTGCCCTAGAGTCTCTTAGTGAGTCATCCGCTTGAACTGCTTGCAAGGCCTAGGATGGTTCTGTTCCTGGCACGGCCTGAAGTACTTCTCCACAGTTCCTCCTTTCTGTTGGAACTTCTCCGACTACTCATCGTGGACAAAGAGTAGGCATCCTTTGCACCGCGCCTCTATCGTGGGCGCATTGATCGGTTTCTTGCATGAGGAGCAATGTGACGTGCGTTCGTACTTCCTGCAGCTTGAGTAACGGTACATTTCTTTTCCCTCATTGCTCCGCCCTGTTAGCTACTGAGCTAACCACCTCCGGCAGAGAAGCTGCAAAACCGAAAAAGCTCACAAAGGTTTTTACACCTTCTTCCTTCGCAGGTATGTGTCATGCACCCCAAACTAAATCAGGCATACACTTCACCTTCAAGAGTACTAACGCCTTAGCATTACATCTCAAGGAGAGCTCAAGTTGTCAGTACGCAAGAGATCATCAAGCAATGGTTAATTGATCAGCATGCAATACAAGTCCTTTTATAGCTGTCTGTCCAGTCCTAGAACTCAAAAGCACATTCCTAAGAAGTGGCTTGACCCTGCCACATCACCAAGAGACTTGCGCTGTGGGCTTGACACATAAGCATCCTTGCGCCAAGGTGACTGATGAGCCGTGTTGCTTCCCATAAGCAATGGACTTTCTTTCTTGGAAGCTTCTAAAACAACCAAGATGTGCATGGAGCCAGGATCGAGCTCATGACCTCTCACTTGGCCAAATCAATAAAATGGCCAAGTTAACCACTCACCTACATGGTGTACTCACTTGTCATATCTCACATGAGACAGAGCATAGTTGAGTCACCCTACAACAAATCCAGGGGTCATACCTCCACAAGGGGCAGAGCATTCTTGATCCGTCGTACACGACTGAACAAGGTACAAACATATTCAACAAATCTCTCCCTTGCACCTTGCGTCAGTTTCCATCATCATTCTTCATCACTTGCGTTGACCATGCCGATACCTTGCCTGCCCGCCTGGTGGAGATCCTTGTCCAATGGATTTGTAAGCATGTCAGCCTGGTTCAACTTGGTGCCGACATACTCGAGCTCCACTGTTTGCTTGTAGACCAAGTCCCGAGCATAGTGGCAGCGGATCTCAAGGTGCTTTGTGCGCCTGGACAGAACTGGATTCTTGCACATATCAATTGCGCTCATGTTCTCAATCTTGATGATTGTTACCGTTGCCTGTGGTGCCTTCATCTCAGAGAACAAGCTCCGAAGCCACTGCACCTCTTTACACACCTCAGCCAATGCAATGTACTCAGCTTCAGCTGTTGACGCAGAGACACTCCTGCTTGCGACTCGCCCAACTGACAGCACGTCCATTTAGCATACACACAAAGCCGGAGGTGGATTTTCTGTCGTCGATATTGCCTCCCCAGTCAGCGTCGGTGTAGCACATGAGACGGAGCGACGCGGATCCAACGATGCCTCCAAACTGGAGTCCCATGTGTCGCATCCCCTTAAGGTAGCGCATGATGCGCTTCACAGCCTGCCAGTGTAGTGGACCAGGATTGGCCACAAACCGGCTCACCTGCCCAACAGCATGGGCTATATCTGGCCGGGTGGCGACCATGGCATACATCAGACTGCCCACTGCAGACTGATATGGGATGCCTAGCATGTCAGTTATCTCCGTTTCGTTGGATGGGAACATGGAGGTGGAGAGCTTGCACTCTGAGCTCATGGGTGTGCTGGCAGGCTTGCAATCTGCCATGTCGCATCGTTTGAGGATGGAGTCAATGTACTTTGTCTGGTTCAGGCTGATGGTACCTGCGGCTCTGTCACGCTTGATGGCAATGCCAAGGTAGAAGTTAAGAGGACCCATGTCCTTCATCTTGAACCTGCTACTCAGGGCCCATTGAGATCGTCTAGCAGCTGCGTTGAAGAAGAGCACAGAATCAGGTCATCGACGTACAAGGCGACCAACATAGTTCCTTTGTCGCTCTCATGCACGTACATGCTAGGGTCGTTGTCGCAGTGCGTGAAGGACTCCTTGGCCATGAATGTATCCATTTCTTGGTACCAAAGTCTTGGCGCTTGTTTTAGCCCATAGAGCGCCTTCACCAGCCTGCACACCTTGCCCTCTGGCGCATCAACCCCCTCTAGAACCTCCATCAGTACCTCCTTGTCAAGTTTGCCATAAAGGAAGGCTGTCTTGACATCCATTTGGTGGACCTCCATGTTCTTGGCAGCAGCAGTGGCGAGCATTGACTGGATGGATGCAAACGTCACAACGGGAGCAAAGGTCTCATTGTACTCTGCGCCAGGCCATTGAGAGAACCCCTTTGCTACCACCCATGCCTTGTACTTGTCTATATTACCATCTTGTTTCCTTTTTACTTTCAACACCCACTTGGAACCCACAACATGAGCGTCGGCAGGTCTGTCCACCAGTACCCATGTCCCATTCTCCTCAATGGAGCTTAGTTCACTGCGAATTGCTTCATCCCACTCAGCTTTGTCAGGCCGCGCGAGAGCCTCTGCGAAAGACGTTGGCTCCTCTTGAACCATGAACGGATAGTTGAAGCCTGTCCATTCACCTCTGTCTGCATCGTAATGCTGCCGAGGAACTTTCAGACGTGAACTGCTCCTTGGACCTGCTTGCTGTTGCTGTTGATGTAGAGGTTGGAGGTTTGTTATGTCGTCGATGGGGGGAGAGGTATCCTCCTCATGGTCTGGAGGATCAGATACGTCGGACTCGGAGGCTGATTCCTCCGAGTCATCTTCATCAGCTTCTCTCCCTGTTGTAGTACCCAGCCCATGCCATTGTGCTGGTGCTTTGTCTCCCTCCTCAAGAAGAGTGAGCCACTCTCCCTGTTTTGGAGTGTTCTCATGTTCAAGAAGCTCTCCCTTACTCACTGAACGTTCGTGGAACTCCACGTCTTTGCTGCGGATGACCTTCTTAGCTCCTAGGTCCCACATTCTATAAGCTCTGTGGGCGGTGTCATAGCCGATGAAAATACACTTTTGTGCTCTTGCATCGAGCTTTCCAGGACCCTCACCCGCCTGGACCTTGGCAAAGCCGGTGCAACCGAACACCTTGAGATGGGAGGCGTCCGGCTTCCTGCCCGACCATGCTTATTGAGGTGTCTTCAGCTGCTGTGTCTGCTTCTTCTTGCCTCTCCTTCGCAGAGCTGCTGCAGGTATGAGGTTCACAAGATACGTAGCCGTGCGTGCTGCTTCAGCCCAGAACCTATGAGGTAGCTTGGCGTCAAAGAGCATGTACCTTGTCATGGCAAGGAGGGTCTGATTCATCCTCTCTGCTACGCCGTTGCTTTGAGGTGAGTAGGGAGTAGTTTTCTGGTGTTCAATGCCCTGTGTCTTGAGCCACTCCCTGTAGGCTTCGTACTCCCCCCCATTGTCCGTCCGGAATGCCTTCACCTTCCTTCCACTCTGTTGCTCGACCATAGCGACAAAGACTTGCAGATTCTGCTTCACCTCAATTTTCTTTTTGAGAAAGTATATCCAGACCTTGCAGCTGTTGTCGTTGATCCATGTGAGGAAATATCTGCTGCCTCCATTGGACGGTATGCGAAAGGGACCACACACGTCAGAGTGGATGAGGTCAAGGGGTGCCAGAGCACGCAAACCATTACGCTTGAAAGGTTTCTTCTTGGCCTTGCCTTGAAGGCATGGCTCACACAAGATCCCAGCTCCCTCCACCTCATCACCTAGCTCCATCCCACGCACTAGCTCCTGCTTATCCATGAGTACCAATGTGCGATGAGCCACGTGCCCAAAGCGCCTGTGCCACAGGTTCTCCGACTATGTGCACTGGCTAGAATGAACAGCCTCGGTGGCTGCATTTGCTTCTGGTTTTGTTACCGAATCTTCCAGTGCCATTGCTTCTGCTGCTCCAACATGTCTTCGTCATCAGAGTCTGCATCGTTGCTGTCCTCATCATCACTCCCGG
>SZWC01000194.1:491603-506015 GCA_023375785.1 Penium margaritaceum
AATCAGGCATACACTTCACCTTCAAGAGTACTAACGCCTTAGCATTACATCTCAAGGAGAGCTCAAGTCGTCAATACGCAAGAGAGCATCAAGCAAGGGTTAACTGATCAGCATGCAAGACAATTCCTTTTATAGCTGTCTGTCCAGTCCTATAACTCAAAAGCACATTCCTCATAAGTGGCTTGACCCTGCCACATCACCAATAGACTTGCACTGTGGGCTTGACACATAAGCATCCTTGTGCCAAGGTGACTGATGAGCCGTGTTGCTTCCCAGAAGCAATGGACTTTCTTTCTTCGAAGCTTCTAAAACAACCAAGATGTGCATGGAGCCAGGATCGAGCTCATGACCTCTCATTTGGCCAAATCAACAAAATGGCCAAGTTAACCACTCACCTACATGGTGTACTCACAGGTCATATCTCACATGAGACAGAGCATAGTTGAGTCACCCTACAACAAATCCAGGGGTCATACCTCCACAAGGGGCAGAGTATTCCTGATCCATTGTACAAGACTGAACAAGGTACAAACCAATTCAACACGCCCACTTCCTCAAAACAGGACACGTGCGCAAGACCTTCGAAGTGCTCACAGTGAGATACAGTCCCTTCAAGCCCGCCCATGCAGTCATCCTCGATGCAGGTACGCTTGTTAGAGAACTTCCATTTGGTCTTCTTCTTCTACTTACGACAGCCTTTACAGGTCCAAATGCCCTCTTATTTGCGCACCCCACACCGCAAGTTGCACATGGCTTTACACATTGCGCACGACTTGCCGAACTCGTTCAGGTCTTCTTTGCATGCTCCGCAGGCTAGGGCCAAAATCTTGTTGTCATAGGCCAGCGCGGCCCCTCCCTCCGTGGTTGCCATTCCCACGCACTTGTGGAATAGTCCTGCCCATACTGAGCTGCCCGTCACAATGCAAGCCTGGTGGGCCAGCCTTTTGCAGTGGGTGCAGTATTTACCCGTGCTGACAGCCTTGATATAGGTGGGGCAGTTCTCCGCGGACGCTGCGTGCGAGTCCTGCTCCTCCTCGCCCTCGGAATCCACCTCCTCCCCTTCCACGATCACCCGAGGTGGCTTCCAAACTCCGCACTGTTCTTCAATCTCTTGGCAACACCGCCCACACCTCCTTAGTTCGTTGCGTCCTCCCTTGTTGTCCCACGGCTGCTCCAGGCACTTTCTGCATATCTTTTGGTGACAGTCTTGAAACACAGTGGTCAGAAACACATTGGTCAGAAACACAGTGGTCAGAAACTAACTGGTCAGAAACACACTGTTCGGAAACACAGTGGTCAGAAACACACTGGTCAGAAACACACTGGTCAGAAACACACTGGTCAGAACCACACTGGTCAGAAACACAGTGGTCAGAAACACACTGGTTAGAAACACAGTGGTCAGAAACACAATGGTCAGAAACACAGTGGTCAGAAACACAGTGGTCAGAAACACAGTGGTCGGAAACACACTGGTCAGAAACACACTGGACAGAAACCTACTGGTCAGAAACACACTGGTCAGAAACACAGTTGTCAGAAACACAGTGGTCAGAAACACAGTGGTCGGACAATCATAAACATAGTATTCAGAAACACAGTGGTCAGAAACACAGTGGTCAGAAACACACTGGTCAGAAACACAGTTGTCAGAAACACAGTGGTCAGAAACACAGTGGTCGGACAATCATAAACATAGTATTCAGAAACACAGTGGTCAGAAACACAGTGTTCACAATCACCGGGGTCAGTAACACACTGGTCAGAAACACAGTGGTCAGAAACACACTGGTCAGAAACACAGTGGCAAGAAACACACTGGTCAGAACCACACTGGTTAGGAACACAGTGGTCAGAAACACACTGGTCAGAAATACACTGGTTATAAACACAGTGGTCAGAAAGACACTGGTCAGAAACACACTTGTTAGAAACACACTGGTCAGAAATACACTGGTCAGAAACAAAGTGGTCAGAAACACGGTGGTCAGTAACACAGTGGTCAGAAGCACATTGGTCATAAACACACTGGTCAGAAATACAATGGTCAGAAGCACATTGGTCAGAAACACCGTGGTCAGAAACACAGTGGTCAGGAACACAGTGGTCAGAAACACAGTAGTCAGAAACACACTGGTCATAAACACAGTGGGCAGAAACACACCAGTCAGAAACAAAGTTGTCAGAAACACAGTGGTCAGACACATACTGGTCAGAAACACAGTGGTCAGAAGCACAGTGGTCAGAAACACCGTGGTCAGAAACACAGTGGTCAGGAACACAGTGGTCAGAAACACAGTAGTCAGAAACACACTGGTCATAAACACAGTGGGCAGAAACACACCAGTCAGAAACAAAGTTGTCAGAAACACAGTGGTCAGACACATACTGGTCAGAAACACAGTGGTCAGAAGCACAGTGGTCAGAAACACCGTGGTCAGAAACACAGTGGTCAGGAACACAGTGGTCAGAAACACAGTAGTCAGAAACACACTGGTCATAAACACAGTGGGCAGAAACACACCAGTCAGAAACAAAGTTGTCAGAAACACAGTGGTCAGACACATACTGGTCAGAAACACAGTGGTCAGAAGCACAGTGGTCAGAAACACCGTGGTCAGAAACACAGTGGTCAGGAACACAGTGGTCAGAAACACAGTAGTCAGAAACACACTGGTCATAAACACAGTGGGCAGAAACACACCAGTCAGAAACAAAGTTGTCAGAAACACAGTGGTCAGACACATACTGGTCAGAAACACAGTGGTCAGAAGCACAGTGGTCAGAAACACCGTGGTCAGAAACACAGTGGTCAGGAACACAGTGGTCAGAAACACAGTAGTCAGAAACACACTGGTCATAAACACAGTGGGCAGAAACACACCAGTCAGAAACAAAGTTGTCAGAAACACAGTGGTCAGACACATACTGGTCAGAAACACAGTGGTCAGAAGCACAGTGGTCAGAAACACCGTGGTCAGAAACACAGTGGTCAGGAACACAGTGGTCAGAAACACAGTAGTCAGAAACACACTGGTCATAAACACAGTGGGCAGAAACACACCAGTCAGAAACAAAGTTGTCAGAAACACAGTGGTCAGACACATACTGGTCAGAAACACAGTGGTCAGAAGCACAGTGGTCAGAAACACCGTGGTCAGAAACACAGTGGTCAGGAACACAGTGGTCAGAAACACAGTAGTCAGAAACACACTGGTCATAAACACAGTGGGCAGAAACACACCAGTCAGAAACAAAGTTGTCAGAAACACAGTGGTCAGACACATACTGGTCAGAAACACAGTGGTCAGAAGCACAGTGGTCAGAAACACCGTGGTCAGAAACACAGTGGTCAGGAACACAGTGGTCAGAAACACAGTAGTCAGAAACACACTGGTCATAAACACAGTGGGCAGAAACACACCAGTCAGAAACAAAGTTGTCAGAAACACAGTGGTCAGACACATACTGGTCAGAAACACAGTGGTCAGAAACACACTGGTCAGAAACACAGTGGTCAGAAACACACTGGTCAGAAACACAGTGGCAAGAAACACACTGGTCAGAACCACACTGGTTAGGAACACAGTGGTCAGAAACACACTAGTCAGAAACACACTGGTCATAAACACACTGGTTAGAAACACACTGGTCAGAAACACACTGGTCAGAAACACGGTGGTCAGAAATACATTGGTCAGAAACACACTGGTAATAACCCCACTGGTCAGAAACACAGTGGTCAGAAGCACAGTGGTCAGAAACACAGTGGTCATAAACACACTGGTTAGAAACACAGCGGTCAGAAACACCCTGGTCAGAAACAGAGTGGTCAGAAACACCGTGGTCAGAAACACACTGGTCAAAAACACAGTGGTCAGAAACACACTGGTCAGAAACACAGTGTTCAGAAACACACTGGTCAGAAACACAGTGGTCAACAACACAGTGGTCAGAAACACGCTGGTCAGAAACACACTGGTCAGAAAAACAGTGGTCATAAACACAAAAGTCAGAAGCACAGTGTTCAGAAACACACTGGTTAGAAACATAGTGGTCAGAAACACAGTGGTCAGACACATACTGGTCAGAAACACAGTGGTCATAAACACAAAAGTCAGAAGCACAGTGTTCAGAAACACACTGGTTAGAAACATAGTGGTCAGAAACACAGTGGTCAGACACATACTGGTCAGAAACACAGTGGTCACAAACACAGTGGTCACAAACACACCGGTCAGAAACACACTGGTCATAAACACAGTGGTCAGAAACACACCAGTCAGAAACAAAGTTGTCAGAAACACAGTGGTCAGAAACACAATGGTCAAAAACACACTGGTCAGAAACACAGTGGTCACAAACACACCGGTCAGAAACACACTGGTCATAAACACAGTGGTCAGAAACACACCAGTCAGAAACAAAGTTGTCAGAAACACAGTGGTCAGAAACACAATGGCCAGACACACGGTGGTCATAAACATAGTGGTCAGAAACACAGGGGTCAGAAACACAGTGGTCAGAAACACAGTGGTCAGAAACACACTGGTCAGAAATACACTGGTTATAAACACAGTGGTCAGAAAGACACTGGTCAGAAACACACTTGTTAGAAACACACTGGTCAGAAATACACTGGTCAGAAACATAGTGGTCAGAAACACGGTGGTCAGTAACACAGTGGTCAGAAGCACATTGGTCATAAACACACTGGTCAGAAATACAATGGTCAGAAGCACATTGGTCAGAAACACCGTGGTCAGAAACACAGTGGTCAGAAACACACTGGTCAGAAGAACACTGGTCAGAAACACAGTAGACAGAAACACAGTGGTCAGAAACACGCTGGTCAGAAGTACACTTGTCAGAAACAGAGTGGTCAGAAACACAGTTGTCAGAAACACAGTGTTCAGAAACACACTGGTCAGAAACACAATGGTCAGAAATACAGTGGTCCGAAACACACTGCCCATAAACACACTGCTCATAAACACACTGGTCAGAAACGCACTCGTCAAAAACACATTGGTCCGAAACACAATGGTCAGAAACACAGTGGTCATAAACATAGTTGTCAGAAACATAGTGGTCGGAAACACACTGGTCAGAAACACAGTGGTCAGAAACACAATGGTCAGAAACACACTGGTCAGAAACACAGTGGTTTGAAACACACTGGTCAGAAACACAGTGGTCAGAAAACAGTGGTCAGAAACACTCTGGTCAGAAACACACTGGTCAGAAGCACACTGGTCAGAAATACAGTGATCAGAAACACAGTGGTCAGAAACACAGTGGTCAGAAACACGGTGGTCATAAACACACTGGTCAGAAACACGGTGGTCAGAAACACAATGGTCAGAAACACACTGGTCAGAAACACAGTGGTCATGACCACAGTGCTCATGAACACACTGGTGAGAGACACAGTGGTCAGATGCACAGTGGTCAGAAACACAGTGGTCAGGAACACAGTGGTCAGAAACACGGTGGTCAGAGACACAGTGGTCAGAAACACAGTGGTCAGGAACACACTGGTCTGAAACACACTTGTCAGAAACACAGTGGTCAGAAACACATTGGTGAGAAAGACAGTGGTCAGAAACACAGTGGTCAGAAACACACTCGTCAGAAACACGGCGGTGAGAAATACTGTGGCCAGGAACACAGTGGTCAGAAACACACTCTTCAGAAACACAGTGGTGAGAAACACAGTGGTGAGAAACACAGTGGTAATAAATACAATGGTCAGAAACACAGTGGTCAGAAACACAGTGGTCATAAACACAGTGGAAAGAGACACAGTGGTCAGAAACACACTTGTCAGAAACAAACTGGTCAAAGGCACACTGGTCACAAGCACAGTGGTCAGAAACACAGTGGTCAGAAACATCGTGGTCAGAAGCACAGTGGTCAGGAATTCAGTGGTCAGAGACATGCTGGTCAGAAACACACTGGTAAGAAACACAGTGGTCATAACTACGCTGTTCAAAAGCACACTGGTCAGAAATAAACTGGTCAGAAACACACTTGTCAGAAACACAGTGGTCAGGAACACAGTGGTCAGAAACACAGTGGTCAGAAACACACTGGTCAGAAACACTGTGGTCAGAAACACACTGGTCAGAAACACAATGGTCAGAAACACAGTGTTCAGAAACACATTGGTCAGACGCACATTGGTCAGAAACACACTGGTCAGACACACAGTGGTGAGAAACACATTGGACAGAAACACAGTGGTCAGGAACACAGTGGTCAGAAACACACTGGTCAGAAGCACAGGGGTCAGAAACACAGTGGTCAGAAACACAATGGTCAGAAACACAATGGTCTGAAAGACAGTGGTCAGAAACACAGTGGACAGAAACACACTGGTCAGGAACACAGTGTTCAGGAACACAGTGGGAAGAAACACAGTGGTCAGAAACACACTGGTCAGAAGCACAGGGGTCAGAAACACAGTGGTCAGAAACACAATGGTCAGAAACACAATGGTCAGAAAGACAGTGGTCAGAAACACAGTGGACAGAAACACACTGGTCAGGAACACAGTGGTCAGAAACACAGTGGTCAGAAACACAGTGGTCAGAAACACAGAGGTAAGAAACTCAGTGGTCAGAAACACAGTAGTCAGGAACACAGTGGTCAGAAACACAGTGGTCAGAAACACAGTGGACAGAAACACACTGGTCAGGAACACAGTGGTCAGAAACACAGTGGTCAGAAACACAGTGGTCAGAAACACAGAGGTAAGAAACTCAGTGGTCAGAAACACAGTAGTCAGGAACACGGTGGTCAGAAACACACTGGTCAGAAACACAGTGGTCAGAAAAACAATGGTCAGAAACACACTGGTCAGAAACGCAGTGGTCATGACCACAGTGCTCATGAACACACTGGTGAGAGACACAGTGGTCAGAAACACAGTGGTCAGAAACACTGTGGTCAGGAACACAGTGGTCAGAAACACGGTGGTCAGAGACACAGTGGTCAGAAACACAGTGGTCAGGAACACACTGGTCTGAAACACACTGGTCAGAAACACAGTGGTCAGAAACACAGTGGTGAGAAAGACAGTGGTCAGAAACACACTCGTCAGAAACACGGCGGTGAGAAACACAGTGGCCAGGAACACAGTGGTCAGAAACACACTGTTCAGAAACACAGTGGTGAGAAACACAGTGGTAATAAATACACTGGTCAGAAACACAGTGGTCATAAACACAGTGGAAAGAGACACAGTGGTCAGAAACACACTTGTCAGAAACACACTGGTCAGAGGCACACTGGTCAGAAGCACAGTGGTCAGAAACACAGTGGTCAGAAACATCGTGGTCAGAAACACAGTGGTCAGGAACACAGTGATCAGAAACATGCTGGTCAGAAACACACTGGTCAGAAACACAGTGGTCATAACTACGCTGTTCAAAAACACACTGGTCAGAAATAAACTGGTCAGAAACACACTTGTCAGAAACACAGTGGTCAGGAACACAGTGGTCAGAAACACAGTGGTCAGAAACACACTGGTCAGAAACACTGTGGTTAGAAACACACTTGTCAGAAACACAATGGTCAGAAACACAGTGTTCAGAAACACATTGGTCAGAAACACATTGGTCAGAAACACACTGGTCAGACACGCAGTGGTCAGAAACACATTGGACAGAAACACAGTGGTCAGGAACACATTGGTCAGAAACACACTGGTCAGAAGCACAGGGGTCAGAAATACAGTGGTCAGAAACACAATGGTCAGAAACACAATGGTCTGAAAGACAGTGGTCAGAAACACAGTGGACAGAAACACACTGGTCAGGAACACAGTGTTCAGGAACACAGTGGGAAGAAACACAGTGGTCAGAAACACAGTGGTCAGAAACTCAGTGGTCAGAAACACAGTGGTCAGAAGCACATTGGTCATAAACACACTGGTCAGAGATACAGTGATCAGAAGCACAGTTGTCAGAAACACCGTGGTCAGAAACACAGTGGTCAGAAACATACTGGTCAGAAGCACACTGGTCAGAAATACAGTGGTCAGAAACTTAGTGTTCAGAAACATGCTCGTCAGATGCACACTGGTCAGAAACAGAGTGGTCAGAAACCCGGTTGTCAGAAACACAGTGTTCAGAAACACACTGGTCAGAAACACAATGGTCAGAAACACAGTGGTCAGAAACACACTGCTCATAAACACACTGGTCAGAAACGCACTCGTCAGAAACACAGTGGTCAGAAACATAATGGTCTGAAACACAGTGGTCATAAATATACTGGTCAGAAACATAGTGGTCAGAAACACACTGGTCAGAAACACACTGGTCAGAAACACAGTGGTCAGAAACACACTGGTCAGAAACACAATGGTTAGAAACGCACTG
Source organism: Penium margaritaceum (assembly GCA_023375785.1). Taxonomy (NCBI): domain Eukaryota; kingdom Viridiplantae; phylum Streptophyta; class Zygnematophyceae; order Desmidiales; family Peniaceae; genus Penium; species Penium margaritaceum. The sequence goes on from SZWC01000194.1 coordinate 499,994, forward strand.
TTCAGAAACACACTGGTCAGAAACACACCGGTAAGAAAATCAGTGGTCAGAAACACAGTGGTCAGAAACGCAATGGTGAGAAACAATGTGGTCATAAACACACTGGTCAGAAACACGGTGGTAAGAAAAACGATGGTCTGAAACACACTGGTCAGAAACACAGTGGTCATGAACACAGTGGTCGGGAACACACTGGTCAGAAACACAGTGGTCAGAAACACAGTGGTAAGAAACACAGTGGTCAGAAACACAGTGGTCAGAAACACAGTGGTCAGAAGCACAGTCGTCAGAAACACGCTGGTCTGAAACACACTGGTCAAAAACACACTGGTCAGAAACACACTGGTCAGAAACACACTGGTCAGACACACACTGGCTAGAAACAAACTGGTCAGAAACACACTTGTCAGAAACACACTGGTTAGAAACACACTGGTCAGAAACACAGTGGTCAGAAATACGGTGGTCATAAACACACTGGTCAGAAACACCATTGGTAATAAACCCACTTGTCAGAAACACAGTGCTCAGAAACACAGTAGTCATGAACACAGTGGTTAGAAACACATCGGTCTGAAACACCCTGGTCAGAAACAGAGTGGTCAGAAACACCGTGGTCAGAAACACACTGGTAAGAAAGACAGTGTTCAGAAACACACTGGTCAGAAAATCAGTTGTGAGAAACAAAGTGGTCAGAACTACACTGGTCAGAAACAGAGTGGTCAGAAACACACTCGTCAGAAACACAGTGGTCAGAAACACAGTGGTCAGAAACACAGTGGTCAGAAACACACTGGTCAGAAACACAGTGGTCAGAAACACAGTGGTCAGAAACACAGTGGTCGGAAACACAGTGGTCAGAAACACAGTGGTCAGATACACACTGGTCAGAAACACAGTGGCTAGAAACACACTGGTCAGAAGCACACTGGTCAGAAACACACTGGTCAGAAGCACAGTGGTCAGAAACACAGTGGTCAGACACGCAGTGGTCAGAAACACACTGGTCAGAAACACTCTGGTCAGAAACACAGTGGTCAGATACACACTGGTCAGAAACACAGTGGTCAGAAACAGAGTGGTCAGAAACACAGTGGTCAGAAACACAATGGTCAGAAACGCAGTGGTCAGAAACACACTGGTCAGAAACACAGTGGTCAGAATCACAGTGGTCAGATACACACTGGTCAGAAACACAGTGGCTAGAAACACACTGGTCAGAAGCACACTGGTCAGAAACACACTGGTCAGAAGTACAGTGGTCAGAAACACACTGGTCAGAACCATAGTTGTCAGAAACGCAGTTGTCAGAAACACACTGGCCAGAAACACAGTGGTCATAAACATAGTGGATAGAAACACAGGGGTCAAAAACACTGTGGTCACAAACACCGTGGTCAGTAACACATCGGTCACAAACACAGTGGTCAGAAACACACTGGTCAGAAACACAGTGGTCAGAAACACACAGGTCAGAAACACACTCGTTACAAACACATTGGTCAGAAAGACACTGGTCAGAAACACACTAGTCAGTAACACACTGGTTTGAAACACTGGTCAGAAACACACTGGTCAGAAACACGGTGGTCAGAAACACAGTGGTCAGAAGCACATTGGTCATAGACGCACTGGTCAGACATACAGTGATCAGAAGCACAGTGGTCAAAACCACCGTAGCGAGAAACACAGTGGTCAGAAACATACTGGTCAGGAGCACACTGGTGAGAAATACAGTGGTCAGAAACATGCTGGTCAGAAACACACTGGTCAGCAGTGGTCAGAAACATGCTGGTCAGAAACACACTGGTCAGAAGCAGAGTGGTCAGAAACCCGGTTGTCAGAAACACAATTTTCAGAAACACACTGCTCAGAAACACAATGGTCAGAAACACAGTGGTCAGAAACACACTGGTCAGAAGCAGAGTGGTCAGAAACCCGGTTGTCAGAAACACAATTTTCAGAAACACACTGCTCAGAAACACAATGGTCAGAAACACAGTGGTCAGAAACACACTGCTCGTAAACACACTGGTCAGAAACGCACTCGTCAGAAACACAGTGGTCAGAAACACACTGCTCGTAAACACACTGGTCAGAAACGCACTCGTCAGAAACACAGTGGTCAGAAACATAATGGTCAGAAGCACAGTGGTCAGAAACACAGTGGTCAGAAACACACTGCTCGTAAACACACTGGTCAGAAACGCACTCGTCAGAAACACAGTGGTCAGAAACACACTGCTCGTAAACACACTGGTCAGAAACGCACTCGTCAGAAACACAGTGGTCAGAAACATAATGGTCTGAAGCACAGTGGTCAGAAACATAGTGGCCGGAAACACACCGGTCACAAACACACAGGTCAGAAACACACTGGTCAGAAACACACTGGTCAGAAACACAGTGGTCAGAAACACACTGGTCAGAAACACATTGGTCAGAAACACAGTGGTGAGAAATACACTGTTCAGAAACACACCAGTCAGAAACACACTGGTAAGAAATACAGTGGTTCAGAAACACAGTGGTCAGAAACACAGTAGTGAGAAACACTGTGGTCATAAACACACTGGTCAGAAACACGGTGGTCAGAAACACGATGGTCAGAAACACACTGGTCAGAAACACAGTGGTCATGAACAAAGTGGTCGGGAACACACAGGTCGAAAACACAGTGGTCAGAAACACAGTGGTCAGAAACTCAGTGGTCAGAAACACGGTGGTCAGAAACACAGTGGTCAGAAACACAGTCCTCAGAAACACTCTGGTCTGAAACACACTGGTCAGAAACACAGTGGTCAGAAACACAGTGGTGAGAAACATAGTAATCAGAAACACAGTGGTCAGAAACACACTCGTCAGAAACACAGCGGTGAGAAACACAGTGGTCAGAAACACAGTGGTCAGAGACACACTGGTCAGAAACACAGTGGTGAGAAACACAGTGGTGAGAAACACAGTGGTAAGAAATACACTGGTCAGAAACACAGTGGTCAGAAACACAGTGGTCAGGAACACGCTGGGCACAGACACAGTGGTCAGAAATACAGTGGTTAGAAACACACTGATCAGAGGCACACTGTTCAGAAGCATAGTGGTCCGAAACACAGTGGTCAGAAACATCGTGGTCAGAAACACAGTGGTTAAGAACACGGTGGTCAGAAACATGCTGGTCAGAAACACACTGGTCAGAAGCACAGTGGTCAGGAACACACTGGTCAGAAACACAGTGGTCAGAAACACACTGGTCAGAAACAAACTGGTCAGAAACACAGTGGTCAGAAACATAGTGGTCATGAACACACAGGACAGAAACACGGTGTTCTCATACACAGTGGTTAGAAACACAGTGGTCCAAAACACAGTGGTCAGAAACACATTGGTCAGAAACACAGTGGTCAAAAACACTCTGGCCAGAAACACACTGGTCAGAAATAAACTGGTCAGAAACACACTGGTCAGAAACACAGTGGTCAGAAACACCGTGGTCAGAAACACAGTGCTCAGAAACACACTGGTCATAAACACAGTGGTCAGAAACACACTGGTCAGAAACACAATGGTCAGAAAAACAGTGTTGAGAAACATATTGGTCAGATACACATTGGTCAGAAACACACTGGCCAGAACCACGGTGGTCAGCAACACAGTGGACAGAAACACAGTGGTCAGGTACACATTGGTCAGAGACACACTGGTCAGAAGCACAGGGGTCAGAAACAAAGTGGTCAGAAACACACTGGTCAGAAACACAATGGTCTGAAACACAATGGTCAGAAACACTGTGGACAGAAACACACTGGTCAGGACCACAGTGGTCAGGAACACAGTGGTCAGAAACACAGTGGTCTGAAACAAGGAGGTCAGAAACACACTGGTTAGACACACGGTGGTTAGAAACACACTAGTCAGAAACACACTGGTCAGAAACACAGTGGTCAGAAACACAGTGGTCAAAAACACATTGGTCATAAACACACTGGTTAGAACCACAGTGGTCAGAAACACACTGGTCATAGGCACACTGGTCAGAAACACACTGGTCAGAATCACAGTGGTCATAAACACAATGGTCAGAAACACACTGGTCAGAAACACACTGGTCAGAAACACCGTGGTTAGGAAAACACTTGTCCGAAACACACTGGTCAGATACACAGTGGTGAGAAACACACTGTTCAGAAACACAGTGGTCGGCAACACAGTGGTCAGAAACACAGTAGTCAGAAACACCGTGGTTAGGAAAACACTTGTCCGAAACACACTGGTCAGATACACAGTGGTGAGAAACACACTGTTCAGAAACACAGTGGTCGGCAACACAGTGGTCAGAAACAAACCGGTCAAAAACACGATGGTCAGAAACACACTGGTCAGAAACACGGTGGTCAGAAACACAGTGGCCAGAAACACAGTGGTCAGAAACACAGTTGTCAGAAACACAGTAGTCAGAAACACCGAGGTCAGAAACACATAGGTCAGAAACACACTGGTCAGAAACACGGTGGTCAGAAACACAGTGGCCAGAAACACAGTGGTCAGAAACACAGTTGTCAGAAACACAGTAGTCAGAAACACCGAGGTCAGAAACACATAGGTCAGAAATACACTGGTCAGGAACACACTACTCAGAGACACATTGGCCAGAAACGCACTGGTCAGAAACACAGTGGTCAGAAACACAGTAGTCAGAAACACAGTGGTCGAAACCACACTGGTCAGGAACACGTTGGTCAGATACACAGTGGTCAGAAACACAGTGGTCAGAAACACAGTGGTCAAAAACACGGTGGCCAGACACACAGTGGTCATAAACATAGTGGTCAGAAAGACAGTGGTCAGAAACACAGTGACCGGAAACACAGTGGTCAGAAACTCACCGGTCAGAAACACAGTGGTCATAAACACACTGGCCAGAAACACAGTGGTCAGAAACACAGTGGCCAGAAACACAGTGGTAAGAAACACAGTGGTCAGAAACACACTTGTCAGAAACACAGTAGTCAGAAATACAGATGTCAGAAATACACAGGTCAGAAACAAACTAGTCAGAAACACATTGGCCAGAAACACACTGGTCAGAAACACAGTGGTCAGAAACACAGTAGTCAGGAACACAGTGGTCGGAAACACACTGGTCAGGAACACGTTGGTCAGAAACACAGTGGTCAGAAACACAGTGGTCAGAAACACGGTGGCCAGACACACAGTGGTCATAAACATAGTGGTCAGAAACACAGTGGTCAGAAACACAGTGGTCAGAAACACAGTGGTCAGAAAAACACTGTTCACAAACACACTGGTTACAAACACAGTGGTCAGAAAGACACTGGTCTGAAACACACTAGTCAGAAAAACACTGGTCAGAAACACACTGGTCAGAAACACACTGGTCAGAAACACGGTGGTCAGAAACAAAGTGGTTAGAAGCTCGTTGGTCATAAACACACTGGTCAGAAATACAGTGGTCAGAAGCACAATGGTCAGAAACACCGTGGTCAGAAATACAGGGATCAGAAACACACTGGTAAGAAACACAGTGGTCAGAGACACATTGGTCAGAAGCACGCTGGTCAGAAACACACTGGTCAGAAACAGAGTGGTCAGAAGCACAGTTGTCAGAATCACAGTGTTCAGACACACACTGGTCAGAAATACAATGGTCAGAAACACAGTGGTCAGAAACACACTGATCATAAACACACTGGTCAGTAACGCACTCGTCAGAAACACAGTGGTCAGAAACACAATGTTCAGAAACACAGTGGTCATAAACATAGTGGTCAGAAACACAGTGGTCGGAAACACACTGGTCAGAAACACAGTGGTCAGAAACACACTGGTCAGAAACACACTGGTCAGAAACACACTGGTCTGAAATACAGTAGTCGGAAAGACAATGGTCAGAAACACAGTGGTCAGAAACACGGTGGTCATGAACACACTGGTCAGAAGCACGGTGGTCAGAAACACAATGGTCAGAAACACACTGGTCAGAAACACAGTGGTCAGAAACACA
>SZWC01000194.1:514455-537209 GCA_023375785.1 Penium margaritaceum
CAGTGTGTTTCTGACCAGTGTGTTTCTGACCAGTGTGTTTCTGACCAGTGTGTTTCTGACCAGTGTGTTTCTGACCACTGTGTTCCTGACCACTGTGTTTCTGACCACGGTGTTTCTGACCAATGTGTTTCTGACCAGTGTATTTCTGACCAGTGTGTTTCTGACCAGTGCATTTCTGACCACTGTGTTTCTGACCACTGTGGTTCTGACCAGCGTAACTCCGACCACTGTGTTTCTGGCCAGTGTGTTTCTGACCACTGTGTTTCTGGCCAGTGTGTTTTTCACCAGTGTGTTCCTGACCACTGTATTTCTGACCAGTGTGTTTCTGGCCACTCTGGTTCTGACCAGTGTGTTTCTGGTCACTGTGATTCTGACCACTGTCTTTCTGACCAGTGTGTTTCTTACCAGTGGGTTTCTGACCAGCTTGTTTCTGACCACTGTGTTTCAGACCCCTGTGTTTCTGACCAGCCTGTTTCTGACCAGTGTGTTTCTGACCACTGTATTTCTAACCAGTGTGTTTCTGACCGGTGTGTTTCTGACCACTGTGTTTCTGAACAGTGTGTTTTCTGACCACTGTGATTATGACCGGTGTGTTTCTGACCACTGTGTTTCTTACCACTGTGTTTCTGACCAGTGTGTTTCTGACCAGTTTGATTATGACCACTGTATTTCTGACCAGTGTGTTCCTGACCACTGTGTTTCTGACTACTGTGTTTCTGACAAGTGTGTTTCTGACCATTGCGTTTCTGACCACTGTGTTTCTGACAACTCTGTTTCTGACCACTGTGTTTCTGACCACTGTGTTTCTGACCACTGTGTTTCTGACCACTGTGTTTCTGACCAGTGTCTGTCTAACCACTGTGTTTCTGACCAGTGTGTTTCTGACCTGTGTGTTTCTGACCACTGTGTTTCTGACTACTCTGTTTCTGACCACTGTGTTTCTGACCACTCTGTTTCTGACCACTGTGTTTCTGACCACTCTGTTTCTGACCACTGTGTTTCTGACCACTCTGTTTCTGACCACTGTGTTTCTGACCACTCTGTTTCTGACCACTGTGTTTCTGACCACTCTGTTTCTGACCACTGTGTTTCTGACCACTCTGTTTCTGACCACTGTGTTTCTGACCACTGTGTTTCTGACCAGTGTGTTTCTGACCATTGCGTTTCTGACCACTGTGTTTCTGACAACTCTGTTTCTGACCACTGTGTTTCTGACCACTGTGTTTCTGACCACTGTGTTTCTGACCACTGTGTTTCTGACCAGTGTGTCTCTGACCTGTGTGTTTCTGTCCACCGTGTTTCTGACCACTGTGTTCTTGACCATTGTGTTTCTGACAACTGTCTTTCTGACCACTGTGTTTCTGACCACTGTGTTCCTGACCACTGTGTTCCTAACCACTGTGTTCATGACTACTGTGTTTCTGACAACTGTGTTTCTGACCACTGTGTTTCTGACCACGGTGTTTTTTACCACTGTGTTTATGACCACTGTGTTTATGGCCTCTGTGTTTCTGACCACTGTGTTTCTGACCAGTGTGTTTCTGGCCAGTGTGATTCTGACCAGTGTGTTTCTCACCACTGTGGTTCTGACCACTGTGGTTCTGACCAGTGTGTTTCTGACCAGTGTGTTTATGACCACTGTGTTTCTGTCCAGTGTGTTTCTGACCAGTGTGTTTCTGACCAGTGTGTTTCTGACCACTGTGTTTCTGACCACTGTGTTTATGACCACTGTGTATCTGACCATTGTGTTTCTTACAAGCATGTTTCTGACCACTGTGTTTCTGACCAGTGTCTGTCAAACCACTGTGTTTCTGACCAGTGTGTTTCTGACCAGTGTGTTTCTAACCACTGTGTTTCTGACCAGTGTGTTTCTGACCACTGTGTTTCTGACCACTGTGTTTATGACCATTTTGTTTCTGACCATTGTATTTCTGCCCATTGTGTTTCTGACCAGTGTGTTTCTGACCACTGTGTTTCTGACCACTGTGTTTATGACCATTTTGTTTCTGACCATTGTATTTCTGCCCATTGTGTTTCTGACCAGTGTGTTTCTGACCACTGTGTTTCTGACCAGTGTGTTTCTGACCACTGTGTTTCTGACCACTGTGTTTCTGACCACTGTGTTTATGACCATTTTGTTTCTGACCATTGTATTTCTGCCCATTGTGTTTCTGACCAGTGTGTTTCTGACCACTGTGTTTCTAACCAGTGTGTTTCTGACCAGTGTGTTTCTGACCACTGTGTTTCTGCCCACTGTGTTTCTGACCACCATGTTTCTTAACACTGTGTTTATGACCAGTGTGTTTCTGACCACTTAGTTTCTGACCACTGGTTTCCTGACCAGTGTGTTTCTGACCAGTGTGTTTCTGACTAGCGTGTTTCTGACCATGGTGTTTCTGACCATTGTGTTTCTGACCATTGTGTTTCTGACCACTGTGTTTCTGACCAGTGTGTTTCTCAGCAATATGTTTCTGACCAGTGTGTTTCTGACCACTGTGTTTCTGACCACTGTATTTCTGACCAGTGTGTTTCTTACCAGTATATTTCTGACCACAGTGTTTCTGATCAGTGTGTTTCTGACCACTGTGTTTCCGACCAGTGTGTTTCTGGCCACTGTGTTTCTGACCACTGTGTTTCTGACCAGTGTGTTTCTGAGCAGTGTGTTTCTGTCCACTATGTTCTGACCAGTGTGTTTCTTACCAGTATGTTTCTGACCACAGTGTTTCCGACCAGTGTGTTGATGTCCACTGTGTTTCTGAACAGTGTCTTTCTGACCACTGTGTCTCTGACCACTGTGTTGGTGACCACTGTGTTTCTGACTACTATGTTTCTGACTAGTGTGTTTCTGGCCACTGTGTTTCTGACCAGTGTGTTTGTGACCACTGTGTTTTATGATAGGTGTGTTTCTGATTAATGTGTTTATGACCACTATGTTTCTGACCAGTGTGTTTCTGACCAGTGTGTTTCTGGCCACTTTGTTTCTGACCATTGTGTTTCTGACCGGTGAGTTTCTAACCAGTGTGTTTCTGGCCAGTGTTTTTGACCAGTGTGTTTCTGACCACTCTGTGTCTGACCCCTGTGTTTATGAAAAGTGTGTTTCTGACCAGTGTGTTTCTGACCACTGTGGTTCTGACCACTGTGTTTCTGACCACTGTGTTTCTGGCCACTGTGTTTCTGACCAGTGTGTTTGTGACCACTGTGTTTCTGACCAGTGTGTTTCTGACCACTGTGTTTCTGACCTCTGTGTTTCCGACCAGTGTGTTTCTGACAAGTGCGCTTCTGACCACTCTGTTTCTGACCAGTGTGTTTCTGACCAGTGTGTTTCATACCAGTGTGCTTATGACCAATGTATTTCTTACCACTGTGTTTCTGTCCAGAGTGTTTCTGACCAGTGTGTTTCTGACCAGTGTGTTTGTTACCACTGTGTTCCTGACCACTGTGTTTCTGATCACTATGTTTCTGACCCATGTGTGTCTGACCAGTGTGTTTCTGACCACTGTGTTTCTGACCATTGTGCTTCTGTCCAGTGTGGTTCTGACCAGTGTGTTTCTGACCACTGTGTTTCTGACAAGTGTGTTTATGACCACTGTGCTTCTGACCCGTGTGTTCCTGACCAATGTGTTTCTGACCACTATTTTTCTGACCACTGTGTTTCTGACCATGGTGTTTCTGACCAGTGAGTTTCTGACCAATGTATTTCTGACCACTGTGTTTCTGACCAGTGTCTTTCTGACCACTGTGTTGCTGACCAGTGTGTTTCTGACCGGTGCGTTTCTGACCAGTGTGTTTCTAACCACTGTGTTCATGACCACTGAGTTTCTGTCCACTGTGTTTCTGACCGGTGTGTTTCTGACCAGTGTGTCTCTGACCACTGTGTTCCCGATCACTATGTTTATGACCACTGTGTTTCGGACCACTGTCTTTCTGACCACTGTGTTGCTGACCAGTGTGTTTCTGACCGGTGCGTTTCTGACCAGTGTGTTTCTAACCACTGTGTTCATGACCACTGAGTTTCTGTCCACTGTGTTTCTGACCGGTGTGTTTCTGACCAGTGTGTCTCTGACCACTGTGTTCCCGATCACTATGTTTATGACCACTGTGTTTCGGACCACTGTCTTTCTGACCACTGTGTTGCTGACCAGTGTGTTTCTGACCGGTGCGTTTCTGACCAGTGTGTTTCTAACCACTGTGTTCATGACCACTGAGTTTCTGTCCACTGTGTTTCTGACCGGTGTGTTTCTGACCAGTGTGTCTCTGACCACTGTGTTCCCGATCACTATGTTTATGACCACTGTGTTTCGGACCACTGTCTTTCTGACCACTGTGTTGCTGACCAGTGTGTTTCTGACCGGTGCGTTTCTGACCAGTGTGTTTCTAACCACTGTGTTCATGACCACTGAGTTTCTGTCCACTGTGTTTCTGACCGGTGTGTTTCTGACCAGTGTGTCTCTGACCACTGTGTTCCCGATCACTATGTTTATGACCACTGTGTTTCGGACCACTGTCTTTCTGACCACTGTGTTGCTGACCAGTGTGTTTCTGACCGGTGCGTTTCTGACCAGTGTGTTTCTAACCACTGTGTTCATGACCACTGAGTTTCTGTCCACTGTGTTTCTGACCGGTGTGTTTCTGACCAGTGTGTCTCTGACCACTGTGTTCCCGATCACTATGTTTATGACCACTGTGTTTCGGACCACTGTCTTTCTGACCACTGTGTTGCTGACCAGTGTGTTTCTGACCGGTGCGTTTCTGACCAGTGTGTTTCTAACCACTGTGTTCATGACCACTGAGTTTCTGTCCACTGTGTTTCTGACCGGTGTGTTTCTGACCAGTGTGTCTCTGACCACTGTGTTCCCGATCACTATGTTTATGACCACTGTGTTTCGGACCACTGTCTTTCTGACCACTGTGTTGCTGACCAGTGTGTTTCTGACCGGTGCGTTTCTGACCAGTGTGTTTCTAACCACTGTGTTCATGACCACTGAGTTTCTGTCCACTGTGTTTCTGACCGGTGTGTTTCTGACCAGTGTGTCTCTGACCACTGTGTTCCCGATCACTATGTTTATGACCACTGTGTTTCGGACCACTGTCTTTCTGACCACTGTGTTGCTGACCAGTGTGTTTCTGACCGGTGCGTTTCTGACCAGTGTGTTTCTAACCACTGTGTTCATGACCACTGAGTTTCTGTCCACTGTGTTTCTGACCGGTGTGTTTCTGACCAGTGTGTCTCTGACCACTGTGTTCCCGATCACTATGTTTATGACCACTGTGTTTCGGACCACTGTCTTTCTGACCACTGTGTTGCTGACCAGTGTGTTTCTGACCGGTGCGTTTCTGACCAGTGTGTTTCTAACCACTGTGTTCATGACCACTGAGTTTCTGTCCACTGTGTTTCTGACCGGTGTGTTTCTGACCAGTGTGTCTCTGACCACTGTGTTCCCGATCACTATGTTTATGACCACTGTGTTTCGGACCACTGTCTTTCTGACCACTGTGTTGCTGACCAGTGTGTTTCTGACCGGTGTGTTTCTGACCAGTGTGTTTGTGACCACTGTGTTCTGACCAGTGTGTTTCTGACCACTGTGTTCCCGATCACTATGTTTATGACCACTGTGTTTCCGACCTGCGTCTTTCTGACAACTTTGTTTCTGACCACTGTGTTTGTGACCACTGTGTTTCTGACCAGTGTGTTTCTGACCACTGTGTTTCTGACCACTGTGTTTCTGACCAGTGTGTTTCTGGCCAGTGTGTTTCTGACCAGTGTGTTTCTGACCAGTGTGTTTCTGACCACTGTGTTTCTGACCACTGTGTTTCTGACCAGTGTGTTTCTGACCACTGTGTTTATGACCACTGTGTTTCTGAACACTGTGTTTCTGACCAGTGTGTTTCTGACCGGTGCGTTTCTGACCAGTGTGTTTCTGACCAGTGTGTTTCTGACCAGAGTGTTTATGACCACTGTGTTTCTGACCCATGTGTTTCTGACCAGTGTGTTTCTGACCAGTGTGTTTGTGACCTGTGTGTTTCTGACCACTATGTTTCTGACCAGAGTGTTTCGGACCAGTGTGTTTCTGACCACTGTGTTTCTAACCAGTATGTTTCTGACCACTGTGTTTCTGACCACTGTGTTTCTGACCAGTGTGTTTCTGACCAGTGTGTCTCTGACCACTGTGTTACTGACCACTGTGTTACTCACCACTGTGTTGCTGACCACTGTGTTTATGTCCACTGTGTTTCTGACCGGTGTGTTTCTGACCACTGTGTTTCTGACCAGTGTGGTTCTGACCAGTGTGTTTGGGACCACTGTGTTCTGACCAGTATGTTTCTGACCAGTGTGTTTCTGTCCACAGTGTTTCCGACCAGTGTGTTTCTGACCAGTGTGTTTTTGACCACTGTGTTTATGACCACTGTGTTTCTGACCAGAGTGAATCTGACCATTGTATTTCTGACCACTGTGTTTCTGACCACTGTGTTTCTGACCAGTGTGTTTCTGACCAGTGTGTTTCTGACCACTTTGTTTCTGATCAGTCTGTTTCTGACCAGTGTGTTTCTGACCCATGTGTTTCTGACCACTGTGTTTCTGACCAGTGTGTTTCTGACCAGTGTGTTTCTGACCAGTGTGTTTCTGACCACTGTGTTTCTCACCACTGTGTTTCTGACCACTGTGTTTCGGACCACTGCGTTTCTGACCAGTGTGTTTCTGACCAGTGCGTTTCTGAGCAGTGTGTGTCTGACCACTGTGTTTCTGACCACTGTCTTTCTGACCACTGTGTTTCTGACCACTGTCTTTCTGACCACTGTGTTTCTGACCACTGTCTTTCTGACCACTGTGTTTCTGACCACTGTCTTTCTGACCACTGTGTTTCTGACCACTGTGTTTCTGACCAGTGTGTTTCTGACCCATGTGTTTCTGACCACTGTGTTTCTGACCAGTGTGTTTCTGACCAGTGTGTTTCTGACCAGTGTGTTTCTGACCACTGTGTTTCTCACCACTGTGTTTCTGACCACTGTGTTTCGGACCACTGTCTTTCTGACCACTTTGTTTCTGACCACTGTGTTTCTAACCAGTGCGTTTCTGAGCAGTGTGTGTCTGACCACTGTGTTTACGACCACTGTGTTTATGACCAGTGTGTTTCTGAACACTGTGTTTCTGACCAGTGTGTTTTTGACCACTGTGTTTCTGACCACTGTGTTTCTGACCACTGTGTTTCTGACCACTGTGTTTCTGACCAGTGTGTTTCTGACCAGTGTGTTTCTGACCACTGTGTTTCTGACCACTGTGTTTCTGACCACTGTGTTTCTGACCACTGTGTTTCTGACCAGTGTGTTTCTGACCAGTGTGTATCTGACCACTGTGTTTCTGACCAGTATGTTGCTGACCACTGTGTTTCTCTCCAGTGTGTTTTTGACCTGTGTGTTTCTGACCACTGTGCTTCTTGCAAGGGTGTTTCTGACCAGGGTGTTTGTGACCACTGTGTTCTGACCAGTGTGTTTCTGACCACTGTGTTCCCGATCACTATGTTTATGACCACTGTGTTTCCGACCTGCGTCTTTCTGACAACTTTGTTTCTGACCACTGTGTTTCTGACTACTGTGTTTCTGACCACTGTGTTCCTGACCAGTGTGTTTCTGACCAGTCTGTTTCTGACCAGTGTGTTTCTGACTAGTGTGTTTCTGCCCACTGTGTTGCTGACCAGTGTGTTTCTGACCAGTCTGTTTCTGACCAGTGTGTTTCTGACTAGTGTGTTTCTGCCCACTGTGTTGCTGACCAGTGTGTTTCTGACCAGTCTGTTTCTGACCAGTGTGTTTCTGACTAGTGTGTTTCTGACCAGTGTGTTTCTGACCACTGTGTTTCTGACCAGTGTGTTTCTGACCACTGTGTTTCTGACCACTGTGTTTCTGACCAGTGTGTTTCTGGCCAGTGTGTTTCTGACCAGTGTGTTTCTGACCAGTGTGTTTCTGACCAGTGTGTCTCTGACCCTTATGTTTCTGACCCCTCTGTTTCTGACCAGTGTGTTTCTGACCAGTGTGTTTCTGACCACTGTGTTTTTGACCAGTGTGTTTCTGACTAGTGTGTTTCTGACCACTGTGTTGCTGACCAGTGTGTTTATGACCAGTGTGTTTCTGACCGGTGTGTTTCTAACCACTGTGTTTCTGACCACTGTGTTATTGACCACCCTGTTTCCGACCACTGTGTTCCTGACCACCGTGTTTCTGACTACTGTGTTTCTGACCACTGTCTTTCTCACTGCTTTGTTTCTTACCACTGTGTTTCCGACCACTGTGTTTCTGACCACTGTGTTTCTGATCACTGTGTTTCTGACCACTGTGTTTCTGACTACCGTGTTTCTGGCCACTCTGTTTCTGACAACTGTGTTACTATGATACTGACCAGTGTGTTTGTGACCGTTGTGTTTCTGACCAACGTGTTTCTGTCCCGTGTGTTTCTGACCACTTTGGTTCTGACCACCGTGTTTCTGACCTCTGTGTTTCTGACCATTGTGTTTCGGACCACTCTGTTCCTGATCACTGTTTCTGACCAGTGTGGTTCTGACCACTGTGTTTATGACCAGTGTGTTTCTGACCACAGTGTTCCTGACCAGTATGTTTCTGGCCAGTGTCTTTCTGACCACAGTGTTTCTGACCAGTGTGTTTCTGACCAGTGTGTCCTTGATCACTGTGTTTCTGACCACTGTGTTCCTGACCACTGTGTTTCTGACCAGTGTGTTTCTGACCACTTTTTTCCTGACCAGTGTGTTTCCGACCTGTGTGTTTCTGAACAGTGTTCTACTGACCACTGCGTTTCCAACCAGTGTGTTTCTAACCACTGTCTTTATGACCAGTGTGTTTCTGACCACTATGCTTCTGACCACTGTGTTTCTGACCACTGTGTTCACGACCACTGTGTTTCTGACCAATGTGTTTCTGACCACTGTGTTTCTGACCCCATGTGTTTCTGACCACTCTGTTTCTGACAAGTGTGTTCATGAACACTGTGCTTCTGACCACTTGTTTCTGACCAGTGTGTTTCTGACCAGTGTGTTTCTGACCACAGTGTTTCTGACCATTGTGTTTCTGACCAGTGTGTTTCTGTCCAGTGTGTTTCTGCCCAGTCTGTTTATGACCAGTGTGTTTCTGACCAGTGTCTTTCTGACCCCTGTGTTTCTGACCTGTGTGTTTCTGACCAGTGTGTTTCCAACCACTGCGTTTCTGACCACTGTGTTTCTGACCAGTGTGTTTCTGACCAGTTTTTTTCTGACCACTTTATTTCTGACCACTGTATTTCTGACCAGTGTGTTTCTGACCACTGTGTTTCTGACCAGTGTGTTTCTGACCAGTGCGTTTCTGAGCAGTGTGTGTCTGACCACTGTGTACACGACCACTGTGTTTATGACCAGTGTGTTTTGAGCACTGTGTTTCTGACCAGTGTGTTTCCGACCACTGTGTTTCTGACCACTGTGTTTTTAACCACGGTGTTTATGACCAGAGTGTTTCTGACCACTGTGTATCCGACCACTGTGTTTCTAACCAGTGTGTTGCTGACCACCGTGTTTCTGTCCAGTGTGTTTCTGACCACTGTGTTTCTGGCCAGTGTGTTTCTGACCAGTGTGTTGTGACCACTGTGTTCTGACTATTGTGTTTCTTACCACTATGTTTCTGACCAGTGTGTTTCTGACAAGTGTGTTTCTGACCAGTGTGTTTCTGACCAGTGTATTTCTGACCAGAGTGTTTCTGACCACTGTGTTTCTGACCCCTGTGTTACTGACCAGTGTGTTTCTGACTAGTGTGTTTCTGACCACTGTGTTTCTGACCAGTGTGTTTCTGACCATTGTGTTTCTGACCATTGTGTCTCTGACAAGTGTGTTGCTGACCACTGTGTTTATGTCCAGTGTGTTTCTGACCTGTGTGTTTCTGACCAATGTGTTTCTGGCCAGTGTGTTTCTGACCAGTGTGTTTCTTACCAGTGTGTTTCTGACCATTGTGTTCCCGACCAGTGTATTTCTGACCACTATGTTTCCGACCTGTGTGTTTGTGACCACTTTTTTTCTGACCACTGTGTTTCTCACCACTGTGTTTCTGACCACTGTGTTTCTGACCAGTGTGTTTCTGACCACCCTGTTTCTGACCACTGTGTTTCCGACCAGTGTGTTTATGACCAGTGTGTTTCTGACCACTGTTTTTCTGACCACTGTGTTTCTCACCACTGTGTTTCTGACCACTGTGTTTCTGACCAGTGTGTTTCTGACCACCCTGTTTCTGACCACTGTGTTTCCGACCAGTGTGTTTATGACCAGTGTGTTTCTGGCCAGTGTGTTTCTGACCTGTGTGTTTCTGACCAGTGTGTTTCTGACCACTGTGTTGCTTACCCCTGTGTTTCTGACCAGTGTGTTTCTGACCACTGTGTTTCTTACCAGTGTGTTTCTGACCTGTGTGTTTCTGACCAGTGTGTTTCTGACCACTGTGTTGCTTACCCCTGTGTTTCTGACCAGTGTGTTTCTGACCACTGTGTTTCTTACCAGTGTGTTTCTAACCACTGTGTTTCTGACCACTGTGTTTCTGACTAGTGTATTTTTGACCAGTGTGTTTCTGACCACTGTGTTTCTGACCACTGTGTTTTTTACCACAGTGTGTCTGACCACTGTGTTTCTAAACATTGTGTTTCTGACCAGTGTGTTTCTGACCAGTGTGTTTCTGACCACTGTGTTTCTGACCACTGTGTTTCTGACCACTGTCTTTCTGACCACTCTGTTTCCGACCACTGTGTTCCTGACCAACGTGTTTCTGACCACTGTGTTTCTGATCGCTAGTTTCTAACCACTGTGTTTCTGACCATTGTGTTTTTGAAAACTGTGTTTCTCACCTGTGTGTTTCTAACCACTATCTTTCTGACCAGTGAGTTTCTGACCAGTGTGTTTCTGACCACAGTGTTTCTGACCACTGTGTTTCTGACATTTGTGTTTTTGACCACTGTGTTTCTGACCACTGTGTTTCTGGCCACTGTGTTTCTGACCAGTGTGTTTCTGACCACAGTGTTTCTGGCCAGTGTGTTACTGACCACTGTGTTTCTGACCACTGTGTTTCTGACCAGTGTGTTTCTGGCCACTATGTTTCTGACCAGTGTGTTTCTGACCAGTGTGTTTCTGACCAGTGTGTTTCTGAACAGTGTTTTTCTGACCACTGTGTTTCTGACTACTGTGTTTTTGACCACCGTGTTTCTGACAAGTGTGTTTCTGACCACTGTGTTTCTGAACACTGTGTTTCTGGCCACTGTGTTTCTGACCACTCTGTTTGTGACCAGTGTGTTTCTGACCACTGTGTTTCTGACCAGTGTGTTTCTGACCACTGTGTATCTGACCACATTGTTTCTGACCAGTCTGTTTCTGACCACTTTGTTTCTTACCAGTGTGTTTCTGACCAGTGAGTTTCTAACCACTGTGTTTCTGACCAGTGAGTTTCTGATCACTGTGTTCCTGACCAATGTGTTTCTGACAACTGTGTTTCTTACCACTGTGTTTCTGACCACTGTGTTTCTGACCAGTGTGTTTCTGACCAGTGTGTTTCTGACCACAGTGTTTCTGACCACTGTGTTTCTGACATGTGTGTTTCTGACCACTGCGTTTCTGACCACTGTGTTTCTGGCCACTGTGTTTCTGACCAGTGTGTTTCTGACCACTGTGTGTTCTGGCCAGTGTGTTTCTGACCACTGTGTTTCTGACCACTGTGCTTCTGACCAGTGTTTTTTCTGGCCACTATGTTTCTGCCCAGTGTGTTTCTGACCACTGTGATTCTGACCAGTGTGTTTCTGACCAGTGTGTTTCTGACCAGTGTATTTCTTACCAGTGTGTTCCTGACCAGTGTGTTTCTGACCAGTGTGTTTCTGACCACTGTGTTTCTGACCAGTGTGTTTCAGACCAGTGTGTTTCTGACCAGTGTGTTCTGACCAGTGTGTTTATGACCAGTGTGTTTCTGACCACTGTATTTCTGACCAGTGTGTTTTTGACCAGTGTGTTTCAGACCACTGTGTTTCTGACCACTGTGTTTCTGACCAGAGTGTTTCTGACCAGTGTGTTTCAGACCACTGTGTTTCTGACCACTGTGTTTATGACCAGTGTGTTTCTGACCAGTGTGTTTCAGACCACTGTGTTTCTGACCACTGTGTTTCTGACCAGAGTGTTTCTGACCAGTGTGTTTCAGACCACTGTGTTTCTGACCACTGTGTTTATGACCAGTGCGTTTTTGACCACTGTGTTTTTGAGCACTGTGTTTCTGACCACAGTGGTTCTGACCAGTGTGTTTCTGACCACTGTGTTTCTGACCACTGTGCTTCTGACCACTGTGTTTATGACCACTGTGTTTCTGACCACAGTGGTTCTGACCAGTGTGTTTCTGACCACTGTGTTTCTGACCACTGTGCTTCTGACCACTGTGTTTATGACCACTATGTTTCTGACCAGTGTGTTTCTGACCACTGTATTTATGACCATTCTGTTTCTGACCACCGTGTTTCTGACCACTGTGTTTCTGATCAACGTGTTGTTGACCAGTGTGTTTATGACCACTGTATTTCTGACTACTGTGTTTCTGACCACTGTGTTTCTGACCAGTGTGTTTCTGACCAATGTGTTTCAGACTAGTGTGTTTCTGACCAGTGTATTTCTGACCACTGTGCTTCTGACTACTGTGATTCTGATCACTGTGTCTCTGACGAGTGTGTTTCTGACCACTGTGTTTCTGACTACTGGGTTCCTGACCAGTGTGTTTCTGACCACTGTGTTTCTGACCAGTGTGTTTCTGACCACTGTGTTTCTGACCAGTGTGTTTCTGACCACTGTGTTTCTGACTACTGGGTTCCTGACCAGTGTGTTTCTGACCACTGTGTTTCTGACCAGTGTGTTTCTGACCACTGTGTTTCTGACCAGTGTGTTTCTGACCACAGTGTTTCGGACCAGTGTGTTTCTGACCAGTCTGTTTATGACCAGTGTGTTTCTGATCACCGTCTTTAAGACCAGTGTGTGTCTGACCATTGGGTTTCTAACCACTGGGTTTCTGACCAGTGTGTTTCTGACCACTGTGTTTCTGACCTGTGTGTTTCTGACCACAGTGTTTCTGACGAGTGTGTTTCTGACCAGTGTGTTTCTGATCACTGTGTTTCTGACCAGTGTGTTTATGACTAGTGTGTTTATGACAAGTGTGTTCTTGACCAGTGTGTTTCTGACCATTGTGTTTCTGACAAGTGTGTTTCTGACCAGTGTGTTTATGACCACTATGTTTCTGACCACCATGCTTGTGACAAGTGTGTTTCTGACCGGTGTGTTTCTGAACGTCGTGTTTCTGACCACTGTATTTCTGACCACTATGTTTCTGACCATTGTGTTTCTGACCAATGTGTTTCTGACCACTGTGTTTCTGACCAATGTGTTTATGACCAGTGTGTTTCTTACCACTGTGTTCCTGACCACTGTGTTTCTGACCGCTAAGTTTCTGACCACTGTGTTTCCGATCATTGTTTTTCTGACATTGGTGTTTCTGACCACTGTGTTCCTGACCACTGTGTTTCTGACCGCTAAGTTTCTGACCACTGTGTTTCCGATCATTGTTTTTCTGACATTGGTGTTTCTGACCACTGTGTTCCTGACCAGTGTGTTTCTGTCCTCTGTGTTTCTGACCACTGTCTTTCTGACCATTGTGTTTCTGACCACTGTGTTTCTGACCACTGTGCTTCTGACCAGTGTACTTCTGACCACTGTGCTCCTGACCACTGTATTCCTGTCCACTGTGTTTCTGACGACTGTGTTCCTGACCACTATGTTTCTGACCTGTGTGTTTCTGACCACTGTGTTTCTGACCAGTGTGTTTCCGACCACTGTGTTTCTGGCCATTGGGTTTCTGCCCAATGTGTTTGTGACAACTGTGTTTCTGACCAGTGTGTTTCTGACCACTGTGTTTCTGACCACCGTGTTTCTGACCACTGTGTTTCTGACCAGTGTGTTTCTGACCAGTTTATTTCTGACCAGTGTGTTTCTGACCAATGTGTTTCTGACCACTGTGTTTCTGACCATTATGTTTCTGACCACCATGTTTCTGACCACTGTGTTTCTGACCACTGTGTTTCTGACCAATGTGTTTCTGTCCAGTGTGCTTATGACCACTGTGTTTCTCACCACTGTGTTTCTGACCTGTGTGTTTCTCACCACTGTGTTTCTGACCAGTTTGTTTCTGACCCCTGTGTTTCTGACCACTGTGTTCCTGATCCGTGTGCTTCTGACCACTATGTTTATGACCAGTGTGTTTATGACCACTGTGTTTCGGACCAGTGTGTTTCTGACCAGTGTGTTTCTGACACTTGTGTTTCTGACAGTGTGTTTCTGATCACTGTGTCTCTGACCAGTGTGTTCCTGGCCACTGGGTTCTGACCACTGGGTTTCTGACCAGTGTGTTTCTGACCACTCTGTTTCTTTCCAGTGTGTTTCTGAGCAGTGAGTTTCTGACCACTGTGTTCCTGACCAATGTGTTTCTGACAACTGTGTTTCTTACCACTGTGTTTCTGACCACTGTGTTTCTGACCAGTGTCTTTCTGACTAGTGTGTTTCTGACCACAGTGTTTCTGACCACTGTGTTTCTGACATGTGTGTTTCTGACCACTTCGTTTCTGACCACTGTGTTTCTGGCCACTGTGTTTCTGACCAGTGTGTTTCTGACCACTGTGTTTCTGGCCAGTGTGTTTCTGACCACTGTGTTTCTGACCAGTGTGTTTCTGACCAGTGTGTTTCTGACCACTGTGTTTCTGACCGGTGTGTTTCTGACCAGTGTGTTTTTGACCAGTGTGTTTCTGACCACTGTGTTTCTGACCACTGTGTTTCAGACCAGTGTGTTTCTGACCAGTGTGTTTCTGACCAGTGTGTTTCTGACAAGTGTGTTTCTGACCACTCTGTTTCTGACCACTGTGTTTGTGACCAGTGTGTTTATGACCAGTGTGTTTCTGACCACTGTGTTTCTGACCAGTGTGTTTCTGACCAGTGTGTTTCTGACCAGTGTGTTTCTGACAAGTGTGTTTCTGACCACTCTGTTTCTGACCACTGTGTTTGTGACCAGTGTGTTTATGACCAGTGTGTTTCTGACCACTGTATTCCTGACCAGTGTGTTTCTGACCAGTGTGTTTCAGACCACTGTGTTTCTGACCATTGTGTTTCTGACCAGAGTGTTTCTGACCAGTGCGTTTCATACCACTGTGTTTCTGACCACTATGTTTATGACCAGTGTGTTTTTCACCACTGTGTTTCTGAGCAGTGTGTTTCTGACCACAGTGTTTCTGACCAGTGTGTTCTTGACCACTGTGTTTCTGACCACTGTGTTTGTGACCACTGTGTTTATGACCACTATGTTTCTGACCAGTGTGTTTCTGACCACTGTATTTCTGACCATTCTGTTTCTGACCACCGTGTTTCTGATCACTGTGCTTCTGACCAACGTGTTGTTGACCAGTGTGTTTATGACCACTGTATTTCTTACTACTGTGTTTCTGACCACTGTGTTTCTGACCAGTGTGTTTCTGACCAATGTGTTTCGGATTAGTGTGTTTCTGACCAGTGTATTTCTGACCACTGTGCTTTTGACTACTGTGGTTCTGATCACTGTGTCTCTGACCAGTGTGTTTCTGACCACTGGGTTTCTGACTAATGGGTTCCTGACCAGTGTGTTTCTGACCACTGTGTTTCTGACCAGTGTGTTTCTGACCACTGTGTTTCTGACCAGTGTGTTTCTGACCACTGTGTTTCAGACCAGTGTGTTTCTGAAGAGTCTGTTTATGACCAGTGTGTTTCTGATCACCGTCTTTAAGACCAGTGTGTGTCTGACCATTGGGTTTCTAACCAGTGTGTTTCTGACCACTGTGTTTCTGACCAGTGTGTTTCTGACCACTGTGTGTCTGACGAGTGTGTTTCTGACCAGTGTGTTTCTGACCACTGTGTTTCTGACCAGTGTGTTTATGACTAGTGTGTTTATGACCAGTGTGTTTATGACCAGTGTGTTTCTGACCGGTGTGTTTCTAAACGATGTGTTTCTGACCACTGTGTTTCTGACCACTATGTTTCTAACCATTGTGTTTCTGACCAATGTGTTTCTGACCACTGTATTTCTGACCAGTGTGTTTATGACCAGTGTGTTTCTGACCACTGTGTTCCTGACCACTGTGTTTCTGACTGCTGAGTTTTTGACCACTGTGTTTCCGACCACTGTGTTTCTGATATTGGTGTTTCTGACCACTTTCTTCCTGACCAGTGTGTTTCTGTCCTCTATGTTTCTGACCACTGTGTTTCTGACCATTGTGTTTCCGGCCACTGTGTTTCTGACCACTGTGCTTCTGACCAGTGTGCTTCTGACCACTGTGCTCCTGACCACTGTATCCCTGTCCACTGTGTTTCTGACCACTGTGTTCCTGACCACTGTGTTTCTGACCTGTGTGTTTCTGACCACTGTGTTTCTGACCAGTGTATTTCTGACCACTGTGTTTCTGACCATTGGGTTTCTGCCCAATGTGTTTGTGACAACTGTGTTTCTGAACAGTGTGTTTCTGACCACTGTGTTTCTGACCAACGTGTTTCTGACCACTGTGTTTCTGACCAGTGTGTTTCTGACCAGTTTATTTCTGACCAGTGTGTTTCTGACCAATATGTTTCTGACCACTGTGTTTCTGAACATTGTGTTTCTGACCACCGTGTTTCTGACCACTGTGTTTCTGAACACTGTTTTTCTGACCAATGTGTTTCTCTCCAGTGTGCTTATGACCACTGTGTTTCTCACCACTGTGTTTCTGACCAGTGTGTTTCTGACCACTGTGTTTCTGACCAGTGTGTTTCTGACCACTGTGTTTCTGACCACTGTGTTTCTGACCATGGTGTTTCTGGCCACTGTGTTCCTGACCCGTGTGCTTCTGACCACTGTGTTTATGACCAGTGTGTTTATGACCACTGTGTTTTGGACCAGTGTGTTTCTGACCAGTGCGTTTCTGCCCCTTGTGTTTCTGACAGCGTGTATCTGATCACTGTGTCTCTGACCAGTGTGTTTCTGACCACTGGGTTCTGACCACTGGGTTTCTGACCAGTGTGTTTCTGACCACTGTGTTTCTTTCTAGTGTGTTTCTGACCACTGTGTTTCTGACCAGTGTATTTCTGACCACTGTGTTTCGGACCAGTGTGTTTCTGACCAGTCTGTTTATGACAAGTGTGTTTCTGATCACTGTTTTTAAGACCAGTGTGTTTCTGACCACTGTGTTTCTGACCAGTGTATTTCTGACCACTGTGTTTCGGACCAGTGTGTTTCTGACCAGTCTGTTTATGACAAGTGTGTTTCTGATCACTGTTTTTAAGACCAGTGTGTGTCTGACCATTGGGTTTCTGACCACTGGGTTTCTGACCAGTGTGTTTCTTACCACTGTATTTCTGACCAGTATGTTTCTGACCACTGTGATTCTGACCAGTGTGTTTCTGACCAGTGTGTTTCTGACCACTGTGTTTCTGACCACTGGGTTTCTGACCAGTGTGTTTCTTACCACTGTATTTCTGACCAGTATGTTTCTGACCACTGTGATTCTGACCAGTGTGTTTCTGACCAGTGTGTTTCTGACCACCGTGTTTCTGACCTTCACGTGTCTGACCACTGTGTTTCTGACCACTGTGTTTCTGACCACGGTGTTTCTGACCACTGTGTTACTGACCATTGTGTCTCTGTCCACTGTGTTTCCGACCACTGTGTTTCTGACCACTGTGTTTCTGACCACCGTGTTTCTGACCAGTGTATATCTGACCACTGTGTTTCTCACTACTGTGTTTCTCACCACTGTGTTTCTGACCAGTGTGTTTCTGACCACTGTGTTTCTGACCACTGTGTTTCTCACCTGTGTGTTTCTGACCACTGTCATTCTGACCACTGCGTTTCTGACCACTGTGTTTCTGACCAGTGTGTTCTGACCACTGTGTTTCTAACCAGTGTGTTCTGACCACTGTGTTTCTGACCACTGTGTTTCTGACCACTGTGTTTCTAACTAGTGTGTTTCTGACCACTGTGTTACTGACCACTGTGTTTCTGACCACTGTCTTTCTCACCAGTGTGTTCTTGACCACTGTGTTTTTGACCACTGTGTTTCTGACCACTGTATTTCGGACCACTGTGTTTCTGACCACTGTGTTTCTGACCACTGTGTTCCTGAAAAGTGTATTTCTGACCACCGTGTTTCTGACGACTGTGTTTCTGACCAGTGTCTTTCTGACCAGTGTGTTTCTCACCAGTGTGCTTCTGACCACCGTGTTTATGACCACTATGTTTCTGACCACTGTGTTTCTGACCACCGTGTTTAACACCAGTGTGTTTCTGACCAGTGTGTTTCTGACCATTGTGTTTCTGACCACTGTGTTTCTGACCGCCGTGTTTTTAACCATTGTGTTTCTGACCAGTGTGTTTCTGACCACTATGTTTCTGACCAGTGTGTTTTACTGGTCTGACCGCAGCCAGTTCCCACTTCTCGAAAACCAGTTCGCACCACTATGCAACCAGTTTGCACCACTCCACAACCAGTTCACACCACTTTGCAGCCAGTTCGCACCACTCCGCAACCAGTTTGCACCAGTTTGCAGCCACTTTGCACCTCTTCGCAACCAGTTCGCACCACTCCGCACCCAGATGGCACCACTCCGCAACCAGTTGTCACCACTCCGCAACCAGTTCACACCACTCCGCAACCAGTTTGCACCACTCCGCAGCCAGTTTGCACCACTTTTACAACCAGATCGGACCACTCCGCAACCAATAGGAACCACTCTGCAACCGGTTTGCACCACTCTGCAACCAGTTCGCAACACTCCACAACCAGTTCGCACCACTCCGCAACCAGTTCGCACCACTCCGAAACCAGTTCGCACCACTCCGCAACCAGTTTGCACCACTCAGCAACCAGTTTGCACTACTCCAGAGCCAGTTCTCACCACTCCGAAACCAGTTCACAGCACTCTGCAACCAGTTCGAACCACTTTGCAACCAGTTCGCACCACTCCGCAACCAGTTCTCACCACTCGACAACCAGTTCGCAGCTTTCTGCAACCAGTTCGCACCTCTCCGCAACCAGTTCACACCACTCGGCAACCGGTTTGCACCACTCCGCAACCAGTTCACACCACTCCGCAATTAGTTCGCACCACTCTGCAGCCAGTTCGCACCAATTCTACAACCAGTTTGCACCACTCCGCAACCAGTACGAACCACTCCGCACCCGGTTCGCACCACTCTGAAACCAGTTCGGACCACTCCTCAACCAGTTCGCACCACTCCACAACCAGTTTGCACCACTCCACAACCAGTTCGCACCACTCCGCAACCAGTTTGCTGCACTCCGCAACCAGTTCACACCACTCCGCAACCAGTTTGCTCCACTATGTAACCAGTTCGCAGCATTCCGCAACCGGTTTGCACCACTCCGCAACCAGTTCGCACCACTCCACAGCCAGTTCGCACCACTCCGAAACCAGTTCGCACAGCTTCACAACCAGTTCGCACCACTCCGCAACCAGCTTGCACCACTCCACAACCAATTCACACCACTCCGCAACCAGTACGCACCACTCTGCAACCAGTTTGCACCACTCCGCAACCAGTTCGCACCACAGCGCAACCAGTTCGCACCACTCCGCAGCCAGTTCGCACTTCTCAGAAACCAGTTCGCACCACTCTCCAACCAGTTCGCACCACTCTGCAACCAGTGCGCTCCACTCCGCAGCCAGTTCGCACCACTCCGCAACCAGTTCGCACCACTTTGCAACCAGTTTGCACCTCTCCGCAACCAGTTCGCACCACTCCGCAACCAGTTCGCACCACTCCGCAACCAGTTGTCACCACTCCGCAACCAGATCACACCATTCTGCAACCAGTTCGCACCACTCCACAGCCAGTTTGCTCCACTTCCGCAACCAGTTTGAACCACTCCGCAACCAGTAGGAACCACTCCGCAACCGGTTCGCACCACTCTGAAACCAGTTCGCACCACTCCGCAACCGGTTTGCACCACTCCGCAACCAGTTCGCACAACTCCGCAACCAGTTCGAACCACTCCGCAACCAGTTCGCTCCACTCGGCAACCAGTTTGCACCACTCTGCAACCAGTTTGAACCACTCAACAACCACTTCGCACCACTCCGCAACCAGTTTGCACCACTCCGCAACCAGTTCGCACCACGCCGCAACCAGTTTGCACCACTCTGCAGCCAGTTCGCACCACTCCGCAACTAGTTCGCACCACTCTGTAACCACTTCACACCTCTCCGCAACCAGTTCGCACCAGTCCGCAACCAGTTCGCACCACGCCGCAACCAGTTCGCACCATTCCGCAACCGGTTCGCACCACTCTGCAACCACTTCACACCTCTCCGCAACCAGTTCGCACCAGTCCGCAACCAGTTCGCACCACGCCGCAACCAGTTCGCACCATTCCGCAACCGGTTCGCACCACTCTGCAACCACTTCACACCTCTCCGCAACCAGTTCGCACCAGTCCGCAACCAGTTCGCACCACGCCGCAACCAGTTCGCACCATTCCGCAACCGGTTCGCACCACTCTGCAACCACTTCACACCTCTCCGCAACCAGTTCGCACCAGTCCGCAACCAGTTCGCACCACGCCGCAACCAGTTCGCACCATTCCGCAACCGGTTCGCACCACTCTGCAACCACTTCACACCTCTCCGCAACCAGTTCGCACCAGTCCGCAACCAGTTCGCACCACGCCGCAACCAGTTCGCACCATTCCGCAACCGGTTCGCACCACTCTGCAACCACTTCACACCTCTCCGCAACCAGTTCGCACCAGTCCGCAACCAGTTCGCACCACGCCGCAACCAGTTCGCACCATTCCGCAACCGGTTCGCACCACTCTGCAACCACTTCACACCTCTCCGCAACCAGTTCGCACCAGTCCGCAACCAGTTCGCACCACGCCGCAACCAGTTCGCACCATTCCGCAACCGGTTCGCACCACTCTGCAACCACTTCACACCTCTCCGCAACCAGTTCGCACCAGTCCGCAACCAGTTCGCACCACGCCGCAACCAGTTCGCACCATTCCGCAACCGGTTCGCACCACTCTGCAACCACTTCACACCTCTCCGCAACCAGTTCGCACCAGTCCGCAACCAGTTCGCACCACTCCGCAACCAGTCCTCCCCCCCCCCCCCAACCAGTTGGCACCAGTCTGCAACCAGTTCGCACCAATCCACAACCAGTTCGCACCACTCCGCAACCAGTTTGCACCACCTCGCAACCAGTTTGCACCACTTCGTAACCAGTTCGTACCACTCTGCAGCCAGTTTGCACCGCTTCGCAACCAGTTCGCACCACTCCCCAACCAGTTCCCACCACTTTGCAACCAGTTTGCACCACTCCACAACCAGTTCACACCACTCCACAACCAGTTCGCACCACTTTGCAACCAGTTTGCACCATTCCACAACCAGTTCGCACCACTCCGCAACAAGTTCGCACCTCTCCGCAGCCAGTTTGCACCACTCCACAACCAGTTCGCACCACTCCGCCACCAGTTCACACCACTGTTCAACCCTTTTCCACCACTGCGCAGCCAGTTTGCACCACTTCGCAGCCAATTTGCACCACTCCACACACAGTTCGCACCTCTCCGGAACCAGTTTGCACCACTCCACAACCAGTTCGCACCACTCCGCAACCATTTCGCACCACTCCGCAACCAGCTCATCACTCCGCAACCAATTCGCACCACTCGGCAACCAGTTCGCACCACTCCCCAGCCAGTTCGCACCACTCAACAACCGGTTCGCACCACTCTGAAACCAGTTCGCACCACTCCGCAACCAGTTTGCACCGCTCCGCAACCAGTTCGAACCACTTCGCAACCAGTTTGCACTACTCCGCAACCAGTTTGCACCACTCTGCAGCCAGTTCGGACCACTCCACAACCAGTTCGCACCACTCCGCAACCAGTTTGCACCACTGCGCAACCACTTCGCACCACTCCGCAACCAGTTTACACCACTCCGCAATCAGTTTGCACCACTCCGCAACCAGTTCGCACCACTCCACAGCCAGTTCGCACCACTCCAAAACCAGTTCGCACCACTCTGCAACCAGTTCGCACCACTCCGCAACCCGTTCGCACCAATCCGCAGCCAGTTCTCACCACTCCCCAACCAGTTCTCACCACTCCGAAACCAGTTCGCACCACTCCGCAGCCAGTTCGCACCACTTCTGCAACCAGCTCGCACCACTCCGCAACCAGTACGAACAACTCTGCAACCGGTTCGCACCACTCTGAAACCAGTTTGCACCACTCCACAACCCGTTTGCACCACTCCGCAATCAGTTTGCACCACTCCGCAACCAGTTTGCACCACTCCGCAACCAGTTTGCACTACTCCGCAACCAGTTCGAACCACTCTGCAACAAGTTCGCTCCACTCTGCAACCAGATTGGACCACTCTGCAACCAGTTTGCACCACTCTGAACCAGTTCGCACCACTTTACAATACGTTTTCACCACTCCGCAACCAGTTCACACCACTCCGCAACCAGTTCGCACCACTCCACAACCGGTTCGCACCACTCGGCAACCAGTTCGCACCACTCTGCAACCAGTTTGCACCAGTCCGCAACCAGTTCGCACCACTCCACGACCAGTTCGCAACACTCCGCAACCAGTTTGCACCACCCTGCAACCAGCTCGCACCACTCCGCAACCAGTTTGC
>SZWC01000195.1:0-17460 GCA_023375785.1 Penium margaritaceum
GTCAGCACACTCTGACAAGGCAATCCTAAGACCAAGGACCTTTTTGGATATTTCTCCCATCAGGTGTTGACCCTGGACCTCTTGCCTTTTTCTTTTCTCAGGCTAAGGCATGGAGCCATCACCCATGACCACCCAGACATCGGCGGTCCATGACCCCTGAAACTTCAAAAATTCATATCTCCCAATCCGACCGTTGGATTGGCCTGAAACTTGGAGTGTAGATAATTTGCAACCTGATCTTTCCAATGCGGAAGACGGATCAACGATCGAAGCAGGCATCTAGAAGTTTTCTGGAACTTGCTCCTGTGGACCTGAAATTGAGCCGGATGGCTCCTTTCCCGACAGTCTCCCACTTTGTCGCAGTCAGAGTGGGCTGAGTCCACATGCCTTCATACGGAACTGCTGCTTCTCACGGGTCACTGCCTTGGTGCAGAAATCAGCGACCTGCCTGCTGGTTGGAGTAAACTCCAGTTTGATAGCACCCTCCTGCATCATGTACTTGATGAAGTGATATGCGATGTCAATGTGCTTGGTGCGTGCATGGTGCTCACGATTCTTGGCGAGTGCGATTGCACTCTGGTTGTCGACGCGCACAGGAACTGGAACTGCTACACTCGCACTTATCTCCGCCATGAGACGTTGGAGCCAAAATGCTTCCTTGGCTCCAAAGCTGAGAGAGACGTACCCTGCTTCTGTGCTCGAGGTGGCCACGAGCACCTGTCACTTGCTGCACTAGCTGATGGCAGCTCCATTCACGAGAAACACATGTCCTCAGATGGACTTGCTGGTCTCAGGATTTGAAGCTCAATCTGCATCTGTGTAGCCGATGATGTTGTTGTCGTTGCCGATGTAGGTGATGCCGACGTTGATGGTTTCAGCAAGGTAGCGGAAGATCCGCTTCACTGCCTTCTGGTGCTCCGGTGCGGGATTAGCCATGTACTTGCTCACAGCGCTCACAGCCTATGCGAGGTCCGGCCTGGTTGCCACCATCAAATACATAAGACTGCCGACGGCGCTCTGGTACTTCTGCCGCTCAACTACATCTGCTTCTCCACTGAAGCTAACGAGGTACTACCGCGTCTCCCGCGGTGTGCCAATGGGTTTGGCCTCTGCAATGCCGAACCGCTACAGGACGTCCTTGATATAGCGATTCTGCTGTAGCGAAAGAGAGCGTGATTTGCGGTCACGCGTGATCTGGATGCCAAGTATGACGCCTCCTCGAGATCAGACATCTCGAAGCGCTCCTGCATGGCCCCCTTGAACTCCTGCAGTGCAGAGATGGTGTTGGAAAGGAGGAGCATGTCATCCACATAGACAACGATGATGAGGATCTCATATTCATGCTGCCAGCAATACACGCTATAGTCAAACTCGCTGCGCTCAAACCCCATGCACTGCAAAACTGCATCCAACTTCTGGTTCCAAGCACGCGACGCTTGCTTGAGGCCGTACAGCGACTTCTACAACTTGCAAACCAGGTGCTCCTGGCCATCCATGACGAACCCCTCCGGCTGCTCCATGTAGATCTCCTCCTCCAAGTCACCATTCAAGAATGCCGTCTTGACATCCATGTGGTGAACCTCGAAGTCCTCAGCTGCTGCATAAGAGAGGAGCGTGTGCATAGAGGCAAACTTTGCAACAGGGACAAACGTTTCTATGTAGTCGATGCCCTTCTTCTGGGAGTAGCCCTTCGCGACCAGCCTCGCCTTGTATTTTCCAGGTTGCCANAGGCCGTACAGCGACTTCTACAACTTGCAAACCAGGTGCTCCTGGCCATCCATGACGAACCCCTCCGGCTGCTCCATGTAGATCTCCTCCTCCAAGTCACCATTCAAGAATGCCGTCTTGACATCCATGTGGTGAACCTCGAAGTCCTCAGCTGCTGCATAAGAGAGGAGCGTGTGCATAGAGGCAAACTTTGCAACAGGGACAAACGTTTCTATGTAGTCGATGCCCTTCTTCTGGGAGTAGCCCTTCGCGACCAGCCTCGCCTTGTATTTTCCAGGTTGCCATCTTCTCCCCGCTTCTTCTTAAACACCCACTTGCACTTTATCACCTTGCGTCTAGGTGGACGCTCAGTCAGTGCCGTTTTCCAGCTACGAGTGTATCTCCTGCTGCACGGCTTGCGCCCAATCTGCTGCATCCAGTGCAACCATGGCCTTCTTGTATGACGTTGGCTCATTTGAATTAGCTGTAACTGCGACGTTCATCTGTTCTGGTTTTTGCAGCATCTAGAAATGACCGCGCTCACCAGGCTTGTAACGCACCCTAAGAGGGCACCTGCGACCTGGTGCCGGAGCGTTAGCGGGCGGCTGGCACGGTACTGCTAATACAACTGCTGCTGCTGGTGGTGCTACATCTCCCTCCTCTGCTTCTGCCGATGAGGATGCTGTATTTCCTACATCAGGCATGGGAGAGTAGAGTGATTCTCCCACTGTCACAATAGAGGAAGGGTCGGGAGAGACTGGATCAGGAAGGATTTCTGCTCCCACTGTCTCGTCAGTTGCTGGTTCCGCTGCCTCTTCACAGACAATGTTGGTGCCGATGACGCTCTCATTGAAGACGACATCCCTGGAGATGATGACGTGGCCTGTATCCCTCTCGTAGAGGCGATACGCCTTGCTTGCCACATCGTAGCCAATCATCAGCATCTATGCACTCTTTGCGTCCCATTTCAGCCGCTTTTCCTTGGGCACGTGCATGTGCGCCAGGCTGCCAAATGCTCGGAGATGATCCACGCTTGGTTTCTTGCCGAACCACGCCTCGTACGGCGTCATGTGCTCTTGCGCCTTAGTTGGACTACGGTTCTTGATGTAGACCGCAGTGCTCACGGCTTCAGCCCACAAGTCGTAGGTAAGCCGAGTCGCGTGCAGCATGGAGCGCGCCGACTCTACAATGGTACGGTTGGCACGTTCGGCTACACCGTTCTGCTGCGGCGAGTACGGCGCGGTACGCTGCACCTTGATGCCAGCTGTTGCGAGGTAGTCCTGGAACTCCTTGCTCCGATACTCTCTACCGCGATCGCTGCGCAGCGCCTTGATTTTCTTGCCAGTCTGGTTCTCCACCATGGCCTTGAACTCCTTGAACCTGTCAAAGTACTGGTCCTTGGAAGAAAGGAAGTACACAACAGTGTAACGGCTGAAATCATCAATGAAGGTCAGGAAATACCTAGAGTCTCAAAAGCTCTGGGTCCGCATCGGTCCGCACAAGTCCGTGTGGACCAGCTCCAACACCTCTTTCGCACGCTCCCGTGCTCCAGAGAACGCCTCCCGGTGCTGCTTCCCCTCCAAACAGCCGATGCACAACTGCTGCTCAAAGTTAGAGATGGTAGGCAGGTCACACACCATCTGCTTTGCTTGAAGCTGGTACAAGGCGCGTATGCCGATGTGGCCATAGCGCGCATGCCAGATCTCGCCATGTGTCGCCTGCACCACTGCTGCAAGACCGTGCTCACGCGGGATCTTGGTTGCCCCCAGCAGGCGGTAGATGCCGCCCTCCTTCACCGACCTGGCCAACTCCTCTCCTGTATCCTTGTTGAGGATGTAGCCATAGTCATCATCGAAGACGACGCGCAGTCCTCTGTTTGTAAGAGAGGCGACTGAGAGGAGGCTGAATGTAGCATCAGGTACATACAGCATGCCATGGAACCCTCCCACTTCAATGCACGGTGGGGTCTCCAACCACATCTACACAATCCCAATCCCCTCAGCATACACCACCTGATCATCACTCATAGCAATACGACGGGGAGGAATGGACAGGAGCTGTTTAAACCACTCCTTGTGATGTGTGAGGCTCTTGGTACACCCTGAGTCCTTGTAGCATGCGAGATCCGCCTTCTCCACATGCGACATGTCAGACTTCGCCATGAAGAGACGGTCGCGCACCTCCTTGGCCACATTCATGTTGCCAAAGTGGCACACACCAGCTTGGTTGCTGCTGACGCTACTGTGACTGCTGCTGCTGCTATTGCTACTTTTGCTGCTGCTGCTGCGATGTATGCTGCTGCTGCTGCTGCTGCTCCTTCTGGTCCCTCTTCAACTTGAAAGACTCCTTTTTCTAATGTCCCTCTTTCTTGCAGTAGTGGCATTTGCCTTCCTTTTTGTCTTTCTGCTGCCCAAACTCCTGCTTTTGCTGCTGGTTGTGTGAGCTTGTGGCCACAAAGGCTGCTTCTCTGCTGCCGCCGCCATTGCGCTTTGCTATATTGCGATCCAATTCCACCTGCACCAGGTGTGTGCAGATGAAGTCGAGGTGGAGAGTTGGCTGGCACTCCAGCGTCTCTCGCACCGTGTCGTAGCTGGTTCGGAGTCCCCTCGGCAAGAAGAGGATGAAGCGCGTCTCTTCCACAGGGTTGCCGGCTGCTCTCAGCTACTTCACCAGCTCCTTTGCCCTGTCCAGGTACGCCTCCATCCCTTCACCGCCTTGCATTTTCAGCGCCATCATCTTTTCCTCCAAAAGCATGAGGAATGCAGGATCCTTGCTCTCATACTTGTTGCACAATGTGTCCCACCCCTCCTTTGCAATAGCCTTGTCACTCACGTCCTGAAGATGCAGGTTGGAGATGGTGTTGACAAGCAACCTGTAGGCCTGGCTGTCCTTTTTCTTCCACCATTCATACGCCGCTGGTACAGCTGCACAAGAACCCGCATCAGCTGCACCCTTTTGCGGCGTCTTCCCCGCCACCACCTGTACTCCAGTGATGCCTTTTGCCTGTGGAACTGGAGCCGGCCCGTCGTCGCTCACCACCTCCCACAAGCCTGTCTCCTCCAAAAGGAGACGGGTACGGATCTTCCAAAACGTGAAGTTGGCGCGTCCCTCCTACCTCTCCAAAGGCTGGGCTGCTGTCACAACGCCAGCTGCTGCCATTTTGAGCCTTGGTGATGCTCAGCGCTGCCCTTGGATGGCAGCGCTACCTCTGCTTCTGGTGCTGCTTCTGCCAGAAATCTATCTGGCAGAAAATGGACTGTAGATGCCAGCAGACTCTGAATTTGGATAAAAGGGGGCCCACCACTGCAAAATTCAGCTCAAAACCTTTCAGATCGACCCATAAAACAGGGTCATCAACACGGGATTTTGAAAGATATGCCCTCTTGAAAACAGGGTATGCTTCTGCTCCTACTCCAACTCAGACCAGCCAGCTTGTAAACAGCGTTTCTCCTAAACGAATCAATGGAATGCAAATATTTTGGCACCAATGGAAAGCTTAGGAAAAATACTACAATTCGCATGTGCCACATTTTAAATTTGACAAAGAAACAAGAGAGTTATGGTTATCACAAGGCGACAGTCTTACTCATAGAGAAGAGTGTAGCCCTAGCCAACCTCGTTTTGAGCATAACTCTCAATTTGACTGTTGGATCTTCTCGATCTTGAGTCATTGGAAAGCTTGTCTCACGCACTCGAAGATCCAGTGGTCGATCGTCAAATTTGGTCATGGTGTGACCCTAACCCGTCACTCTCAAAGTGACGGCCTGTCCTGGCTGAATCTGGCAGAATCTGGCTCGGACACCAAATATTGGATCTGGAGGAGCGAGGGAGCCTTGGAGCAGCGAGCATATAGGACTGAAAGGGCATCACTTGTGCTGAACAATGGATGTTGAATCACTCAAAATGATAGAGTACATATAGACGGAGAGGGCTGACTTGCTTGGACAAGTCAGCCCTCTCACAAGCCACACCACTTAGCCATGGAGGCAAAGGCTCACACACTAGAGTCCACAATCTCACACAAGGGAGGAAATCAGCCTAACAATCAGGCTGACCAGTCACACACGACATAGAGAGCTAGAGAATGCTCTCATGGCACACTCTTAGTGGTCACATCACCCACAAACCCATGGAGAATCACCATGTGTCCATGGCTAGCACACAAGGATCTCACCTAACCTAAAAAGTAAGGAGAGGTACCTTTATCGTAGTCAGCACACTCTGACAAGGCAATCATAAGACCAAGGACCTTTTTGGATATTTATCCCATCAGGTCTTGACCCTGGACCTCTTGCCTTTTTCTTTTCTCAGGCTAAGGCATGGAGCCATCACCGATGGCCACCCAGACATCGGCGGTCCATGACCCCTGCAACTTCAAAAATTCATATCTCCCAATCCGACCGTTGGATCGGCCTGAAACTTGGACTGTAGATAATTTGCCACCTGATCTATTCAACGGCGAAGACTGATCAACGATCGAAGTAGGCATATGGAAGTTTTCTGGAACTTGCTTCCGTGGACCTGAAATTGAGCCGGATGGCTCCTTCCCAACATTGTCACCATTAGTTCTACTGCTGCTTGTACCGCTGCTACTGTAGCTGGGACAACTTGGCCAATGGTATCCAGGATATCCATTATAGCGAATTCACTAATGGTGATCCTCTCATCATCATCCTCTTAATCATTGTTGAAGAATTAAAGGTATTTAATGGTACATTGGAATCAAGGAGGAAGGCTTTGAAAAGTATCCAATGGAGAATATTGAAAATGTTTTCTCCAAGAGTTATAATATGACAGGTAAGGTCCTTGAAATGGCTGATATTATCATCAAGCTGAGTATGTTCATCCACCTTTTGAATGTTGAATTTTGTGCGAAGATATCCAAGCTCTTCATCACTGATTTCCTATTTTGTCCATGGAAAAAGATCATCATTTCCATCGTGAACCAGAAACATAAGATGCTCCTCTAGTTCTATAGCTAGGAGAGAAAATGCTTGATCACACCTCTTTTGGTAACCAGTCTTGTCTCCTGTTGTAGAGTTAGCATTGATAATATGTGTA
Source organism: Penium margaritaceum (assembly GCA_023375785.1). Taxonomy (NCBI): domain Eukaryota; kingdom Viridiplantae; phylum Streptophyta; class Zygnematophyceae; order Desmidiales; family Peniaceae; genus Penium; species Penium margaritaceum. The sequence goes on from SZWC01000195.1 coordinate 6,769, forward strand.
GAAAGACAACGATAACATCCCATAGTCCTCTATTCAAAAAGACCATGTTCATATTGAGCGCAAATCTTTGATAGTCATCGCCATTCAAAATAGGAATCTTGAAATGATCATGATGTTCGTTAGTCATGATGATGGCTTCTTATAGTCAAGGTACCTCCTGCTCTGATACTAAATATGAGAATTAGCACTCTTCTTCGATCATAGATATCACAGGAAATATAACTAAATGAATCTGATTAGTGTTGAATGACAATATGATACACACTCCAAACATTACTTATAAAGAACAGTGATGTACTATACACAGGTGATTCGACAGATTACACATGAGTCATGAAGACATGGCTCTTCCGCATTCCCTATCTCTTTCCTTTCTCCTTTGATCACATATCTAACTATACTAGTAGAAAGTGTTGGGAAAGGAGCCATCGAGCTCTGTTTCAGGCCTACAGGAGCAAGTTCCAGGAAACTACCAGATCCCTTCTCTGATCGTCAATCTGACTTCACCATTGGAAAGATCAGGTAGCAAAATGTCTACGGTCCAAGTTTCAGGTCGATCCAACAATCGGATTGAGAGACATGAATTTTTGAAATTTCTGGGGTCATCCACCGCCGGTGCATGGGTGACCATGGGCGATGGCTCCATGCCTTAGCCTGAGAAAAGAAAAAGGCAAGAGGTCCAGGGCAAGGACGTGATGGGAGAAATATCCAAAAAGGTCCTAGATACTTGGATTACCTTGTCACAGTGTACTGACTAGGAAAAAGGTACCTCTGCTTTCTTTTTAGGTGAGGTGAGATCCTCGTGTGCTAGCCATGGACACATGGTAATTCTCTATGTGATTTTGGGTTATGTGACTACTAGGACTGTGCCATGAGAGCATTTTCTAGCTCTCTGGGTCATGTGTGAGTGGTCAGCCTGATTGCTAGGCGGATTTCCTCTCTAGTGTGAGTTTATGGACTCTAGTGTATGAGTCTTAGCCTCCATGGCGAAGTGGTGTTTCTTGTGAGATGGCTGACTTTTTCAAGCTCTCGCTCTATATGTACTCCATCATTTTAAGTGATTCAATAATCATTCTTCAACACAACTGATGCCCTTTCAGTCCCATAACCTCACTGCTCCAAGGCTCCCTCTCTCCTCCACATCCAATAGAAAGCTCACGTCATCATCTCCTTACCTTCCACGTTTCAACTCCATCCAACTGTTGGATTTCACATAATGGATAAAAGCATAAAAGTGGCATACTTTATGCCACAGCTGACCAAAAGAGGAAAACTGACATACTCTGGACTGAGGGACTTGGCATGGCAAAATACGGAGAGCCGGGAGAGAGGTCATCACTCTCTCTCTCTTGACTCTCTTGTCTGTCGTACGTGGTAGGGCGGCAGGCCTGAGCAGGCCTGAGCAGGCCTCTTTAGACGTTCCACTGATCCATCCATCCGCGGCCCTACATACTCTACTCTACTTGTCCAACGACAATGGTGACATGGACATAAATCGCACATATTCTGGCGTGATTTGCGGAAGTTGACAGAGTGGCTCTGGATGCAAGGACCAAGATTGCGAGCACCTGCTCCTCTCAGTCTCCTATGCTGACATGGAAGTTGCAGAGTAGCAGGGTTTGGAAACGAGGACCGAGAGATCAAGCAGACATTTTTATAAAGGAGTAGATCTATGGTGAGCGATCATGTAGAGAGTGACGGGTTGAGTACAGCTGTCAATCAACCAAGAGTACGAGCACTAGATCCTTGCACGTAGAGAAGTAGCGAGGATATTGGACGTCCGCCAACCTCGGTTGCTTGAGACTGGCGTCTGGTACGACTGTAAATTCTGTGAATAAACACCCGAATGTTGGATATTCTAAGGCTGGATGAAGCACCATGCAAATTTGTATGTCCTAGCTCTAGACTAGTACAAATAGGTAGGAACTTCATTTATAGATTACTTTATCTGTACTTTGCCATTTTCAAGTATAGTAGACCGTTGGAAGTGCGAGAGACAAGGCATGTATTGGTGACATCTTTGGTTTTTTTAATTAATATTATATAGTTTTACTCTACTCTCTACAATCAATAAATTGATGTGTGAATTTCAACGAGACTAAAAAACAAGTAAACTTGTTTTTTGTTGCTCTTGAGATATCTATGATTATGGGAGAGTACCAATTTTCATATTTGGTATCAGAGCAGAGGTATCTTTACCAAGAAATATTGCCATCATGGCACAACTTACGAGCAACGGTCATCATGACTACTTCAAAATACCTCTTTTCAATGGAGATAACTATTAAGGCTTTGCCTTGAATATGAAAATCGTCTTCATGAAAAAAAGGACTATGGGAAGTAGTCATCGATCAAGCTACAGATGTTACAATTGTCAACTCCTCAACAGAAACCATGGTGGATCATGGAAGAAGATGCGACCAAGCCATTGCACTCTTGGCTATGCAACTAGAAGAATGACTAAAATTTATAGTCTAAGATGGCAATGATGATCTCTATCCCACGATTGCCCAGAAGGCACTGAAACGTTACTTACAAAAGATCAACGACGATGAACTTGGTCACCTACTTACATTATTTCATATCCAGAAGATGGAGGAACACACTCGACTTGAAGATCAAATCAGTTTTCTCAGGGATCTAACAAGTCGCATCACTGCACTTGGCAAAAATATCTCTGAATGAATCCTTTTACAAACTCTTTTTCAAAGCCTACCATCTCGTTTCAAGCATATAGTAAAGCGTATTCAGACATTCAACAATCATCAAAAAGAGGATGATAAAAAGATCACAATTGGTTCAGTTATAAAAGACATCCACCGCGCCATTGGACAGGCTGTTCCCGAGGTATAAGTAGCAACGTATACAGCAACAACGTCAGCATTGGCAGCACCAACAGCCACAGCCTTACCTCATATACTGAATTAAAGAGGCCCCTCAAGCTCTCATGCTTGCTGAAGATGGGTACATCGAGGAGAATGGAGGTGAGGTTGGATTATACACGAAGTATGAAGGGTGACTAGATCAACACACCAAAGATTTGAGACATAGAGCAACAATTATCCAAGCATAAATCAAGATACACAGGCTATATATCAACTTTAACCAGGACCACCTTGTCAAGAACCAAGGTGTTATGATCATCTTGAAAATTGAATCTACTGGATATGCAAGGAGATGGGCCATATTCAGCTCAACTTTCCAACACGATAACATCAAGGACAACAACGATTAACCGGAAGACAACTGGGACTGTCATGAGCATTCTTAACAAGAAAAATATCATTAATTTTTTATGCTACCTTTTCAAATTTCTTGGCTGATTTTTCCACTCTCCACTAAGGTTTTAAAGGATTTCAGCCTACGGAGCAGCATCATGCCAAAGATCATGACTCCATTTCAGAATTGAATCTTCTTACCACAAAAAGTGCTCATTTTCCCCACCAGATCAGCTCTGATCTTAACTTTTCAGAATACTCAAAACATCCCATATTTGACAAATTAGTAATATACTCAATAGATAGTACCTATTCTCTCGTACCTGGCATTCTCACATGGATTGACTTTGGCTACATCAAGCACATGACCTGTCAAAAGAAATGGTAAACCTCTTTTACTCGGTACTCACAACCTCATGAAGTCTGAGCTGGAGATGGTCGACTGATTCCGGCATATGTGAAAGGGACTGTAACAGCTTTGATCACGTTTAAAGGACAAGTGACATGCACTTTTGATCAAGTCTTGTATGTCCCAGAACTCATAGCTAACCTTCTATTAGTGGTCTCGTCAATGACAAAGATTACAAAGTAATATTTAATGTAGACAAGAACTACAAAGTTCTGGACATCATATGCCAACTTGCACCTGTTACGACTCGATCAGGACATCTCACCATCCTTGATTCAGAAGTTCCATCAACTATGATCTCTAAAGTAGTCTTCATGGCTACCGCCATTACCGCACTAATTACTTCATCAATATCAGCAATAGCAAAATAGTGGCATTCGCGGTTGGCTCACATCAACCATGGAACTTTGCAGACAATGACAATAGATCAGGTTATCTATGATCTTCCTTATAGAATAATACAATCCTCTAATCCAGCACCATGCTGTGGCTATCTCACCACAAACAGTACTAAAAATCCTTCAAAATATGTGCCACCTCGAGTTCAACGGCAAAACTGGAAGTCGTCCATGTTGGAAAAGAGGCCATACGACTCAGTTTCAGATCCACACGAGCACGTTCTAGGAAATTAATAGATGCCTACTCTGATTATCAATCTGACTTTAACATCAGAAAATCAGGTGACAAATCATCTATGGTCCGAGTTTCAGGCCAATCCAACGGATTGGGAGAAATGAAGTTTTTAAGTTTTCGAGGTCATGGACTACCGATGTCTGGATGACCATGGGTTACGGCTCCATGCCTTAGCCTGAGAAAAGAAAATGACAAGAGGTCCAGGCTAAAGACCTCATAAACAAATATCCAAAAGGGTCCTTGGTCTTAGGATTACCTTGTTAGAGTGTACTGACTAGGATAAAAATATCTGTCCTTTCTGTTTTAGTGAGGTGAGATCTTTGTGTGCTAGCAATGGATACATGGCGATTCTCCATGGGATTGTGGATGATGTGACCACTACGAGTGAGCCATGAGAGCATTCTCTAGCTCTCTAGGTTGTGTGTGACTGTTCAGCCTGATTGCTAGGCTGATTTTCTCTCCTGTGCAAGATTGTGGACTCTAGTGTGTGAGCCTTAGCCTCCATGGATAAGTGGTGTGGCTTGTGAGATCGCTGACTTGTCCAAGCTCTCACTCTATATGTACTCTATCATTTTGAGTGATTCAGTAATCATTTTTCAGTACAACTGATGTGCTTTCAATCCTTCATACTTATTGCTCTAATGTTCCCTCTCTCTTCCAGATCCAAGAGTCCACATGGACCTCTACTATAGGAAAAGGATCCATTGGGCTTGGTTTCAGGTCCATAGGAGCAAGTTATAGGAAACTACCTGATGTCTACTCCATTTATTAACTATATTTTATCATTGGAAAGATCAGGGTACAAAATATATATGGTTTACATTTTAGGCTGATCGAACAGTCCAATTGACACATATAAATTTCCAAAGTTTTCAAGGTCATAGAGTGCAGGTATTTGGGGCATCATGGGTGATGCAATATACTGTGCCATACACGTGGTAGCATAATGGTACAGTGACATACACTAATCATATGATTGTTGAGTCAGTATGTTTCATGTTGCACGTGGCTTGGCTCACCTATGACTTTTGGACCGAAGTAGTGAGCATTGTAGTATATGTGAAGAACGACAGTCCATCTAAGGCGCTGGAACAGATGATGCTATATGGGGTGTGATTCGACAAGAAGCCGAGTATGATTCATCTCCGAGCATTTTGCAGCTTGGCACATATGTACGTGCCTAAAGAGAAGTGACAAAAGTGGGACTTAAAGAGCGTGTAGATACTGATGATTGGCTATGACGTGACAAGCAAGGCATATCACCTCTATGAGATGGATACTAGCCATGTCATTTTCTCAAGGAATGTCGTTTTCAACAAGAACAACGTCATTGCTACCAATATTATATGTGAAGAGGCAGTAGAACCAGCAGCTTATGCAATAGTGGGAGTAGATACCCTTCCTGACCAACTCTCTCCTAATCCAATCTCTACTATGACAATGAGATAACCACTCTACTCTCCCATGTCTGATACAGCAGATACAACGGCCTCATTGACAGAAGTAGAAGAAGGAGATACAGTACCACCAGTGGCAGCAGATGTACCAGCAGCACCGTGCCAGCCGTTTGCTAACACTGAAGGACTAGGTCGAAGGTACCCTCTCAAGGTGCACCACAAGCCTCGTGAACGCAACCATTTTTAGCCGGTGCAAGAACCAAACCGATGATCGTCGCAGTTATACAAGATTCAAATGAGATAACGTCAACACGGAGGCCATGACTACACCAGATGTAGCAGATTGGATACAAGTTGTACAGTACAAGATACAGTCGTAGCTGGATAACATGTGGGACCTCACAGGGTATCCATCTAGACATAAGGTGATCAAATGCAAGTAGGTGTTCAAGAAGATGTAGTTATCAGATAGAAACCTAGAGAAATATAATGCGAGGATGGTTGTCAAGGGGTACTCGTAGGAGGAGGGCATCGACTACACAAAAATCTTTATCCCCATTACAAAGTTTGCCTTTGTGTGCACGCTCCTCTCTTATACAGCAGCAAAGGACTTCAAGATCCACAACATGGATGTCAAAACGGTATTCTTGAATGGTATCTTGGAGAAGATCTATATGGAGCAGCCGGAGGAATTCGTCCTGGATGACCATGAGCACTTGGTTTGTGAGCTACAAAAGTTGCTGTACAGATTCAAGCAAGCGTCACGTGCTTGGAACCAGAAGTTGGATATGCCGTTATACCATATGGAACTTGAGCGTAGTGAATGTGACTATTGTGTCTATTACTGGTGGAATGAGTATGAGAACCCCATCATTATTGTGTGCATAAATGCCATGCTCCTCCTTTCTAATAACATGTCCACACTACAGGAATTGAAGGAGGCGATGCAGATGTCTGATCTCGGAGAGGCATCATATTTCCTTGGCATCCAGATCAAGCATGACCGTAAATCATGCTCTGTCACTGGAGTAAATCCGCTACATCAAGGAAGTACTACAGCGGTTCGGCATGGCAGAAACAAAATCCATCAGTACGCCACTTTAGATACGATAGTACTTTGTGAGCTTCACTGGAGAAGCAAATACAGCTGATGTTGGGAAAGGGGCCATCCGGCTCAATTTCAGGTCCACAGGAGCAAGTTCCAGGAAACTTCCAGATGCCTGCTCCGATCATCAATCCGTCTTCACCATTGGAAAGACCAGGTGGCAAATTAACTACGGTCCAAGTTTCCGGCCGATCCATCTGTCAGATTGGGAGATATGAATTTTCGAAGTTTCAGGGGTCATGGACCGCCGATGTTTGGGTGGCCATGGGCGATGGCTCCATGCCTTAGCCTGAGAAAAGAAAAAGGCAAGAGATCCAGGGTCAAGACCTGATGGGAGAAATATCCAAAAAGGTCCTTGGTCTTAGGATTGCCTTGTCATAGTGTACTGACTAGGATAAAGGTACCTCTCCTTATTTTTTAGGTGAGGTGAGATCCTTGTGTGCTAGCAATGGACACATGGCGATTCTCCATGGGTTTGTGGGTGATGTGACCACTAGGAGTGTGCCATGAGAGCATTCTCTAGTTCTCTAGGTTGTGTGTGACTGGTCAGCCTGATTGTTAGGCTGATTTCCTCCCTTGTGTGAGATTGTGGACTCTAGTGTGTGAGCCTTAGCCTCCATGGCTAAGTGGTGTGGCTTGTGAGAGGGCTGACTTGCCCAAGCTCTAGCTCTATATGTGCTCCACCATTTTGAGTGATTTAATAATCGTTCATCAGCAGAAGTGATGCCCTTTCAGTCCCACATGCTCGCTGCTCCAAGGCGCCCTCTCTCCTCCAGACCCAACATTTGGTATCAGAGCCAGATTCTGCCAGATTCAGGCAGCACAGGCCGTCACTTTGAGAGTGACGGGTTAGGGTCAAACCGTGACCAAATTTGACGATCAAGTACTGGATCTTCAAGTTCGTGAGACAAAATTTGCAACAAGCCCAAGATCGCGAAGATCGAACGGTCGGATTGAGAGTTATGCTCAAAACGAGGTCGGTCAGGGCTACACTCTTCTCTATGAGTAAGACTGTCGCCTTGTGGTGACCATAACTCTCTCGTTTCTTTGTCAAATTTAAAAAGTGGCACATGAGAATTGTAGTATGTTTTCTATGCTATCCATTGGTGCAAACATATTTGCATTCCATTGATTCGTTTGGGAGAAACGCCGTTTACAAGCTGGCTGGTCTGAGTTGGAGTAGGAAAAGAAGCATACCCTATTTTCAAGAGGGCATATCTATCAAAATCCCCTGTTGATGACCCTGTTTTATGGGTCGATCTGAAAGGTTTTGAGCTGTATTTTCCAGTGGTGGGCTCAGTTTTTCCAAATTCCCAGTCTTCTAGCATCTACAGTCCATTTTCTGTCAGACAGATTTCTGGCAGAAGCAGCAGCAGAAGTAGGGGTAGCGCCGCCACCCAAGGGCAGCGTTGAGCATCACCAAAGCTCAAAATGGCAGCAGCAGGCGTGGTAACAGCAGCCCAGCCCTTGGAGAGGCTGGAAGGACGNGTGGTGAGCGGCGACGAGCGCGCTCCGCCTCCACAGGCAAAGGCATCACCGCAGCTGAGGTGGTGGCGGGGAAGACGCCGCAGAAAGGTGCAGCAGATGCAAGTTCATCTACAACTGCAGCGGCGGCGTATGAGGAGTGGAAGAAGAAGGACAGGCAGGCCTACAGGTTGCTTGTCAACACCATCTCCAACCCGCATCTTTAGTACATGAGTGACAAGGCTATTGTAAAAGAGGGTGGGACACGTTGTGCAAGAAGTATGAGAGCAAGGATCCTGCATTCCTCATGCTTTTCGAGGAAAAGATGTTGGCGCTGAAAATGCAGGGTGGTGAAGGGATGGAGGCGTACCTCGACAGGGCAAAGGAGCTGGCGAAGCAGCTGAGAGCAGCCGGCAACCCTATGGAAGAGACGCGCTTCATCCTCCTCTTGCTGAGGGGACTCCCAACCAGCTACGACACGGTGCGAGAGACGCTGGAGTGCCAGCCAACTCTCGACCTCGACTTCATCTGCACACACCTGGTGCAGGTGGAACTGCGTCGCAATGTCGCAAAACGCAATGGCGGCAACAACAGCAGTGAAGCAGCTTTCATGGCGATGGGCTCACGCAACCAGCAGCAGCAGCAGTCCGGGCAGTAGAGAGGCAAGAAGAAGGGCAAGTGCCATTATTGCCAGAAAGAGGGGCACTACAAGAAAGAGTGCTTCAAGTTTAAGAGGGACCAGACGGAGCAGCAGCACCAGCAGCAAAATTAACAATATCCACAGCAACAGAAGCAGCAGTCACAGCAACGTAAGCAGCACCAGCAGCAGCTGCAGCAGAACCAGACTGGCGTGCGCCATTTTGGTAACATGAACATGGCCAAGGAGGTGCGCGACCGCCTCTTCATGGTGAAGTCTGACATGTCGCAGAAGGAGAAGGCGGATCTGGCGTGGTACAAAGACTCTCGGTGTACCAAGAATCTGACGCACAACAAGGAGTGATTTACGCAATTGCTGTCCATCCCTCCCCGTCCTATCGCTTTGGGTGATGATCGGGTGGTGTATGCTGAAGGGATTGGGATTGTGGAGATGTGGTTGGAGACCCTGCGTGGCATTGAAGTGGGAGTGTTCCATGGCGTGCTGTACGTACCTAATGCTGCATTCAACCTCCTCTCAGTCTCCTCTCTTACAAACACAGGACTGCGCGTCGTCTTCGATGATGACTATGGCTACATCCTCAACAAGGATACAGGAGAGGAGTTGGCCAGGCCGGTGAGGGAGGGCGACATGTACCGCCTGCTGGGGGCGACCAAGATCCCGCGTGAGCAGAGTCTTGCAGCAGTGGTGCAGGCGACAGATGGTGAGATCTGGCATGCGCGCTACGGCCACATCGGCATGCGTGCCTTGCAGTAGCTTCAAGCAAAGCAGATGGTGCGTGACCTGCCTACCATCTCTAACTTTGAACAGCAGTTGTGCATCGGCTGTTTGGAGGGGAAGCAGTACCGGGAGGCATTCTCTGGAGCAGGGGAGCGTGCGAAGGAGGTGTTGGAGCTGGTCCACACGGACCTGTGTGGACTGATGCAGACCCAGAGCTTTGGAGGCTCTAGGTATTTCCTGACCTTCATTGATGATTTCAGCCGTTACACTGCTGTGTACTTCCTTCCTTCCAAGGACCAGTGCTTTGACAGGTTCAAGGAGTTCAAGGCCATGGTGGAGAGCCAGACTGGCAAGAAGATCAAGGCGCTGCGCAGCGATCGCGGTGGAGAGTACCTGAGCAAGGAGTTCCAGGACTACCTCGCAGCAGCTGGCATCAAGGCGCAGCGTACCGCGCCATACTCGCCGCAGCAGAACGGTGTAACAGAACGCGCCAATCGTACCATTGTGGAGTCGGCGCGCTCCATGCTGCACGCGGCTCGGCTGACCTACAACTTGTGGGCTGAAGCAGTGAGCACTGCGGTCTACATCAAGAACCGCAGTCCAACTAAGGCGCTGGAGCGGATGACGCCGTACGAGGCGTGGTTCGGCAAGAAACCGAGCGTGGGTCATCTCCGAGCATTTGGCAGCCTGGCGCACATGCACGTGCCCAAGGAGAAGCGGCAGAAATGGGACGCAAAGAGTGCGNAGATGCTGATGATTGGCTACGACGTGGCAAGCAAGGCCTATCGCCTCTATGAGAGGGATACAGGCCACGTCATCATCTCCAGGGATGTCGTCTTCAACGAGAGCAACGTCATCGGCACCAACATTGTCTGTGAAGAGGTAGCAGAACCAGCAGCTGACGAGATAGTTGGAGCAGAAATCCTTCCTGACCCACTCTCTCCCGATCCTTCCTCTACTGTGACAGTGGGAGAATCACTCTACTCTCCCATGTCTGATGCAGCAGATACAGCAGCCTCACCGGCAGAAGCAGAGGAGGAAGATGTAGCACCACCAGCAGCAGCAGTTGTGCCAGCAGCACCGCGCCAGCC
>SZWC01000195.1:18045-38721 GCA_023375785.1 Penium margaritaceum
TCTTATGCAGCAGCTGAGGATTTCGAGGTTCACCACATGGATGTCAAGACGGCATTCTTGAATGGTGACTTGGAGGAGGAGATCTACATGGAGCAGCCGGAGGGGTTCGTCATGGATGGCCAGGAGCACCTGGTTTGCAAGCTGCAGAAGTCGCTATATGGCCTCAAGCAAGCGTCGCGTGCTTGGAACCAGAAGTTGGATGCGGCGTTGCAGTGCATGGGGTCTGAGCGCAGCGAGTGTGACTACAGCGTGTATCGCTGGCAGCATGAGCATGAGATCCTCATCATCATTGTGTATGTGGATGACATGCTCCTCCTTTCCAACAGCATGTCTGCACTGCAGGAGTTCAAGGAGGCGATGCAAGAGCGCTTCCAGATCTCTGATCTCGGGGAGGCGTCATACTTCCTCGGCATCCAGATCATGCGTGACCGCAAATCACGCTCTCTCTCGCTACAGCAGAGTTGCTACATCAAGGATATCCTGCAGCGGTTCGGCATGGCAGAGGCCAAACCCATCGGCACGCCACTTGAGACGCGGCAGTACCTCGTGAGCTTCAGTCAAGAAGCAGATGCAGGTGAGCGGCAGAAGTACCAGAGCGCCGTCGGCAGTCTTATGTACCTGATGGTGGCAACCAGGCCTGACCTCGCACAGGCTGTGAGCGTTGTGAGCCAGCACATGGCGAATCCCGGACCTGAGCACCAGAAGGCAGTGAAGCGGATCTTCCGCTACCTTGCTGGAACCATCAACGTCGGCATCACATACAACGACAACGACAATAGCATCATCGGCTACACAGATGCAGATTGGGCTTCAAATCCTGAGACCCGCAAGTCCATCTCTGGACATGTGTTTCTCATGAATGGAGGTGCCATCAGCTGGTGCAGCAAGCGACAGGTGGTCGTGGCTACCTCGAGCACAGAAGCTGAGTACGTCTCTCTCAGCTTTGGAGCCAAGGAAGCAGTTTGGCTCCAGCGTCTCATGGCGGAGATGAGTGGGAGTGTAGCAGTTCCAGTTCCTGTGCGCGTCGACAACCAGAGCGCAATCGCACTCGCCAAGAATCCTGAGCACCATGCACGCACCAAGCACATTGACATCGCATATCACTTCATCAGGCACATGGTGCAGGAGGGTGCTATTAAGCTGGAGTTTACTCCAACCAGCAGGCAGGTCGCTGATTTCTGCACTATGCCAGTGACCCGTGAGAAGCAGCAGTTCTGCATGAAGGCATGTGGACTCAGCCCACTCTGACTGCGGCAAAGTGGGAGATTGTTGGGAAAGGAGCCATCCGGCTCAGTTTCAGGTCCACAGGAGCAAGTTCCAGGAAACTTCCAGATGCCTGCTCCGATCGTCGATCCGTCTTCACAATTGGACAGGTGGCAAATTATCTACGGTCCAAGTTTCAGGCCGATCCAACGGTCGGATTGGGAGATATGAATTTTCGAAGTTTCAGGGGTCATGGACCGCCGATGTCTGGGTGGCCATGGACGATGGCTCCATGCCTTAGCCTGAGAAAAGAAAAAGGCAAGAGGTACAGGGTCAAGACCTGATGGGAGAAATATCCAAAAAGGTCCTTGGTCTTAGGATTGCCTTGTCAGAGTGTGCTGACTAGGATAAAGGTACCTCTCCTTACTTTTTAGGTGAGGTGAGATCCTTGTGTGCTAGCCATGGACACATGGCGATTCTCCATGAGTTTGTGGGTGATGTGACCACTAGGAGTGTGCCATGAGAGCATTCTCTAGCTCTCTAGGTCGTGTGTGACTGGTCAGCCTGATTGTTGGGCTGATTTCCTCCCTTGTGTGAGATTGTGGACTCTAGTGTGTGAGCCTTGGCCTCCATGGCTAAGTGGTGTGGCTTGTGAGAGGGCTGACTTGCCCAAGCTCTAGCTCTATATGTACTCCGTCATTTTGAGTGATTCAACAACCATTCTTCAGCACAACTGATGCCCTTTCAGTCCCACATGCTCGCTGCTCCAAGACTCCCTCTCTCCTCCAGATCCAACAGGTACTAACATTGTTTGTGAAGAGGTAGCAAAACTAGCGGCTGACGAAGCAATAGGAGCAGACATTTTTTCTGACCCTGTCTCTCCCGATCCTTCATCCACTATAACAGTGGGAGAATCAGTCTACTCTTCCATGTCTGATATAGCAGATACATCGGCCTCATCGACAAAAGTAGAGGAAGGAGATGCAGCACCACAAGTAGCAGCAGTTGTACCAGCAGCACCGGACCAGCCGCCCGCTAACGCTCCAGTACCAGGTCACAGGTATCCTCTTAGAGTGCACTACAAGCCTGGTGAGTACGACCATATCTGGATACTGTAGAAACCAGAACAGATGAAGGTCGCAGTTGTAGCAGATTCAGATGAGCTAGCATCATACAGGGAGGCCATGGCTGTACCTGATGCAGTAGATTGGGTGCAAGCCGTGCAGCAAGAGATATAGTCGCTGCTGGACAACGGTACGTGGGAGCTGACTGAGCGTCCACCTGGACGCAAGGTGATCAAGTGTAAGAGGGTGTTCAAGAAGAAGCAGGGAGCAGATGGCAACCTGGAAAAGTACAAGAGGAGGCTGGTCGCCAAGGGCTACTAGCAGCAGGAAGGCATTGACTACACACAAACCTTTGCTCCTGTTGCAAAGTTTGCCTCTGTGCGCACGCTCCTTTCTTATGCAACAGCTGAGGACTTTGAGATTCACCACATGGATGTCAAGACGGCATTCTTGAACGGTGACTTGAAGGAGGAGATCTACATAGAGCAGCCAGAGGGGTTCGTCATGGATTGCCAGGAGCTCCTGGTTTCCAAGCTGCAAAAGTCGCTATACGGCCTCAAGTAAGTGTCGCGTGCTTGGAACCAGAAGTTGGATCTGGCGTTATAGTGCATGGGGTTTGAGCGTAGCGAGTGTGACTACAGCGTGTATCATTGGCAGCATGAGCATGAGATCCTCATCATTATTGTCCATGTGGATGACATGCTCCTCCTTTCCAACAGCATGTCTGCACTATAGGAGTTCAAGGAGGCCATGTAAGAGTGCTTCCAGATGTCTGATCTCGGGGAAGCATCATACTTCCTCGGTATCCAGATCACGCGTGAACGCAATTCACGCTCTCTCTCGTTGTAGCAGAGCCGCTATATCAAGGATGTCTTGAAGTGGTTCGGCATGGCAGAGACTAAACCCATTGGCACGCCGCTGGAGACGCGGCAATACCTTGTGACCTTCAATGGAGAAGCGGATGCAGCTGAGCGGCACAAGTACAAGAGCGCCGTCGGCAGTCTCATGTACCTGATGTTGGCAACCAGGCCGGACCTCGCACAGGCTGTGAGCGCTGTGAGCCAGCACATCGCGAACCCCGGACCTGAGCACCAGAAGGCAGTGAACCGGATCTTCCGCTACATTGCTGGAAGGATCAACATCGGCATCACGTACAACAGCAATGACAATAACATCATCGGCTATACAGATGCAGATTGGGCTTCAAACCCTGAGGACCGCAAGTCCATCTCTGGACATGTGTTCCTCATGAATGGTGGAGTCATCAGCTGGTGCAGCACGCGACAGGTGGTCGTGGCCACCTCAAGCACGGAAGCTGAGTATGTCTCTCTTGGTTTAGGAGCCAAGGAAGCAGTTTGGTTTCAGCGTCTCATGGCGGAGATGAGTGGCAGCAGTTCCAGTTCATATGCGCGTCGACAACCAGAGTGCAATTGTACTCGCCAAGAATTGTGAGCACCATGCACGCACCAAGCACATTGACATCGCATATCACTTCATCAGGCACATGGTACAGGAGGTTGCTATCAAGCTAGAATTTACTCCAATCAGCAAGCAGGTCGCTGATTTCTGCACAAAACCAGTGACCCGTGAGAAGCAGCAATTCTACATGAAGGCATGTAGACTTAGCCCACTCTGACTACGGCAAAGTGGGAGATTGTTGGGAAAGGAGCCATCCGGCTCAGTTTCAGGTCCACAAGAGCAAGTTCCAGGAATCTACCAGATTCGTGCTCCAATCTTCAATCTGAATTCACCATTGGAAATATCAGGTGGCAAATTGTCTATGGTCTAAGTTTCAGGCCAATCCAATGGTCCGATTTGGAGATATTAATTTTCAAAGTTTCTCGGGTCATCGACCGGCAATACCTGGGTGACCATGGGTGATAGCTCCATGCCTTAGCCTGAGAAAAGGAAAAGGCAAGAGGTCTAGGGTCAAGACCTGATGGGAGAAATATCCAAGAAGGTCCTTGGTCTTAGAATTTCCTTGTCAGAGTGTGCTCACTAGGATCAAGGTACCTCTCCTTACTTTTTAGGTGAGATGAGATCCTTGTGTGCTAGCCATGGACACATGACGATTCTCCATAGTTTTGTGGGTGATGTGACCACCACGAGTGGGCCATGAGAGCATTCTCTAGCTCTCTAGGTTGTGTGTGACTAGTCAGCCTGATTGTTAGGCTGATTTCCTCTCTTGTGTGAGATTGCGGACTCTAGTGTCTGAGCCTTAGCCTCCATGGCTAAGTGATGTAGCTTGTGAGAGGGCTGACTTGCCCAAGCTCTAGCTCTATATGTACTCCATAATTTTGAGTGATTAAACAACCATTCTTCAGCACAAGTGATGGCCTGTCAGTCCCACATGCTCGCTGCTCCAAGGCTCCCTCTCTCCTCCAGATCCAACAAATTCTTCAGGTTAACTGATACCCTTTCACTTCTACATGCTTGCTTCTCCAAGGTTCTCTCTCTCCTCTAGATCCAACATCTGCCACTTCAAAAAGAACTCCATTTTGTAGGGGTGAAACTCTTACGCAACAAAAATTAAGCTATCTACATCATTCAAACTTGCATTCCACGAGTTGAGAATGAAGCAAATGTAAAGGTCAAGAAGGTGTACACGAAGAATCGTGACGAATTCATTAACCACACTCTTAAGAACTTCTTTAACCTCAAGGTTATTAAGCACCAATACTCAGCTTCCTATACTACACAACGAAATAAGAAGGCAGAACGTATAAATTAAACGCTGCTAGAATGAATACGGATAATACTCTACACAGTAGTACTTCCATCTGTCTTCCGGGGAGAAGTATTTTACACTTCTACCTATATCACAAACAGGCTGCCAATATCCAAGCTTTCCAACAATATGCATACTCTCTACAAAACAGGGAGATGTATCAAACCTCATCTCAAATACATTCATATTTTTGGTCTTACAGCTCATGTTTGGATCTGTCCAAAAGTTCAATCCAAATTGGAGCCAAGGTCCAAGACCTACATGCTCCTTGGATATGAGGATCATTGTGATATCTACAGAGTATGGGATCGAATCACAAAAATGTCTTCTTCACCTCACTAACCAATCTTTGACAAAACGAGCCTTATACAAACTATGAGCCTTTCCACTACAAAAATCAATACCATCCATATGGATCGAGCTTCAGAACCCCCTCAAAAATTCAATATTTATCCGGTTGCCGACAAACCAGTGGATGTCATTCCTCCTATTGTATCCTAAAAATATGCCTATGCAGATCTGTGATCCTACAGCCTTAGTCCAGACACCCGTACCTCTAGAGTTCCAAGCCTACACAGATCCACACGTGAGTGTACAACACCAACTTACTTCATGTTAGTGATGCTCACTCAAGTTGACAACGATGACGATTCTGCTCTCATCACGTAATTTATTGATCCCTTCAGCTACAAGGATACCATGAGTCATCCAGGTAAAGATCAGTGAAAGAAGGCAACTCAAGAAGACGTTGATCTACTTCAAAAAAGGACACGTGGAAACATGTATCACAGCCAATAAATCACCCTATGACTTTTTATAAAGGGATTATTTGTAAGAAACTAAACAGTATAGGTGAACCTGAATGTTACAAGGCACAACTCATTGCTTGTGACTACAGCCAATTGCCAGGCATCAATTACAGTGACAAGTTTATACCTGTACTTAAGTACTCATCTATTCATGTCATTATGTTCCTTGCCGCTGCTAACAACTCAATCTTGCACAAGATGGGTATGAAGTGTTTATGTTTGAATGGTGATTAAATCGAGACCATCTACATCAAGTAGCTTGTAGGTTTTACCAATCCCAGCAAGGCTCATCTGGTCTGCCATTTCAAGCGCTTCCTCCATAGCCTGAAGTACGCACCACATCAATGGAATCTGAAGATCCATGAATTCTTTCATGGCAAAGGTCTCAGTCGTCTACACTCAGATCACTCTGTTTGCTTTCGGTCAGAAACAAGACCTTAGGCTTCATCAACTATGTTAATTATCTCATTTTATTTAAGCCATCTATCTCCATCATCGTCATCTTCAAACAACACCTGTCTCAATACTATGAGACTCCTACCCTACCATCGCGGTATTCAGGTCCATCAACCAGCTACTAGTGGCAGATTCAACACAATCAAGCCATCTACGTCCAACAGGTGGCTGTCAAGTTTCAACTTGGAGATGCCAATCCAATGGCCACTCTGTTGGATACTCAGCATGAGCTCACTAAAATTCTTGCTCCTAGTGAAATTCTTTATGTAGCTGATGCCAGGGTTCTCTCCGACATATTTGGATCTCTGATATATGCCTCTGTGGCTACTCAATCTGACCTTTACTACGACGTTGGCATCATGGCCAGGAGTGTCAGAAGACTATGGCTGGTCACATTTTGTCTGCAAAATGAACCATCAGGTACTTGCACTCCACGGCCATGCTTGGATTTTCATACTCCTACACTAGCAACAACATCCACCGTGGTTTCTATGATTCCAACCTATCTGGCGACTACACCATCATCCACTCCACCTGTAGCTATGTATCTCTTCTCAATGGTGGACCCATGAGCTGGCGTTCCAAGAAGCAGTCTGTCATGGTTCTTTCCTCTGTTGAAGCTAAATACATCGCTGAATATTGGAATTAGAGCAGAGAGGGAGTCTTGGAGCAGCGAGTATGTTGGACTGAAAAGGCATCAGTTGTACTGAAGAATGGTTGTTAAATCACTCAAAATGATGGAGTATATATGGAGCTAGAGTTTGGGCAAGTCAGCCCTCTCACAAGCCACACCACTTAGCTATGGAGGCCAAGGCTCACACACTAGAGGCCATAATCTCACACAAGAGAGGAAATCAGCCTAGCAATCAGGCTGACCACTCTCATGGCACACTCCCAGTGGTCACATAACCCACAATCTCATGGAGAATCGCCATGTGTCCATGGCTAGCACACAAGGATCTCACCTCACCTTAAAAGTAAGGAGATATACCTCTTTCCTAGTCAGCACACTCTGACAAGGCAATCCAAGAATCTAAGACCTTTTGGATATTTTTCCCATCAGGTCTTGACCCTGGACATCTTGCCTTTTTCTTTTCTCAGGCTAAGGCATGGAGCCGTCACCATGGTCACCCAGATATCGGCAGTCCATGACCCCGGAAACTTAAAAAATCATATATCCCAATCCGACCGTTGGATCAGCCTGAAACTTGGACAATTTGCCACCTGATCTTTCCAATGGTGAAGGATGGACAATCGGGACAGGTATCTGGTAGTTTCTCGGAACTTGTTCCTGAAAGCAAGCCGGATGGCTCCTTTCCTAACCATCTCCCACTTTGCTGTAGATAGAGTGGACAGAGTCCACATGCCTTCATGTAGAATTCCTGCTTCTCACCGGTCACTGGCTTGGTACGGAAATCATTGACCTGCTTGCTGGTTGGAGTAAATTCCAGCTTAATAGCACCCTCCTGTATCATGTACCTAATGAAGTGATATGCGATGTCAATGTGGTTCGTGCGTACATGGTGCTCAGGAATCTTCGCGAGTGTGATTGTGCTCTGGTTGTCGACGCGCACAGGAACTGGAATTGCAGGACTCTCACTCATCACCGCCATGAGACGCTGAAGCCAGACTGCTTCCTTGGATCCAAAGCTGAGAGAGACGTACTCAGCTTCCGTATTTGAGGTGGCCATGATGTTGGATCTGGAGGAGAGAGGGAGCCTTGGAGTAGCGAGCATGAAGGACTGAAAGGGCATTAGTTGTGCTGATGAATGATTGCTAAATCACTCAAAATAATGGAGTACATATAGAGCTAGAACTTGGGCAAGTCAGCCCTCTCACAAGCTACACCACTTAGCCATGGAGGCTACGGCTCACACACTAGAGTCCATAATCTCGCACAAGAGATGAATTCAGCATAGTATTCAGGCTGACCACTCACACACGACCTAGAGAGTACACTCTGATAAGGCAATCCAAGAATCTAGGACCTTTTTGGATCTTTCTTCCATCAGGTCTTGACCTTGGACCTCTTCTCCTTTTTCTTTTTGTCAACCTGCTTGAGGAGTCGGTCAAAAAACGGGTTCCGACACAATGGTTCATGTCGACCGCTCTTGATATTGCAACCAAGATGTGATATCACTCTCAGAGCCAAGGTTCCACAGTGAGCAGTTCATAGGAATCACTTCCTTGTATTGTGTCATTAGTACCTGGTCAGTATGCGCGAGGAGCTAACTCCTGGGGCTTAGACCAACCAATGCTTCTTTAATTTCTGCCCAAGGTCGGCAACATTGTGAGGAGTCTCAAAGGTAAGAACTGTACTCAATGACAGGCAACTGACACGTTCTTATAGTCCTAGAGCCAGCCTATAGCCTAGGCGCGTAGGGGCTCCTTGGAGGTGCCACTTTGGGGACAATCTAGATTGCGTTATCCTCCTTGCCTACATGGCACTCCCTGTGACCGCCAATTGGCGCCAGCCACCAGGAAGGACCTTGGAATATTATAAGATTTCTCGTAGAACCTTCATATCCCCTTTTTTGTCACAAAGAAAACTAGTCACTGGGCTGGAATTTGACCCAGTGACCTATCGTACTAGATACTAACTCTCGAACGTCTAAGCTTCAAGGAGTTGTCCTAGGTAGTGTTTGCTGGCTATACTATCCAGTTTAGACCAAGGGGACTTCCTCCAAAGGAGCAGTGCATGCCTTGTCTATATGGACCAGACTTAGGGGACTTATTCGAAAGGAGCAGTGCATGTCCGTCCTGTGCCTATGCAAATGTAAGCGATGGACAAGAAGCATATCAGGTCAATAAACTCTCCCTTGCTCCTTTGTCCATTAGCTGTGAGATCTCTCCTCTATCCAGTAGTCTTGGCCTCAGTCTTCCTCCGCTGCGTTGACCATATTGATGCCTTGAGTACCTGTACAGTGCAATTCGCTGTCAAGCACCTTTGTCATACAATCTGCGAGCATCTTCTTGGTCTCCACGTATTCCAGGTCCACGATCTCCTTTGCGACCAGGTCGCATGAGTAGTGGTACCTGATATCGATGTGCTTGGTCCGCCAGGAGAGGACATCATCCTGTGTCATTTTCATGGCACTCTTGTTGTCGATGCAGACCTTTGTTGCTTTTGTTTGTGGTACTTTCATCTCGACCAGCAAACTACGTAGCCATTATGTCTCCTTGCATGCTTCTGACAGAGCGATGTACTCTACCTTAGCGGTAGAGAGGGAGATAGAGTCTTGCTTTCTGCTTGTCCAGGAGACTGCTGTGAAAATTAGCACTTCTCCAGGATCATAAGTGTCTCAGAAGATACAATAGATCAAACAATTGTGACTGGAATCCACTGTGTTGTACACACTGTAACTGTACGCTGCAAAGAATCTATTTCCGTTACACACTGACGATTCAAGAGGTTACACAGAAGTCAGAGATACACGGCTCGTCTCTTGAGCTTTCCAACGATATGCTATACTTGAAAATGGTGCAGTACAGACGAAGCAATCTACAAATGAAACTACTACCTACTTGTACTAGTCTAGTGACTAGAAAATACAGAGAGCAAGCAGAATGCACGAGCTTGGTCTGTCCGGTCCGCTTGTGTCTTCCTTGAGCGTCCCGGACGCCGGTCGGTGTTCCCAGTCACCGAGCGACCGAGGTTGGCGGATGCCCAGCGCCCTCGGTGCGATCCACGAACGAAATCGTCCGGATCTGCGGCAGGTCCTCTTCTTCCGTCGATCTTCTCGCTCGTCGGGTGAAGAGGAGCTCGTGCTCGCACTCTCGATCCCGCGACGGCTGCGATCGCTCCATTGTCTACACGATGCTCTCCCATCCATCGATCCCTTGTTTATAAAGATCTTGTAGCTATGTTCTCTCTCTCGATCCGATGCTTCGGTTGCAGCCCGTCCATCTGCTCCGATCTTCGGTCCGTATTTCCACTGTTCTACCAGAAGCCACGTCAACACCCATCGAATCGAGAGGAGCTCACGCTCGCACTCTCGTACTTGCACTCGGTCCTCACCGAGGCCATGACCTGTACTTCCGCAAATCACGCCAGAACTTAAGGTGGCCGTCCGCAGTATGCTATCAAATCAACAGGAGGCTGCGGCAGGCCCTCGTACCGGGTTAGACTCCCGGACGACGGTAACTGACCCCGCCACCGGCAGAGCAGAGTCCAGTAGAGTAGAGTCCGGTAGGATAGGCAGAGGGGTGTGGGAGAGAGTGGCGACCTCTCCCCCAGCCCTCTTGCCTTTTGTATCCCAAGTGCCCATGCCGAGCACAAAGTAGGACACTTGTGAGATAGTGACATAAACTATGTCACTTTTCTCCTTTTGCTCATATCTCCAAATCGAGCCATCCAAATTGGCTGAAATTTGGACNGACGACGGTAACTGACCCCGCCATCGGTAGAGCAGAGTCCAGTAGAGTAGAGTCCGGTAGAGTAGGCAGAGGGGTGGGGGAGAGAGTGGCGACCTCTCCCCCAGCCCTCTTGCCTTTTGTATCCCAAGTGCCCATGCCGAGCACAAAGTAGGACACTTGTGAGATAGTGACATAAACTATGTCACTTTTCTCCTTTTGCTCATATATCCAAATCGAGCCATCCAAATTGGTTGAAATTTGGACAGTAGATGGCTGACGAGGAGATCTGTCCATCGGTCCCGCCTGATCAGGAATCGGCCTTGTGATGATGAAGATCCTGATTGTCCAACAATTGCACCACCGTTCAGGAAGTACACAAAGCCTGAGGTGGACTTTCTGTCATCGATTCTTCCTCCCCAGTTGGCGTCTGTGTAGCACACCAGCCGAAACAGGTCAGATCCCTCTTGACCTCCAAACTGGAGTCCCATGTATCGTGTCTTCTGTAGATAGCGCATGATGCGCTTGACTACTTGCCAGTGCTGTGGCCCTGGATTGGCCACAAACGTGCTCACTTGTCCCACAACATAGCAAATGTCAGGGCGTGTTCCCACCATGGCGTACATGAGGCTGCCAACAGTAGACTGGTAGGGAATGTTCTCCATCTCATGTCGTTCTACTTCCGTGTTAGGGCTCATGGAGGAGGAAAGCATGATGTCTGTTGTCATGGGTGTACTGATAGGCTTGCAGTCCATGTTGTAGCGCTTGAGGACCTCCATGATGCACTTTGTCTGGTTCAGCTCGATGGTGCCTGCTGCTCGATTGCGGTGGACGGCTATTTCGAGGTAGAACTCGAGCGGACCCATGTCCTTCATTTTGAACCTGTTGCTGAGATTTGTCTTCAACTTGTTCAACAGCTCGACTGATGACAAGCATATGATCATGTCATCCACATATAGTGCAACCAGGATCAAGCCTTGCTCATCCTCCCCCACATAGACACGAGGGTCGTTCTGCAGTGCGTGAAGGTGAGCCCGGCCATGAAGCCGTCCATCTCCTTGTACCACATCCTTGGGGCCTGTTTCAGCCCGTAGAGTGCTTTGACCATCTTGTTAACCTTGCCCTCTAGAGCTTTCACTCCCTCGAGAATTTCCATCAGCCATTCTTTGTCTAGCTTCCCGTAGAGGAAAGCTGTCTTGACATCCATATGGTGGACCTCCAGATCTTTTACAGCAGCGATATCCAACATCGATCTGATAGAGACAAAGGTGACGACAGGCATGAAAGTCTCCTCGTACTCTGAGCCTGCACGCTAGGAAAACCACGTCGCCACAACTCTTGTCTTGTACTTGTCGATAGTACCATACTGCTTGAACTTTTTCCGGAATACCCACTTTGACCCCACCACGTGTGTGTTTGGGGGCTTGTCCACCAGAACCCATGTTTTGTTCTCTTCAATGGATGCGAGTTCGCTATCCACTTCCTCCTTCCACTTGGCCGCATCTGGTATGTTCATAGCCTCCGTTACGGTCACAAGCATGACCAGCTGAGTCCGGTCCATTCTGTACTCTCAACTTCGTACTTGGGCAGAGGTTTCTTCTGGTGCGTACTACGCCGGAGTGTTGCTGGTGGTACTTCAAGGCTTAGTTGCTTCTGTTACTCCTGCACAACCAGTGATCTGCTCTTTAAGGAAGAGCTCCCAGCCTCAGAGTTTGACTCAGAGGCCTCAGACAACTCTGACTTAGTGTCAGAGTCCGTCGTTGTGTCAGCCTGCACAGCCACCCTCCCTGCAGCACCATCCTTTGTTGGTACAATCTGCCACTTCTCAGGTGCTTGATCACCTGACTCGAGCAATACAACATATTCTCCTGATTTGGGAGCATGGACAAGATCCAGCGACTCTCCCTTGTCGAGGGTCCTTTCTTCAAACTCGATATCTCGGCTCCTGATGAGCTTTCCAGCCGCTTCGTCCCACAGCCTGTATGCCTTATGTGTAGTGTCGTATCCGACCATTACATACTTACGAGCACGTGCATCTAGCTTGCCACTTCCTTCTCCTGCTTGGATTTTTGCCCAGGCAGTACATCCAAAGACTCTGAAGTGTGAGACGTCTGGCTTCTTCCCTGACCAATCCTCATGTGGCGTCCTGAGCTGATTCTCTTACTACTTCTTACCACGCCTTCCAAGCGCGGCTACCGGAGTGAGATTCACAAGGTAGCAAGCAATACTTGCAGCTTCTGCCCAGAAGCGAGGTGGGAGTTTGGCGTCGAAGAGCATGCTTCGTGTCATGCCGAGGATAGTCTGGTTCATTCGTTCGGCAACGCCATTACTGTGGGGGGTGTAAGGCGTGGTAATGTGGTAGTTGATACCGTGTTGCTTCAACCAGCCTTTTCACGCCTCGTACTCACCACCGTTGTCCGTGTACAGTGCTTTGACCTTCTTGCTTGTCCACTACTCTAGCATCCCGACAAACTCTTGCAGCTTCTTCTTGACCTCTCCTTTTGTCTTGAGGAAATAGATCCATATCTTGCGACTGTGGTCATCGATGAAGGTCAAGAAATACTTGTTGCGTTTGTTCGAAGGAGTGCGGAATGGTCCGCACACATCAGAGTGAATCAGGTCCAAGATTATTGCCGCATGTTATCCATTACGCTCAAAGGGCTTTCTTTTTGCCTTGTCTTGGAGGCATGGCTCTCACAACTTCTTGCACTCTCCCTCATCCTTGGCCTTGCATCCCTCCATCCCACGAACCACTTTGTGCTTCTGCATAGCTTGCAGTGTGCTGTGAGCCACATGGCAAAGCCGCCTGTGCCATAGCTCAGCATCTGTGTTGTTGGTGGAGTTGGCTATCATGGTGACAGCCTGTGGTTCTACATCAGGCTTGGTCTACTGCACATAGAACCCATCAACTCCTGGGACTTGTGCGACAAGACTCTCCTTGGGATAGGAGATCTTGATGTCCTTGTTCTTGACAATCACGGCCTCCTCTTCCGTGAAGATGACCGTTATGTCGTGGTCCGTGATTTTGAACACCAACAAGAGGTTTGCCACAAAAGATGGCATGTAGATGACATTCTTCCGCTTCAAGTCTTTTTGAGTACCGTTCACGTTGATGCTGAATAATTTATCTCCATAGCCTTGTGCATAGACAAGGCTGCCATTGCCACACTTCATGCGACATTCAGTATCCCCAATGGAAATGAACTCATCCTTCTCCCTTGAAGAGTGGTAGTTCGTACCAGAGTTAAGTCCGTAGGCTCCACGCTTGAGCAATACCGCTCCCTTTGTTGTCGGCATGCTCTCAGCCATCATGTTTGTCAACTCCCTCTTACCCTTTCCTTTGCCCTCATATCTACCACCATGATCTCCATCTTCCTTCTTTGAAGCCCTACAGTCCCGTGCCCAATGCCCAGGCTTACCACAGTTATGGCACTTCCCAAGACACTTTGAATCCTTTCCACTGCCACCATTTCCTTTTCCTCCACTACCACCGCTTCCGCTGCGACTCTAGCCAGAAGAGGACTTGTTGCCACGACCACCACACTGTGTAGCATAGGCCGAAATGTTAGTCTCACTACTGCTGTGATGCATGACCTCGTTGCACACGTACTTGGACACTGCCTCATACGTCAAATCCTCCTCCTTCCAATTGCCAAAAACGGTGATAAGAGATTCCCAGGTTTCAGGTAGTGCCATGAGGAGGATCATGGCCAGCATGTTGGTGTCGATTTCCCAGTTTATTTGGGTCACTGTTGGGAAAGGAGTCGTCCGGCTCAGTTTCAGGTCCACAGGAGCAAGTTCCAGGAAACTTCCAGATGCCTGCTCCGATCGTCAATCCATCTTCACCATTGGAAAGATCAGGTGGCAAGTTATCTAGAGTCCAAGTTTCAGGCCGATCCAACAGGTCGGATTGGGAGATATGAATTTTCAAAGTTTCGGGGGTCATGGACCGCCGATGTCTGGGTGGCCATGGGCAATGGCTCAATGCCTTAGCCTGAGAAAAGAAAAAGGCAATAGGTGCAGGGTCAAGACCTGATGGGAAAAATATCCAAAAAGGTCTTAGATTCTTGGGTTGCCTTGTCAGAGTGTGCTGACTAGGAAAAAGATACCTCTTCTTACTTTTTAGGTGAGGTGAGATCCTTGTGTGCTAGCCATGGACACATGGCGATTCTCCATGGGTTTGTGGGTGATGTGACCACTTGGAGTGTGCCATGTGAGCATTCTCCAGCTCTCTAGGTCGTGTGTGACTGGTCAGCCTGATTGTTAGGCTGATTTCCTCCCTTGTGTGAGATTGTGGACTCTAGTGTGTGAGCCTTAGCCTCCATGGCTAAGTGGTGTGGTTTGTGAGAGGGCTGACTTGCCCAAGCTCTAGCTCTATATGTACTTGATCATTTTGAGTGATCCAACAACCATTCTTCAGCACACGTGATGCCCTTTCAGNNNTGGAGTGTGCCATGTGAGCATTCTCCAGCTCTCTAGGTCGTGTGTGACTGGTCAGCCTGATTGTTAGGCTGATTTCCTCCCTTGTGTGAGATTGTGGACTCTAGTGTGTGAGCCTTAGCCTCCATGGCTAAGTGGTGTGGTTTGTGAGAGGGCTGACTTGCCCAAGCTCTAGCTCTATATGTACTTGATCATTTTGAGTGATCCAACAACCATTCTTCAGCACACGTGATGCCCTTTCAGTCCCACATGCTCGCTCCTCTAAGGCTGTTGGAGAATCCATATCTCCCTCTCTTGCCGTCCGATCTCCAATCCAACGGCACTGCTGGAAATCTCACATCATCATCCTGCTACAGTCCAAGTTTCAACTCAATCCAACAGCTAGTTTTGGAGAAAAAGGCCAAAAAGAAGAAAAGTGACATAGACTATGCCATAGCTGGCAAAAAGGTGGCATAGTCTTTGCTGTGGGCCTCGGCTCGGCAAAAAGGCCAGAGGCTGGAGAGAGGTCGCCACTCTCTCCAAGAGAGTGGCGAGTCTCACTTGATGCGAGTCTCAGTTGATGCCCATCGGATGGTGGACGAGGTATGGCAGGCGACTGAGGAGATCGCAGCCGCTGAGCAGTCAAGAACTGACCCAAAGTCCGCGGCATACCTTCTCACTCAACTGCTCGCGTCATCGAGCAGTGTCCGGACAGACTGGACTGCCGCGAAAGCAAGACCCAACGTTAGCGGACAGTCAGTACTCATGGTTGTTGTTCGTTTTGACTCCTACAGGTCTCAGACTGGTATATAGCAGTAGGCAACTTTAGTTGACTCTACCTTCGTGTGTAGTGCACCAAATCAGGCATGCAGCATACCGTTAGAATCAGCAGGAGACGTACTATCTGCCTGAGGCCTTGGCTAAGGCTCTTGAAGCTCGTGGTGTGTGTAGAACCTGGCCAAGTGTAACGGCCGAGTGTGTGACTTGTGTATCCGGAGTTAATGGAGTTAATGGAGTTAATGTTTTGACTTCCAATTGTGTCAAGTGTTTTATGTTGACCTCTGAGGCTGATCCTATTTTCAACAAGTGATGCCTTTTCAGTCCCACATGCTCGCTGCTCTAAGGCTCCTCTCCTCCAGATCCAACATTTGGTATCAGAGCCAGATTCTGCCATATTCGGCCAGCACAGGCCGTCACTTTGAGAGTGATGGGTTAGGGTCAAACCTTGACCAAATTTGACGATGGCCCACTGGATCTTCAAATTCGTGAGACAAGCTTTCTAACGAGCCCAAGATCACGACAATCCAACGGTCGGATTGAGAGTTATGCTCAAAACGAGGTCGGCCAGGGCTACACTCTTCTCTATGAGTAAGATTGTCGCCTTGTGATGACCATACCTCTCTCTTTTCTTTGTCAAATTTAAAAGGTGGCACATGCGAATTGTAGTATTTTTCCTAAGCTTTCTATTGGTGTAAAAATATTTGCATTCCATTGATTCGTTTGGGAGAAACGCCATTTACAAGCTGGCTGGTCTGAGTTGGAGAAGGAGCAGAAGCACACCCTGTTTTCAAGAGGGTATATCTTTCAAAATCCCCTGTTGATGACCCTGTTTTATGGGTCTATACGAAAGGTTTTGAGCTGAATTTTCCAGTGAAGGACGCGCCAACTTCACATTTTGGAAGATGCGTACCCGCCTCCTTTTGGAGGAGAGGGGTTTGTGGGAGGTGGTGAGCGGCGACGAGCGCGCGCCGCCTCCACACGCAAAAGGCATCACCGCAGCGCAGGTGGTGGCGGGGAAGACGCCGCAAAAGGGTACAGCTGATGCGGGTTCTTCTGTAGCTGTACCAGGGGCGTATGAGGAGTGAAAGAAGAAGGACAGGTAGGCCTACAGGTTGCTTGTCAATACCATCTCCAACCCGCATCTTCAATACGTGAGTGACTAGGCTACTGCAAAGGAGGGGTGGGACACGTTGTGCAAGAAGTATGAGAGCAAGGATCCTGCATTCCTCATGCTTTTGGAGGAAAAGATGATGGCGCTGAAAATACAGGGTGGTGAAGGGATGGAGGCGTACCTGGACAGGGCAAAGGAGCTGGAAAAGTAGCTGAGAGTGGCCGGCAACCCTGTGGAAGAGACACGCTTCATCCTCCTCTTGCTGAGGAGACTNAGTGACTAGGCTACTGCAAAGGAGGGGTGGGACACGTTGTGCAAGAAGTATGAGAGCAAGGATCCTGCATTCCTCATGCTTTTGGAGGAAAAGATGATGGCGCTGAAAATACAGGGTGGTGAAGGGATGGAGGCGTACCTGGACAGGGCAAAGGAGCTGGAAAAGTAGCTGAGAGTGGCCGGCAACCCTGTGGAAGAGACACGCTTCATCCTCCTCTTGCTGAGGAGACTCCCAGCCAGCTACGACACGGTGTGAGAGACGCTGGAGTGCCAGCCAACTCTCCACCTCGACTTCATCTGCACACACCTGGTGCAGGTGGAATTACGTCGCAATGCAGCAAAGCGCAATGGCGGCGGCAGCGGTGAAGCAGCTTTCGTGGCCACGAGCTCACGCAACCAGCAGCAGCAGCAGCAGTAGTCTGGGCCGCGGAGAGGCAAGAAAAAAGAAAATGCCACTACTGCTAGAAAGAGGAACACTACAAAAAGGAGTATTTCAAGCTCAAGAGGGACCAGAAGGAGCAGTAGTAGCAAAATCAGCAACAATAGCAGCAGCAGTCACAGCAGCGTCAGCAGCAACAGCAGCAGTAAAACCAGGCTGGTGTGCGCCACTTTGGCAACATGAATGTGGCCAAGGAGGTGCGCGTCCGTCTCTTCATGGCGAAGTCTGACATGTCGTAGGTGGAGAAGGCGGATCTTGCATGGTACAAGGACTCAAGGTGTACCAAGAGCCTCACACATCACAAGGAGTGGTTTACGCAGCTGCTGTCCATCCCTCCCCGTCCTATTGCTATGGGTGATGATCGGGTGTTGTATGCTGAGGGGATTGGGAGTGTGGAGATGTGGTTGGAGACCCCACGTGGCATTGAAGTGGGAGTGTTCCATGGCGTACTTTATGTACCTGATGCTGCATTCAACCTCCTCTCAGTCTCCTCTCTTGTTACAAACACAGGACTGTGCATCGTCTTCGATGATGACTATGGCTACATCCTCAACAAGGACACAGGAGAGGAGTTGGCTAGGTCGGTGAAGGAGGGCGACATGTACCGCCTGCTGGGGGCGACCAAGATCCCGCGTGAGCAGAGTCTTGCAGCAGTGATGCAGGCGACAGATGGCGAGATCTGGCATGCGTGCTACGGCCACATCTGCATGCGCGCCTTGCAGCAGCTTCAAGCAAAGCAGATGGTGCGTGACCTGCCTACCATCTCTAACTTTGAGCAGCAGTTGTGCATCGGCTGTTTGGAGGGGAAGCAGCACCGGGAGGCATTCTCTGGAGCAGGGGAGCGTGCGAAGGAGGTGTTGGAGCTGGTCCACACGGACTTGTGCGGACCGATGCAGACCCAGAGCTTTGGAGGCTCTAGGTATTTCCTGACCTTCATTGATGATTTCAGCCGTTGCACTGCTGTGTACTTCCTTCCTTCCAAGGACCAGTGCTTTGACACATTCAAGGAGTTCAAGGCCATGGTAGAGAACCAGACTGTTAAGAAGATCAAGGCGCTGCGCAGCGATCGCGGTGGAGAGTATCTGAGCAAGGAGTTCCAGGACTACCTCGCAGCAGCTGGCATCAAGGTGTAGCGTACCGCGCCGTACTCGCCGCAGCAGAACGGTGTAGCAGAACGTGCCAACCGTACCATTGTGGAGTCGGCGCGCTCCATGCTGCACGTGGCTCGGTTGACTTACGACTTCTGGGCTGAAGCAGTGAGCACTGCGGTCTACATCAAGAACCGTAGTCCAACTAAGGCGCTGGAGTAGATGATGCCGTACGAGGTGTGGGTCGGCAAGAAACTGAGTGTGGGTCATCTCCGAGCATTTGGCAGCCTGGCGCACATGCACGTGCCCAAGGAGAAGCGACAGAAAAGGGATGCAAAGAGTGCGCAGATGCTGATGATTAGCTACGACGTGGCAAGCAAGGCCTATCGCCTCTACGAGAGGGATACAGGTCACGTCATCATCTCCAAGGATGTTGTCTTCAACGAGAGCAACGTCATCGGCACCAACATTGTCTGTGATGAGGCAGCAGAACCAGCAGCTGACAATATAGTGGGAGCAGAAATCCTTCCTGACCCAGTCTCTTCGGATCCTTCCTCTACTGTGACAGTGGGAGAATCACTCTACTCTCCCATGTCTGATGCAGCAGATACAGCAGCCTCAACGGCAGAAGCAGAGGAGGGAGATGTAGCACCACCAGCAGCAGCAATTGTGCCAGCAGCACTGCGCCAGCCGCCCACTAACGCTCCAGCACCAGGTCGCAGGTTCCCTCTTAGGGTGCGTTACAAGCCTGGTGAACGCGGCCATTTCTGGATGCTGCAGAAACCAGAACAGATGAATGTCGCAGTTACAGCAGATTCAGATGAGCCAACATCATACAAGGAGGCCATGGCTGCACCGGATGCAGCAGAGTGGGCGCAAGCCATGCAGCAGGAGATACGGTCGCAGCTGGACAACGGCACATGGGAGCTGACTGAGCGTCCACCTGGACGTAAGGTGATCAAGTGCAAGTGGGTATTCAAGAAGAAGCGGGGAGCAGATGGTAACCTGGAAAAGTACAAGGCGAGGCTGGTTGCCAAGGGCTTCTCACAGCAGGAGGACATTGACTACACAGAAGCTTTTACCCCTGTTGCAAAGTTTGCCTCTGTGCGCACGTTCCTCTCTTATGCAGCAGCTGAGGACTTCGAGGTTCACCACATGGATGTCAAGACGGCATTCTTGAATGGTGACTTGGAGGAGGAGATCTACATGGAGCAGCCGGAGGGGTACGTCATGGATGGCCAGGAGCACGTGGTTTGCAAGCTGCAGAAGTCGCTGTACGGCCTCAAACAAGCGTCACGTACTTGGAACCAGAAGTTGGATGCGGCGTTGCAGTGCATGGGGTTTGAGCACAGCGAGTGTGACTACAACGTGTATCGCTGGCAGCATGAGCATGAGATCCTCATCATCATTGTCTATGTGGATGACATGCTCCTTCTTTCCAACAGCATGTCTGCACTGCAAGAGTTCAAGGAGGTCATGCAGGAGCGCTTCCAGATGTCTGATCTCGGGGAGGCGTCATACTTCCTTGGCATCCAGATCATGCGTGATCGCAAATCATGCCCTCTCTCGCTACATCAAGGACGTCCTGCAGCGGTTCGGCATGGCAGAGGCCAAACCCATCGGCACGCCGCTGGAGACGCGACAGTACCTCGTGAGCTTCAGT
Organism: Penium margaritaceum; assembly: GCA_023375785.1. NCBI lineage: Eukaryota > Viridiplantae > Streptophyta > Zygnematophyceae > Desmidiales > Peniaceae > Penium > Penium margaritaceum. The sequence continues at coordinate 38,432 of SZWC01000195.1, forward strand.
GGAGAAGTAGATGCAGCTGAGCGGCAGAAGTACCAGAGCTCCTTCGGCAGTCTTATGTACCTGATGGTGGCAACCAGGCCGGACCTCGCACAGGCTGTGAGCGCTGTGAGCCAGCACATGGCTAATCCCGGACCGGAGCACCAGAAGGCAGTGAAGCGGATCTTCTGCTACCTTGCTGGAACCATCAACGTCGGCATCACCTACAACGGCAACGACAACAGCATCATCGGCTACACAGATGCAGATTGGGCTTCAAATCCTGAGACCCGCAAGTCCATCTCTGGACATGT
>SZWC01000195.1:47526-62826 GCA_023375785.1 Penium margaritaceum
GTGGTCAGAAACACAGTGGTCAGAAACACAGTGGTCAGAAACACAGTGGTCAGAAACACAGTGGTCAGAAACACATTGGTCAGAAACACACTGGTCAAAAACACACTGGTCAGAAAAACAGTGGTCAGAACCAGATTGGTCAGGAACACATTGGTAGATGCAATGCAGTGACAGTGGATGGGAGGCGGCAGGAAGCTTCTTAGTAGTTGACAACAAGCGGCAGCTTGAGAGTTGCTTGCGGCTGATGTGGGCGACTCGTCACCGGTTGTTAGCCACGGGCGCGGAAATGGGCGCAGGGCCTCCTTAGGATGACAAGGTGGTTCTGCAGCGTGGAGAACTCGTCAGGCAGAGCTTCTAATGTCAGCTGCGGACGAAGCGGCAAGGCACGGAGTGATGGCGGCGGCGGCGAGAGAATGCGGGTCGAAGCAATGAACCAAGGATGACGGTAGAGCGATGACGCGGTCACGGGACTCCAGGTGATGTAACCTGAAGCTCTGATACCATGTCAGGAGAATGCAAGCACGAGAACAGCGGTAGCAGAAGCACGCAGAAGCATCGGAACATTCAAGTGTACGTCAGCAGAGTGACGTAGGCAAGAGCGGTCCGAGGAGTTAGTCGCAGGGGCTGATAGAGGCAGAGACGCGAGGTAGCCGAGGTAGACCGGTTGACGTGAGAGAGAGAGTGCTTGGCGAGAGGAGTGATGGTTGGCGGAGTGTGAGAGCTGAGCAAAGGAGCGAGAGTGACGGAGCGAAGCGTTGAGAGTTGGCGAAGGCAGGAAATGTGAGGAATGAGCAGAGCGAAGACACGGCGGCAAAGCCGCGGAACCAAGGGGGAACAGGATGAGCAGAACTGTTCTGGTTAAACTAGGAGGGAATGAACATCCTCCGTATATCACAATCAGAACAGGAAAAATCATATGCAACGGCTTCTTGTGCACTAGCCGGACGTGCTTGCGGCCGAACCGCTGATTAGGGGATTCCTCGGTAGGATGGCCGTTGATAGGTAGAGGACCGTTAACAGCTAGTCAGTGGTGATGACCGAGTGGGTTATAAGCCGGAGCTGAACCGTTATTGAGAGTGCTTGGTATTTTCCGAGAGAGAATAACATAACAACTTGTAAGGGCGAACCCAGCAGATGTCCTGCCTTGACAGAGACACATTCTGACAAGAAGCACAGTGGTCAGAAACACACTGGTCAGAAACACATTGGTCAGAAACACACTGGTCAGAACACAGTGGTCAGAAACACAGTGGTCAGAAACACAGTGGTCAGAAACACACTGATCAGGGGCACACTGGCCAGAAACACAGTGTTCGGAAACACAGTGGTCAGGAACACACTGGTCAGATACACACAGTGGTCCGAAACACAGTGGTCAGAAACACAGTGGTCAGAAACACACTGGTCAGAAACACACTGGTCAGAAACACACTGGTCAGAAAAAACAGTGGTCAGAAATACAGTGGTCAGAAACACAGTGGTAAGAAACACAGTGGTCAGAAACACAGTTGTCAGAAACACAGTGGTCATAAACACAGTGGTCAAAAACACTGTTGTCAGAAACACAGTGGTCAGAAACACAGTGGTCAGAAACATGCTGGTCAGAAACACGGTGGTCAGAAACACACTGGTCACAAACATATTGGTCAGAACACAATGGTCAGAAACACAGTGGTCAGAAACACACTGGTCAGGAACGCACTGGTCAGAAACACAGTGATCAGAAACACACTAGTCAGAAACACAGTGGTCAGAAACACAGTGGTTAGAAACACAGTGGTCAGAAACACATTAGTCAGAAACCCACTGGTCAGACACACATAGGTCAGACCCACATTGGTCAAAAGCACACTGGTCAGAAACACAGTGGTCATAAACACAGTGGTCAGAGACACAGTGGTCAGAAACACAGTGGTCAGAAACACGCTGGTCAGAAACGCACTGGTCAAAAACACACTGGTCAGAACCACATTGGTTAGAAACACACTAGTCAGAAACACAGTGGTCAGAAACACAGTGGTCAGAAACACAGTGGTCAGAAACACACTGGTCAGAAACACGGTGGTCAGAAACACACTGTTCAGAAACATAGTGGTCAGACACACAGTGGTCGGAAACTTAGTTGTCAGAAACACACTGGTCAGAAACGCATTGGTCAGAAACACAGTGGTCAGAAACACACTGGTCAGAAACGCATTGGTCAGAAACACAGTGGTCAGAAACACACTGGTCAGAAACACAGTGGTCAGACACACAGTGGTCGGAAACTTAGTTGTCGGAAACACACTGGTCAGAAACGCATTGGTCAGAAACACAGTGGTCATAAACACACTGGTCAGAAACACAGTGGCCAGAAACACAGTTGTCGGAAACACAGCGGTCAGATACACACTGGTCATAAACACACTGGTCAGAAACACACTGGTCAGAACCACATTGGACAGAAACACACTGGTCAGAAACACAGTGGACAGAAACACAGTGGTCATAAACACAGTGGTCAGAAACACAGTGGTCAGAAACACACTAGTCAGAAGCACAGTGGTCAGAAACACACTTTTCGGAAACACAGTAGTCAGAAACACAGTGGTCAGAAACACAGTGGTCATAGACACACTGGTCAGAAACACACTTGTCAGAAACACACTGGTCAAAAACACAGTCGTCAGAAACACAGTGGTCGGAACACAGTGGTCAGAACGCACTGGTCAGAAACACATTGGTCAGAAACACAATAGTCAGAAACACACTGGTCAGAAACACGCTTGTCAGAAACACAGTGGTCAGAAACACAGTGGTCGGGAAGACACTGGTCTGAAACACAGTGGTCAGAAACACAGTGGTCAGAAACACAGCGGTCAGAAGCACAGTGGACAGAAACACACTGGTCAGAAACACACTGGTCAGAAACACATTGGTCAGAAACACACTGGTCAGAACACAGTAGTCAGAAACACAGAGGTCAGAAACACAGTGGTCAGAAACACAGTGCTCAGAAACACAGTGGTCATAAACACACTGGTCAGAAACACACTGGTCAGAAGCACAGTGATCAGAAAAACACTCGTCTGAAGCACAGTGGTCAGAAACACAGTGGTTAGAAACACAGTGGTCAGAAACACAGTGGTCAGAGACACAGTGGTCAGAAACACAATGGTCAGAAACACAGTGGTCCGAAACACACTGCTCGGAAACACAGTGGTCAGAAACACAGTGGTCAGAGACACAGTGGTCAGAAACACAATGGTCAGAAACACAGTGGTCCGAAACACACTGCTCGGAAACACAGTGGTCAGAAACACAGTGGTCAGAGACACAGTGGTCAGAAACACAATGGTCAGAAACACAGTGGTCCGAAACACACTGCTCGGAAACACAGTGGTCAGAAACACAGTGGTCAGAGACACAGTGGTCAGAAACACAATGGTCAGAAACACAGTGGTCCGAAACACACTGCTCGGAAACACAGTGGTCAGAAACACAGTGGTCAGAGACACAGTGGTCAGAAACACAATGGTCAGAAACACAGTGGTCCGAAACACACTGCTCGGAAACACAGTGGTCAGAAACACAGTGGTCAGAGACACAGTGGTCAGAAACACAATGGTCAGAAACACAGTGGTCAGAAACACAGTGGTCAGAAACACAGTGGTCAGAAACACAGTGGTCAGAAACACGCTGGTCAGAAACACGGTGGTCAGAAACACACTCGTCAGAGACATATTGGTCAGAAACACAATGGTCAGAAACACAGTTGTCAGAAACACACTGGTCAGAAACGCACTGGTCAGAAGCACAGTGATCAGAAAAACACTCGTCTGAAACACAGTGGTCAGAAACACAGTGGTTAGAAACACAGTGGTCAGAAACACAGTGGTCAGGAACCCACTGGTCAGAAACACACTGGTCAGAACCACATTGGTCAGAAGCACACTGGTCAGAAACACAGTGGTCATAAACAGTGGTCAGAAACGCAGTGGTCAGAAACACAGTGGTCATAAACACACTGTTCCGAAACACAGTAGTCAGAAACACAGTGGTCAGAAACACACTGGTCATAAACACACTGGTAAGGAACACACTGGTCAGAAACAGAGTGGTCAGAAACACACTGGTCACACACAGAGAGGTCTCAAACACAGTGGTCAGAAACACACTGGTAAAAAACACAGTGGTCAAAAACACAGTGGTCAGAAACACAGTGGTCAGAAACACAGTGGTCAGACCGCTCTGGTCAGAAACACAGTGGTCAGAAACACACTAGTCAGCAACACACTGGTCAGAAACACACTGGTGAGAAACACACTGGTCAGAAACACAGTGGTCAGAAGCAGAGTGGTCGGGAACACACTGGTCAGAAACACAGTGGTCAGAACACAGTGATCAGAACACAGTGGTCAGAAACACAGTGGTCAGAAACACAGTGGTCAGAAACACAATGATCAGAGGTACACTGGTCAGAAACACAGTGGTCAAAAACACAGTGGTCAGAAACACACTGGTCAGAAACACATTGGTCAGAAACACAGTGGTCAGAAACACACTGGTCAGAAACACAGTTGTCAGAAACACACTGGTCAGGAACACACTGGTCAGAAAAACAGTAGTTAGACACACAGTGGTCAGAAACACAGTGGTCAGAAACACAGTGGTCAGAAACACAGTGGTCAGAAACACAGCGATCAGAAACACAGTGGTCAGAAACACGGTGGTCAGAAACACAGTGGTCAGAAACACAGTGCTCAGAAACACAGTGGTCATAAACACACTGGTCAGAAACACAGTGGCCAGAAACACAGTGGTCAAAAACACAGTGGTCAGAAACACAGTGGTCAGACCGCTCTGGTCAGAAACACAGTGGTCAGAAACACACTAGTCAGCAACACACTGGTCAGAAACACACTGGTGAGAAACACACTGGTCAGAAACACAGTGGTCAGAGACACGCTGGTTAGAAACAAAGTGGTCAGAAAAAAAGTGGTCAAAAACACACTGGTCAGAAACACAGTGGGCAGAAACACAGTGCTCAGAAACACAGTGGTCAGAAACACAGTGGTCGGAAACACAGTGGTCAGAAACACAGTGGTCAAAAACACAGTAGTGAGAAACAAAGTGGTCAGAAACACACTGGTCAGAAACACGCTGGTCAGAACCACAGTGGTCAGAAGGACACTGGTCAGAAACACAGTGGTCAGAAACACAGCGATCAGAAACACAGTGGTCAGAAACACGGTGGTCCGAAACACACTGGTCAGAAACACAGTGGTCAGAGACACGCTGGTTAGAAACAAAGTGGTCAGAAAAAAAGTGGTCAAAAACACACTGGTCAGAAACACAGTGGGCAGAAACACAGTGCTCAGAAACACAGTGGTCAGAAACACAGTGGTCGGAAACACAGTGGTCAGAAACACAGTGGTCAAAAACACAGTAGTGAGAAACAAAGTGGTCAGAAACACACTGGTCAGAAACACGCTGGTCAGAACCACAGTGGTCAGAAGGACACTGGTCAGAAACACAGTGGTCAGAAACACAGTGGTCAGAAAAACAGTGGTCAGAAACACAGTGGTCAGAAACACAGTGGTAAGAAACACAGTGGTCAGAAACACAGTTGTCGGAAACACAGTGGTCAGAAACACAGTGGTCAAAAACACAGTTGTGAGAAACAAAGTGGTCAGAAACACACTGGTCAGAAACACGCTGGTCAGAACCACATTGGTCAGAAGGACACTGGTCAGAAACACAGTGGTCATAAACACAGTGGTCAGAAACACGGTGGTCAGAAACACAGTGGTCATAAACACACTGTTCAGAAACACAGTAGTCAGAAACACAGTGGTCAGAAACACACTGGTCATAAACACACTGGTCAGAAACACACTGGTCAGAAACACAGTGGTCATAAACACACTGTTCAGAAACACAGTAGTCAGAAACACAGTGGTCAGAAACACACTGGTCATAAACACACTGGTCAGAAACACACTGGTCAGAAACAGAGTGGTCAGAAACACAGTGGTCAAAAACACACTGGTCACACACACAGAGGTCACAAACACAGTGGTCAGAAACACACTGGTAAAAAACACTGTGGTCAGAAACACAGTGGTCAGAAACACAGTGGTCAGAAACACAGTGGTCAGACCGCACTGGTCAGAAACACAGTGGTCAGAAACACACTAGTCAGCAACACACTGGTCAGAAACACACTGGTGAGAAACACACTGGTCAGAAACACAGTGGTCAGAAGCATAGTGGTCGGGAAGACACTGGTCAGAAACACAGTGGTCAGAACACAGTGGTCAGAACACGGTGGTCCGAAACACAGTGGTCAGAAACACAGTGGTCAGAAACACAATGATCAGAGGCACACTGGTCAGAAACACAGTGGTAAAAAGCACAGTGGTCAGAAACACACTGGTCAGAAACACAGTGGTCAGAAACACAGTGGTCAGAAACACACTGGTCAGGAACACAGTTGTCAGAAACACACTGATCAGGAACACACTGGTCAGAAAAACAGTGGTTAGACACACAGTGGTCAGAACCACAGTGGTCAGAAACACAATGGTCAGAAACACAGTGGTCAGAAACACAGCGGTCAGAAACACAGTGGCCAGAAACACGGTGGTCAGAAACACAGTGGTCAGAAACACAGTGCTCAGAAACACAGTGGTCATAAACACACTGGTCAGAAACACAGTGGCCAGAAACACAGTGGTCAAAAACACAGTGGTCAGAAACACAGTGGTCAGAAACACAGTGCTCAGAAACACAGTGGTCATAAACACACTGGTCAGAAACACAGTGGCCAGAAACACAGTGGTCAAAAACACAGTGGTCAGAAACACACTGGTCAGAAACACACTGGTCAGAAACAAACTGGTCAGAACCACACTGGACAGAAACACACTGGTCAGAAACACAGTGGTCAGAAACACAGTGGTCAGAAACACAGTGGTCAGAAACACACTGGTCAGAAACACACTGGTCAGAAACAAAGTGGTAAGAAAAACAGTGGTCATAAACACACTGGTCAGAAACAAAATGGTCAGAAACACAGTGGTCCGAAACACACTGCTCAGAAACACAGTGGTCAGAAACACAGTGGTCAGAAATGCACTAGTCAGAAGCACAGTGATCAGAAACACACTGTTCAGAAACACAGTAGTCATAAACACAGTGGTCAGAAACACAGTGGTCATAGACACACTGGTCAGAAACACACCTGTCAGAACCACACTGGTCAAAAACACAGTGGTCAGAAACACACTGGTCAAAAACACAGTGGTCAGAAACACAGTGGTCAGAACGCACTGGTCAGAAACACATTGGTCAGAAACACACAAGTCAGAAACACACTGGTCAGAAACATGCTGGTCAGAAACACAGTGGTCAGAAACACAGTGGTCAGAACGCACTGGTCAGAAACACATTGGTCAGAAACACACAAGTCAGAAACACACTGGTCAGAAACATGCTGGTCAGAAACACAGTGGTCAGGAACACAGTGGTCGGTAACACACTGGTCAGAAACACAGTGGTCAGAAACAGAGTGGTCATAAACAAAGTGGTCAGAAGCACAGTGGTCAGAAACACACTGGTCAGAAACACACTGGTCAGAAACACATTGGTCAGAAACACACTGGTCAGAACACAGTGGTCAGAAACACGGTGGTCAGAAACACAGTGGTCAGAAACACACTGATCAGAGGCACACTGGTCAGATACACAGTGTTCGGAAACACAGTGGTCAGAAACACACTGTTAAGGAACACAGTGGTCTGAAACACAGTGGTCAGAAACACAGCGGTCGGAAACACAGTGGTAAAAAACACACTGGTCATAAACACACTGGTCAGAAAAACAGTGGTCAGAAACACAGTGGTCAGAAACACAGTGGTAAGAAACACAGTGGTCAGGAACACAGTTGTCAGAAACACAGTGGTCAGAAACACAGTGGTCAAAAACACAGTTGTCAGAAACACAGTGGTCAGAAACACAGTGGTCAGAAACACGCTGGTCAGAAACACGGTGGTCAGAAACACAGTGGTCAGAAACACAGTGGTCAAAAACACAGTTGTCAGAAACACAGTGGTCAGAAACACAGTGGTCAGAAACACGCTGGTCAGAAACACGGTGGTCAGAAACACACTGGTCAGAAACACACTGGCCAGAAAAAACAGTGGTCAGAAACACAGTGGTCAGAAACACACTGGTCAGAAACACACTTGTCAGAAACACGGTGGTCAGAAAAACACTGGTCAAAAACACAGTGGTCAGAAACACAGTGGTCAGAACGCACTGGTCAGAAACACATTGGTCAGAAACACACAAGTCAGAAACACACTGGTCAGAAACATGCTGGTCAGAAACACAGTGGTCAAAAACACAGTGGTCAGAAACACAGTGGTCAGAACGCACTGGTCAGAAACACATTGGTCAGAAACACACAAGTCAGAAACACACTGGTCAGAAACATGCTGGTCAGAAACACAGTGGTCAGAAACACAGTGGTCGGGAACACACTGGTCGGAAGCACAGTGGTCAGAAACACACTGGTCAGAGACACACTGGTCAGAAACACATTGGTCAGAAACACACTGGTCAGAACACAGTGGTCAGAAACACAATGGTCAGAACACAGTGGTCAGAAACACACTGATCAGAGGCACACTGGTCAGAAACACAGTGTTTGGAAACACAGTGGTCAGAAACACACTGGTCAGGAACACAGTGGTCCGAAACACAGTGGTCAGAAACACAGCGGTCGGAAACACAGTGGTCAGAAACACACTGGTCAGAAACACATTGGCCAGAAAAACAGTGGTCAGAAACACAGTGGTCAGAAACACAGTGGTAAGAAACACAGTGGTCAGAAACACAGTTGTCAGAAACACAGTGGTCAGAAACACGGTGGTCAAAAACACAGTTGTCAGAAACACAGTGGTCAGAAACACAGTGGTCAGAAACACGCTGGTCAGAAACACGGTGGTCAGAAGCACACTGGTCATAAACACAGTGGTCAGAAACACAGTGGTCAGAAACACTGTGGTCAGAAACACTGTGGTCAGAAACGCACTGGTCAAAAACACACTGGTCAGAACCACATTGGTTAGAAACACATTGGTCAGAAACACAGTGGTCAGGAACACAGTGGTCAGAAACACAGTGGTCAGAAACACACTGGTCAGAAACACGGTGGTCAGAAACACACTGTTCAGAAACATAGTGGTCAGAAACACAGTGGTCAGAAACACACTGGTCAGAAACACGGTGGTCAGAAACACACTGTTCAGAAACATAGTGGTCAGACACACAGTGGTCGGAAACTTAGTTGTCCGAAACACACTGGTCAGAAACGCATTGGTCAGAAACACAGTGGTCATAAACACACTGGTCAGAAACACAGTGGCCAGAAACACAGTTGTCAGAAACACAGTGGTCAGAAACACACTAGTCAGAAGCACAGTGGTCAGAAACACACTGTTTGGAAACACAGTAGTCAGAAACACAGTGGTCAGAAACACAGTGGTCATAGACACACTGGTCAGAAACACACTTGTCAGAAACACACTGGTCAAAAACACAGTCGTCAGAAACACAGTGGTCATAGACACACTGGTCAGAAACACACTTGTCAGAAACACACTGGTCAAAAACACAGTCGTCAGAAACACAGTGGTCAGAAACACAGTGGTCAGACCGCACTGGTCAGAAACACATTGCTCAGAAACACACTAGTCAGAAACACAATGGTCAGAAACACGCTTGTCAGAAACACAGTGGTCAGAAACACAGTGGTCGGGAACACACTGGTCAGAAACACAGTGGTCAGAAACACAGTGGTCAGAAACACAGCAGTCAGAAGCACAGTGGAAAGAAACACACTGGTCAGAAACACACTGGTCAGAAACTCATTGGTCAGAAACACACTGGTCAGAACACAGTGGTTAGAAACACAGAGGTCAGAAACACAGTGGTCAGAAACACACTGATCAGAGGCACAATGGTCAGAAACACAGTGTTCGGAAACACAGAGGTCAGAAAGACACTGGTCAGAAACAAAGTGGTCCGAAACACAGAGGTCAGAAACACGGCGGTCAGAAACACAGTGGTCAGAAACACGGTGGTCAGAAACACACTGGTCAGAAAAACAGTGGTCAGAAACACAGTGGTCAGAAACACAGTGGTAAGAAACACAGTGGTCAGAAACACACTTGTCAGAAACACAATGGTCAGAAACACAGTGGTCAGAAACACAGTGGTAAGAAACACAGTGGTCAGAAACACACTTGTCAGAAACACAATGGTCAGAAACACAGTGGTCAGAAACACTGTGGTCAGAAACACAGTGGTCAGAAACACAGTGGTCAGAAACACGCTGGTCAGAAACACGGTGGTCATAAACACACTCGTCAGAGACATATTGGTCAGAAACACAATGGTCAGAAAGACAGTGGTCAGAAACACACTGGTCAGAAACGCACTGGTCAGAAACACAGTGATCAGAAACACACTCGTCAGAAACACAGTGGTCAGGAACACAGTGGTCAGAAACACACTTGTCAGAAACACAATGGTCAGAAAGACAGTGGTCAGAAACACACTGGTCAGAAACGCACTGGTCAGAAACACAGTGATCAGAAACACACTCGTCAGAAACACAGTGGTCAGGAACACAGTGGTTAGAAACACAGTGGTCAGAAACACACTGGTCAGGAACCCACTGGTCAGAAACACACTGGTCAGAACCACATTGGTCAGAAGCACACTGGTCAGAAACACAGTGGTCATAAACACAGTGGTCAGAAACACAGTGGTCAGAAACACAGTGGTCAGAAACACAGTGGTCAGAAACACACTGGTCAGAAACACACTTGTCAGAAACACACTGGTCAAAAACACAGTCGTCAGAAACACAGTGGTCAGAAACACAGTGGTCAGAACGCACTGGTCAGAAACATATTGGTCAGAAACACACTAGTCAGCAACACACTGGTCAGAAACACACTCGTCAGAAACACAGTGGTCAGAAACACAGTGGTCGGGAATACACTGGTCAGAAACACAGTGGTCAGAAACACAGTGGTCAGAAACACAGCGGTCAGAAGCACAGTGGACAGAAACACACTGGTCAGAAACACACTGGTCAGAAACACATTGGTCAGAAAGACACTGGTCAGAACACAGTGGTCAGAAACACAGAGGTCAGAAACACAGTGGTCAGAAACACACTGATCAGAGGCACAATGGTCAGAAACACAGTGTTCGGAAACACAGAGGTCAGAAACACACTGGTCAGAAACACAGCGGTCAGAAGCACAGTGGACAGAAACACACTGGTCAGAAACACACTGGTCCGAAACACAGTGGTCAGAAACACAGTGGTCGGGAACACACTGGTCAGAGGCACAGTGGTCAGAAGCACACTGGTCAGAAACACACTGGTCAGAACCACACTGGTCAAAAACACAGTGGTCAGAAACACACTGGTCGGAAACCCACTGGTCAGACACACACTGGTCAGACCCACACTGGTCAAAAGCACACTGGTCAGAAACACAGTGGTCATAAACACACTGGTCAGAAACACAGTAGCCAGAAACACAGTTGTCAGAAACACAGCGGTCAGATACACACTGGTCAGAAACACAGTGGTCAGAAGCACAGTGGTCAGAAACACACTGGTCAGAAGCACAGTGGTCAGAAACACACTGGTCAGAAGCACAGTGGTCAGAAACACACTGGTCAGAAGCACAGTGGTCAGAAACACACTGGTCAGAAGCACAGTGGTCAGAAACACACTGGTCAGAAGCACAGTGGTCAGAAACACACTGGTCAGAAGCACAGTGGTCAGAAACACACTGGTCAGAAGCACAGTGGTCAGAAACACACTGGTCAGAAGCACAGTGGTCAGAAACACACTGGTCAGAAGCACAGTGGTCAGAAACACACTGGTCAGAAGCACAGTGGTCAGAAACACACTGGTCAGAAGCACAGTGGTCAGAAACACACTGGTCAGAAGCACAGTGGTCAGAAACACACTGGTCAGAAGCACAGTGGTCAGAAACACACTGGTCAGAAGCACAGTGGTCAGAAACACACTGGTCAGAAGCACAGTGGTCAGAAACACACTGGTCAGAAGCACAGTGGTCAGAAACACACTGGTCAGAAGCACAGTGGTCAGAAACACACTGGTCAGAAGCACAGTGGTCAGAAACACACTGGTCAGAAGCACAGTGGTCAGAAACACACTGGTCAGAAGCACAGTGGTCAGAAACACACTGGTCAGAAGCACAGTGGTCAGAAACACACTGGTCAGAAGCACAGTGGTCAGAAACACACTGGTCAGAAGCACAGTGGTCAGAAACACACTGGTCAGAAGCACAGTGGTCAGAAACACACTGGTCAGAAGCACAGTGGTCAGAAACACACTGGTCAGAAGCACAGTGGTCAGAAACACACTGGTCAGAAGCACAGTGGTCAGAAACACACTGGTCAGAAGCACAGTGGTCAGAAACACACTGGTCAGAAGCACAGTGGTCAGAAACACACTGGTCAGAAGCACAGTGGTCAGAAACACACTGGTCAGAAGCACAGTGGTCAGAAACACACTGGTCAGAAGCACAGTGGTCAGAAACACACTGGTCAGAAGCACAGTGGTCAGAAACACACTGGTCAGAAGCACAGTGGTCAGAAACACACTGGTCAGAAGCACAGTGGTCAGAAACACACTGGTCAGAAGCACAGTGGTCAGAAACACACTGGTCAGAAGCACAGTGGTCAGAAACACACTGGTCAGAAGCACAGTGGTCAGAAACACACTGGTCAGAAGCACAGTGGTCAGAAACACACTGGTCAGAAGCACAGTGGTCAGAAACACACTGGTCAGAAGCACAGTGGTCAGAAACACACTGGTCAGAAGCACAGTGGTCAGAAACACACTGGTCAGAAGCACAGTGGTCAGAAACACACTGGTCAGAAGCACAGTGGTCAGAAACACACTGGTCAGAAGCACAGTGGTCAGAAACACACTGGTCAGAAGCACAGTGGTCAGAAACACACTGGTCAGAAGCACAGTGGTCAGAAACACACTGGTCAGAAGCACAGTGGTCAGAAACACACTGGTCAGAAGCACAGTGGTCAGAAACACACTGGTCAGAAGCACAGTGGTCAGAAACACACTGGTCAGAAGCACAGTGGTCAGAAACACACTGGTCAGAAGCACAGTGGTCAGAAACACACTGGTCAGAAGCACAGTGGTCAGAAACACACTGGTCAGAAGCACAGTGGTCAGAAACACACTGGTCAGAAACGCAGTGGTCAGAAACACAGTGGTCAGAAACACAGTGGTCAGAAACACAGTGGTTAGAAACACACTGGTCAGAAACACAATGGTCAGAAACACAGTGGTCCGAAACACACTGCTCAGAAACACAGTGGTCAGAAACACACTAGTCAGAAGCACAGTGGTCAGAAACACACTGTCCAGAAACACAGTAGTCATAAACACAGTGGTCAGAAACACAATGGTCATAGACACACTGGTCAGAAACACACTTGTCAGAAACACACTGGTAAAAAACACTGTGGTCAGAAACACACAGGTCAAAAACACAGTGGTCAGAAACACTGTGGTCAGAACGCACTGGTCAGAAACACATTTGTCAGAAACTCACAAGTCAGAAACACACTGGTCAGAAACATGCTGGTCAGAAACACAGTGGTCAGAAACACAGTGGTCGGGAACACACTGGTCAGAGGCACAGTGGTCAGAAGCACACTGGTCAGAAACACACTGGTCAGAAACACATTGGTCAGAAACCCACTGGTCAGAACACAGTGGTCAGAAACACAATGGTCAGAAACAGAGTGGTCAGAAACACACTGATGAGAGGCACACTGGTCAGAAACACAGTGTTTAGAAACACAGTGGTCAGAAACACACTGGTCAGGAACATAGTGGTCCGAAATACAGTGGTCAGAAACACAGCGGTCGGAAACACAGTGGTCAGAAACACAGTGGTCAGAAACACGCTGGTCAGAAACACGGTGGTCAGAAACACACTGGTCAGAAACATATTGGTCAGAAACACTATGGTCAGAAACACAGTGGTCAGAAACAAACTGGTCAGAAACGCAGTGGTCAGAAACACAGTGATCAGAAACACACTAGTCAGAAAAACAGTGGTCAGAAACACAGTGGTCAGAAACACAGTGGTCAGAAACACAGTGGTCATAAACACAGTGGTCAGAAACACGCTGGTCAGAAACACGGTGGTCAGAAACACACTCGTCAGAGACATATTGGTCAAAAACACAACGGTCAGAAACACAGTTTTCAGAAACACACTGGTCAGAAACGCACTGGTCAGAAGCACAGTGATCAGAAACACACTCGTCAGAAACACAGTGGTCAGAAACACAGTGGTTAGAAACACAGTGGTCAGAAACACACTGGTCAGGAGCCCACTGGTCAGAAACACACTGGTCAGAACCACATCGGTCAGAAGTAAACTGGTCAGAAACACAGTGGTCATAAACACAGTGGTCAGAAACACAGTGGTCAGAAACACACTGGTCATAAACACACTGGTCAGGAACACACGGCTCAGAAACACAGTGGTCAGAAACACAGTGGTCAGAAACACACTAGTCAGAAGCACAGTGATCAGAAACACACTGTTCAGAAACAGAGTAGTCATAAACACAGTGGTCAGAAACACACTGGTCATAGACACACTGGTCAGAAACACACCTGTCAGAACCACACTGGTCAAAAACACAGTGGTCAGAAACACACTGGTCAAAAACACAGTGGTCAGAAACACAGTGGTCAGAAGGCACTGGTCAGAAACACATTGGTCAGATACACACAAGTCAGAAACACACTGGTCAGAAACACAGTGGTCAGAAGGCACTGGTCAGAAACACATTGGTCAGATACACACAAGTCAGAAACACACTGGTCAGAAACATGCTGGTCAGAAACACAGTGGTCAGAAACACAGTGGTCGGGAACACACTGGTCAGAAACACAGTGGTCAGAAACAGAGTGGTCAGAAACAAAGTGGTCAGAAGCACAGTGGTCAGAAACACACTGGTCAGAAACACACTGGTCAGAAACACATTCGTCAGAAACACACTGGTCAGAACACAGTGGTCAGAAACACGGTGGTCAGAAACACAGTGGTCAGAAACACACTGATCAGAGGCACACTGGTCAGAAACACAGTGTTCGGAAACACAGTGGCCAGAAACACACTGGTCAGGAACACAGTTGTCCGAAACACAGTGGTC
>SZWC01000195.1:64520-79236 GCA_023375785.1 Penium margaritaceum
TGGTCAGAAACACAGTGGTCAGAAACACACTGGTCAGAAACACACTGGTCAGAAAAACAGTGGTCAGAAACACAGTGGTCAGAAACACAGTGGTTAGAAACACACTGGTCAGAAACACAATGGTCAGAAACACAGTGGTCCGAAACACACTGCTCAGAAACACAGTGGTCAGAAACACACTGGTCAGAAACGCACTGGTCAGAAACACAGTGATCAGAAACACACTAGTCAGAAACACAGTGGTCAGAAAAACAGTGGTTAGAAACACAGTGGTCAGAAACACAGTGGTCAGAAACCCACTGGTCAGACACACACTGGTCAGACCCACATTGGTCAAAAGCACACTGGTCAGAAACACAGTGGTCATAAACACAGTGGTCAGAGACACAGTGGTCAGAAACACAGTGGTCAGAAACACACTGGTCAGAAACACAGTGGTCAGAAACACAGTGGTCAGAAACACACTGGTCAGAAACACGGTGGTCAAAAACACACTGTTCAGAAACATAGTGGTCAGACACACAGTGGTCGGAAACTTAGTTGTCGGAAACACACTGGTCATAAACGCATTGGTCAGAAACACAGTGGTCATAAACACACTGGTCAGAAACACAGTGGCCAGAAAC
The DNA here is from genome assembly GCA_023375785.1 of Penium margaritaceum. Lineage (NCBI taxonomy): Eukaryota > Viridiplantae > Streptophyta > Zygnematophyceae > Desmidiales > Peniaceae > Penium > Penium margaritaceum. Next base: position 65,147 of record SZWC01000195.1, read on the forward strand.
ACAGTTGTCAGAAACACAGTGGTCAGACACACACTGGTCAGAAACACACTGGTCAGTACCACATTGGTCAGAAACACACTGGTCAGAACCACATTGGTTAGAAACACACTGGTCAGAAACACAGTGGTCCGGAACACACTGGACAGAAACACAGTGGTCGGAAACACAGTGGACAGAAACACAATAGTCAGAAACACAGTGGTCGTAAACACACTGTTCAGAAAAACAGTAGTCATAAACACAGTGGTCAGAAACACAGTGGTTAGAAACACAGTGGTGAGAAACACACTGGTCAGGAACCCACTGGTCAGAAACACACTGGTCAGTACCACATTGGTCAGAAACACACTGGTCAGAACCACATTGGTTAGAAACACACTGGTCAGAAACACAGTGGTCCGGAACACACTGGACAGAAACACAGTGGTCGGAAACACAGTGGACAGAAACACAATAGTCAGAAACACAGTGGTCGTAAACACACTGTTCAGAAAAACAGTAGTCATAAACACAGTGGTCAGAAACACAGTGGTTAGAAACACAGTGGTGAGAAACACACTGGTCAGGAACCCACTGGTCAGAAACACACTGGTCAGTACCACATTGGTCAGAAACACACTGGTCAGAACCACATTGGTTAGAAACACACTGGTCAGAAACACAGTGGTCCGGAACACACTGGACAGAAACACAGTGGTCGGAAACACAGTGGACAGAAACACAATAGTCAGAAACACAGTGGTCGTAAACACACTGTTCAGAAAAACAGTAGTCATAAACACAGTGGTCAGAAACACAGTGGTTAGAAACACAGTGGTGAGAAACACACTGGTCAGGAACCCACTGGTCAGAAACACACTGGTCAGTACCACATTGGTCAGAAACACACTGGTCAGAACCACATTGGTTAGAAACACACTGGTCAGAAACACAGTGGTCCGGAACACACTGGACAGAAACACAGTGGTCGGAAACACAGTGGACAGAAACACAATAGTCAGAAACACAGTGGTCGTAAACACACTGTTCAGAAAAACAGTAGTCATAAACACAGTGGTCAGAAACACAGTGGTTAGAAACACAGTGGTGAGAAACACACTGGTCAGGAACCCACTGGTCAGAAACACACTGGTCAGTACCACATTGGTCAGAAACACACTGGTCAGAACCACATTGGTTAGAAACACACTGGTCAGAAACACAGTGGTCAGAAACACGCTGGTCAGAAACACAGTGGTCAGAAACACGCTGGTCAGAAACACAGTGGTCAGAAACACAGTGGTCAGAAACACACTGGTCAGAACCACATTGGTCAGAAGCACACTGGTCAGAAACACAGTGGTCATAAACACAGTGGTCAGAAACACAGTGGTCAGAAACACAGTGGTCATAAACACACTGTTCAGAAACACATTAGTCAAAACACAGTGGTCAGAAACACACTGGTCATAAACACACTGGTCAGGAACACACTGGTCCAAAACAGAGTGGTCAGAAACACAGTGGTCAGAAACACACTGGTCACACACACAGAGGTCACAAACACAGTGGTCAGAAACACTGGTAAAAAACACAGTGGTCAGAAACACAGTGGTCAGAAACACACTGGTCATAAACACACTGGTCAGGAACACACGGCTCAGAAACACAGTGGTCAGAAACACAATGTCAGAAACACACTAGTCAGAAGCACAGTGATCAGAAACACACTGTTCAGAAACAGAGTAGTCATAAACACAGTGGTCAGAAACACAGTGGTCATAGACACACTGGTCAGAAACACACGTGTCAGAACCACACTGGTCAAAAACACAGTGGTCAGAAACACACTGGTCAAAAACACAGTGGTCAGAAACACAGTGGTCAGAAGGCACTGGTCAGAAACACATTGGTCAGATACACACAAGTCAGAAACACACTGGTCAGAAACACAGTGGTCAGAAGGCACTGGTCAGAAACACATTGGTCAGATACACACAAGTCAGAAACACACTGGTCAGAAACATGCTGGTCAGAAACACAGTGGTCAGAAACACAGTGGTCAGGAACACACTGGTCAGAAACACAGTGGTCAGAAACAGAGTGGTCATAAACAAAGTGGTCAGAAGCACAGTGGTAAGAAACACACTGGTCAGAAACACACTGGTCAGAAACACATTGGTCAGAAACACACTGGTCAGAACACAGTGGTCAGAAATACGGTGGTCAGAAACACAGTGGTCAGAAACACACTGATCAGAGGCACACTGGTCAGAAACACAGTGTTCGGAAACACAGTGGCCAGAAACACACTGGTCAGGAACACAGTTGTCCGAAACACAGTGGTCAGAAACACACTGATCAGAGGCACACTGGTCAGAAACACAGTGTTCGGAAACACAGTGGCCAGAAACACACTGGTCAGGAACACAGTTGTCCGAAACACAGTGGTCGGAAACACAGCGGTCGGAAACACAGTGGTAAAAAACACACTGGTCAGAAACACACTGGTCAGAAAAACAGTGGTCTGAAACACAGTGGTCAGAAACACAGTGGTAAGAAACACAGTGGTCAGAAACACAGTTGTCAGAAACACAGTGGTCAGAAACACAGTGGTCAAAAACACAGTTGTCAGAAACACGGTGGTCAGAAACACAGTGGTCCGAAACACGCTGGTCAGAAACACGGTGGTCAGAAACACACTGGTCAGAAACATTTTGGTCAGAAACACAATGGTCAGAAACACAGTGGTCAGAAATACACTGGTCAGAAACGCACTGGTCAGAAACACAGTGATCAGAAACACACTAGTCAGAAACACAGTGTTCAGAAACACAGTGGTTAGAAACACAGTGGTCACAAACACACTGGTCAGAAACCCACTGGTCAGACACACACTGGTCAGACCCACATTGGACAAAAGCACACTGGTCAGAAACACAGTGGTCAGAAACACAGTGGTCATAAACACAATGGTCAGAAACACACTGGTCAGAAACGCACTGTTCAAGAACACACTGGTCAGAACCACATTGGTTAGAAACACACTGGTCAGAAACACAGTGGACAGAAACACAGTGGTCAGAAACACAGTGGTCAGAAACACAGTGGTCAGAAACACACTGGTCAGAAACGCATTGGTCAGAAACACAATGGTCATAAACACACTGGTCAGAAACACAGTGGCCAGAAACACAGTTGTCAGAAACACAGCGGTCAGATACACACTGGTCAGAAACACACTGGTCAGAAACACACCGGTCAGAACCACATTGGAAAGAAACACACTGGTCAGAAACACAGTGGACAGAAACACAGTGGTCAGAAACACAGTGGTCAGAAACACAGTGGTCAGAAACACAGTGGTCAGAAACACACTTGTCAGAAACACACTGGTCAAAAACACAGTGGTCAGAAACACAGTGGTCAGAAACACAGCGGTCAGAAGCACAGTGGACAGAAACACACTGGTCAGAAACACACTGGTCAGAAACACATTGGTCAGAAACACACTAGTCAGAAACACACTGGTCAGAAACACGCTCCTCAGAAACACAGTTGTCAGAAACACAGTGGTCGGGAACACACTGGTCAGAAACACAGTGGTCAGAAACACAGTGGTCAGAAACACAGCGGTCAGAAGCACAGTGGACAGAAACACACTGGTCAGAAACACACTGGTCAGAAACACATTGGTCAGAAACACACTGGTCAGAAACACAGCGGTCAGAAGCACAGTGGACAGAAACACACTGGTCAGAAACACACTGGTCAGAAACACATTGGTCAGAAACACACTGGTCAGAACACAGTGGTCAGAAACACAGAGGTCAGAAACGCAGTGGTCAGAAACACACTGATCAGAGGCACAATTGTCGGAAACACAGTGTTCGGAAACACAGAGGTCAGAAACACACTGGTCAGAAAGAAAGTGGTCCGAAACACAGAGGTCAGAAACGCAGCGGTCAGAAACAAAGTGGTCAGAAACACACTGGTCAGAAACACACTGGTCAGAAAAACAGTGGTCAGAAACACAGTGGTCAGAAACACAGTGGTCAGAAACACACTGTCCAGAAACACAGTAGTCATAAACACAGTGGTCAGAAACACAATGGTCATAGACACACTGGTCAGAAACACACTTGTCAGAAACACACTGGTAAAAAACACAGTGGTCAGAAACACACTGGTCAAAAACACAGTGGTCAGAAACACTGTGGTCAGAACGCACTGGTCAGAAACACATTTGTCAGAAACTCACAAGTCAGAAACACACTGGTCAGAAACATGCTGGTCAGAAACACAGTGGTCAGAAACACAGTGGTCGGGAACACACTGGTCAGAGGCACAGTGGTCAGAAACACACTGGTCAGAAACACACTGGTCAGAAACACATTGGTCAGAAACCCACTGGTCAGAACACAGTGGTCAGAAACACAATGGTCAGAAACACAGTGGTCAGAAACACACTGATGAGAGGCACACTGGTCAGAAACACAGTGTTTAGAAACACAGTGGTCAGAAACACACTGGTCAGGAACATAGTGGTCCGAAATACAGTGGTCAGAAACACAGCGGTCGGAAACACAGTGGTCAGAAACACACTGGTCAGAAGCACACTGGCCAGAAAAACAGTGGTCAGAAACACAGTGGTCAGAAACACAGTGGTAAGAAACACAGTGGTCAGAAACACAGTTGTCATAAACACAGTGGTCAGAAACACAGTGGTCAAAAACACAGTTGTCAGAAACACAGTGGTCAGAAACACAGTGGTCAGAAACACGCTGGTCAGAAACACGGTGGTCAGAAACACACTGGTCAGAAACACAGTGGTCAGAAACACAGTGGTCAAAAACACAGTTGTCAGAAACACAGTGGTCAGAAACACAGTGGTCAGAAACACGCTGGTCAGAAACACGGTGGTCAGAAACACACTGGTCAGAAACATATTGGTCAGAAACACTATGGTCAGAAACACAGTGGTCAGAAACACACTGGTCAGAAACGCAGTGGTCAGAAACACAGTGATCAGAAACACACTAGTCAGAAAAACAGTGGTCAGAAACACAGTGGTTAAAAACACAGTGGTCAGAAACACACTGGTCGGAAACCCACTGGTCAGACACACACTGGTCAGACCCACATTGGTCAAAAGCACACTGGTCAGAAACACATTGGTCAGAAACCCACTGGTCAGACACACACTGGTCAGACCCACATTGGTCAAAAGCACACTGGTCAGAAACACAGTGGTCGGACACGCATTGGTCAGAAACACAGTGGTCACAAACACACTGATGAGAGGCACACTGGTCAGAAACACAGTGGTCGGACACGCATTGGTCAGAAACACAGTGGTCACAAACACACTGATGAGAGGCACACTGGTCAGAAACACAGTGGTCGGACACGCATTGGTCAGAAACACAGTGGTCACAAACACACTGATGAGAGGCACACTGGTCAGAAACACAGTGGTCGGACACGCATTGGTCAGAAACACAGTGGTCACAAACACACTGATGAGAGGCACACTGGTCAGAAACACAGTGGTCGGACACGCATTGGTCAGAAACACAGTGGTCACAAACACACTGATGAGAGGCACACTGGTCAGAAACACAGTGGTCGGACACGCATTGGTCAGAAACACAGTGGTCACAAACACACTGATGAGAGGCACACTGGTCAGAAACACAGTGGTCGGACACGCATTGGTCAGAAACACAGTGGTCACAAACACACTGATGAGAGGCACACTGGTCAGAAACACAGTGGTCGGACACGCATTGGTCAGAAACACAGTGGTCACAAACACACTGATGAGAGGCACACTGGTCAGAAACACAGTGGTCGGACACGCATTGGTCAGAAACACAGTGGTCACAAACACACTGATGAGAGGCACACTGGTCAGAAACACAGTGGTCGGACACGCATTGGTCAGAAACACAGTGGTCACAAACACACTGATGAGAGGCACACTGGTCAGAAACACAGTGGTCGGACACGCATTGGTCAGAAACACAGTGGTCACAAACACACTGATGAGAGGCACACTGGTCAGAAACACAGTGGTCGGACACGCATTGGTCAGAAACACAGTGGTCAAAAACACAGTGGTCAGAAACACACTGGTCAGAAACACGCTCGTCAGAAACACAGTGGTCAGAAACACAGTGGTCGGGAACACACTGGTCAGAAACACAGTGGTCAGAAACACGGTGGTCAGAAACACAGCGGTCAGAAGCGCAGTGGAAAGAAACACACTGGTCAGAAACATACTGGTCAGAAACTCATTGGTCAGAAACACACTGGTCAGAACACAGTGGTCAGGAACACAGAGGTCAGAAACACAGTGGTCAGAAACACACTGATCAGAGGGACAATGGTCAGAAACACAGTGTTCGGAAACACAGAGGTCGGAAAGACACTGGTCAGAAACAAAGTGGTCCGAAACACAGAGGTCAGAAACACGGCGGTCAGAAACACAGTGGTCAGAAACACACTGGTCAGAAACACACTGGTCAGAAACACACTTGTCAGAAACACAATGGTCAGAAACACAGTGGTCAGAAACACTGTGGTCAGAAACACAGTGGTCAGAAAAACAGTGGTCATAAACACGCTGGTCAGAAACACGGTGGTCAGAAACACGCTGGTCAGAGACATATTGGTCAGAAACACAATGGTCAGAAAGACAGTGGTCAGAAACACACTGGTCAGAAACGCACTGGTCAGAAACACAGTGATCAGAAACACACTCGTCAGAAACACAGTGGTCAGAAACACAGTGGTCAGAAACACACTGGTCAGAAACACAGTGGTCAGAAACACAGTGGTCAGAAACACAGTGGTCAGAAACACAGTGGTCAGAAACACACTGGTCAGAATCGCACTGGTCAGAAACACACTGGTCAGTACCACATTGGTCAGAAACACACTGGTCAAAAACACAGTGGTCAGAAACACAGTGGTCAGAAACACAGTAGTCAGAAACACAGTGGTCAGAAACACAGTGGTCAGGAACACACTGGTCAGAAACACAGTGGTCAGAAACACGGTGGTCAGAAACACAGTGGTCAGGAACACACTGGTCAGAAACACAGTGGTCAGAAACACGGTGGTCAGAAACACAGTGGTCAGGAACACACTGGTCAGAAACACAGTGGTCAGAAACACGGTGGTCAGAAACACAGTGGTCAGGAACACACTGGTCAGAAACACAGTGGTCAGAAACACGGTGGTCAGAAACACAGTGGTCAGGAACACACTGGTCAGAAACACAGTGGTCAGAAACACGGTGGTCAGAAACACAGTGGTCAGGAACACACTGGTCAGAAACACAGTGGTCAGAAACACGGTGGTCAGAAACACAGTGGTCAGGAACACACTGGTCAGAAACACAGTGGTCAGAAACACGGTGGTCAGAAACACAGTGGTCAGGAACACACTGGTCAGAAACACAGTGGTCAGAAACACGGTGGTCAGAAACACAGTGGTCAGGAACACACTGGTCAGAAACACAGTGGTCAGAAACACGGTGGTCAGAAACACAGTGGTCAGGAACACACTGGTCAGAAACACAGTGGTCAGAAACACGGTGGTCAGAAACACAGTGGTCAGGAACACACTGGTCAGAAACACAGTGGTCAGAAACACGGTGGTCAGAAACACAGTGGTCAGGAACACACTGGTCAGAAACACAGTGGTCAGAAACACGGTGGTCAGAAACACAGTGGTCAGGAACACACTGGTCAGAAACACAGTGGTCAGAAACACGGTGGTCAGAAACACAGTGGTCAGGAACACACTGGTCAGAAACACAGTGGTCAGAAACACGGTGGTCAGAAACACAGTGGTCAGGAACACACTGGTCAGAAACACAGTGGTCAGAAACACGGTGGTCAGAAACACAGTGGTCAGGAACACACTGGTCAGAAACACAGTGGTCAGAAACACGGTGGTCAGAAACACAGTGGTCAGGAACACACTGGTCAGAAACACAGTGGTCAGAAACACGGTGGTCAGAAACACAGTGGTCAGGAACACACTGGTCAGAAACACAGTGGTCAGAAACACGGTGGTCAGAAACACAGTGGTCAGGAACACACTGGTCAGAAACACAGTGGTCAGAAACACGGTGGTCAGAAACACAGTGGTCAGGAACACACTGGTCAGAAACACAGTGGTCAGAAACACGGTGGTCAGAAACACAGTGGTCAGGAACACACTGGTCAGAAACACAGTGGTCAGAAACACGGTGGTCAGAAACACAGTGGTCAGGAACACACTGGTCAGAAACACAGTGGTCAGAAACACGGTGGTCAGAAACACAGTGGTCAGGAACACACTGGTCAGAAACACAGTGGTCAGAAACACAGTGGTCAGTAACACAGTGGTCAGAAACACACTGGTCAGAAACACAGTGGTCAGAAACACAGTGGTCAGAAACACAGTGGTCAGAAACACAGTGGTCAGAAACACACTGGTCAGAAACACGGTGGTCAAAAAAACACTGTTCAGAAACATAGTGGCCAGACACACAGTGGTCGGAAACTTAGTTGTCGGAAACACACTGGTCATAAACGCATTGGTCAGAAACACAGTGGTCATAAACACACTGGTCAGAAACACAGTGGCCAGAAACACAGTTGTCAGAAACACAGCGGTCAGATACACACTGGTCAGAACCACATTGGACAGAAACACACTGGTCAGAAACACAGTGGACAGAAACACAGTGGTCAGAAACACAGTGGTCAGAAACACTGTGGTCAGAAACACACCGGTCAGAAGCACAGTGGTCAGAAACACACTGTTCGGAAACACAGTAGTCAGAAACACAGTGGTCAGAAACACAGTGGTCATAGACACACTGGTCAGAAACACACTTGTCAGAAACACAGCGGTCAGATACACACTGGTCAGAAGCACAGTGGACAGAAACACACTGGTCAAAAACACAGTCGTCAGAAACACAGTGGTCAGAAACACAGTGGTCAGAACGCACTGGTCAGAAACACATTGGTCAGGAACACACTAGTCAGAAACACACTGGTCAGAAACACGCTCGTCAGAAACACTGTGGTCAGAAACACAGTGGTCAGGAATACACTGGTCAGAAACACAGTGGTCAGAAACACAGTGGTCAGAAACACAACGGTCAGAAGCACAGTGGACAGAAACACACTGGTCAGAAACACACTGGTCAGAAACACATTGGTCAGAAACACACTGGTCAGAACACAGTGGTCAGAAACACAGAGGTCAGAAACACAGTGGTCAGAAACACACTGGTCAGAAACACACTGGTCAGAAAAACAGTGGTCAGAAACACAGTGGTCAGAAACACAGTGGTCAGAAACACAGTGGTCAGAAACACAGTGGTAAGAAACACAGTGGTCAGAAACACACTTGTCAGAAACACAATGGTCAGAAACACAGTGGTCAAAAACACAGTGGTCAGAAACACAGTGGTCAGAAACACAGTGGTCAGAAACACGCTGGTCAGAAACACGGTGGTCAGAAACACACTCCTCAGAGACATATTGGTCAGAAACACAATGGTCAGAAACACAGTGGTCCGAAACACAGTGGTCAGAAACACAGTGGTCAGAAACACGCTGGTCAGAAACACGGTGGTCAGAAACACACTCCTCAGAGACATATTGGTCAGAAACACAATGGTCAGAAACACAGTTGTCAGAAACACACTGGTCAGAAACGCACTGGTCAGAAGCACAGTGATCAGAAACACACTCGTCAGAAACACAGTGGTCAGAAACACAGTGGTTTGAAACACAGTGGTCAGAAACACACTGGTCAGGAACCCACTGGTCAGAAACGCACTGGTCAGAACCACATTGGTCAGAAGCACACTGGTCAGAAACACAGTGGTCATAAACACAGTGGTCAGAAACACAGTGGTCAGAAACACAGTGGTCATAAACACACTGTTCAGAAACACATTAGTCAAAACACAGTGGTCAGAAACACACTGGTCATAAACACACTGGTCAGGAACACACTGGTCCGAAACAGAGTGGTCAGAAACACAGTGGTCAGAAACACACTGGTCACACACACAGAGGTCACAAACACAGTGGTCAGAAACACTGGTAAAAAACACAGTGGTCAGAAACACAGTGGTCATAAACACAGTGGTCATAAACACAGTGGTCGGACCGCACTGGTCAGAAACACAGTGGTCAGAAACACACTAGTCAGCAGCACACTGGTCAGAAACACACTGGTGAGAAACACACTGGTCAGAAACACAGTGGTCAGAAGCACAGTGGTCGGGAACACACTGGTCAGAAACACAGTGGTCAGAACACAGTGGTCAGAACACAGTGGTCAGAAACACAGTTGTCAGAAAAAAAGTGGTCAGAAACACAATGATCAGAGGTACACTGGTCAGAAACACAGTGGTCAAGAACACAGTGGTCAGAAACACACTGGTCAGAAACACAGTGGTCAGAAACACAGTGGTCAGAAACACACTGGTCAGAAACACAGTTGGCAGAAACACAATGGTCAGGACCACACTGGTCAGAAAAACAGTGGTTAAACACACAGTGGTCAGAAACACAGTGGTCAGAAACACAGTGGTCAGAAACATAGTGGTCAGAAACACAGCGGTCAGAAACACAGTGGTCAGAAACACGGTGGTCAGAAACACAGTGGTCAGAAACACAGTGCTCAGAAACACAGTGGTCATAAACACACTGGTCATAAACACAGTGGCCAGAACACAGTGGTAAAAAACACAGTGGTCAGAAACACACTGGTCAGAAACACACTGGTCAGAGACACACTCGTCAGAACCACATTGGACAGAATCACACTGGTCAGAAACACAGCGGTCAGAAACACAGTGGTCAGAAACACACTGGTCAGAAATACAGTGCTCAGAAACACACTGGTCAGAAACACACAAGTCAGAAACACACTGGTCAGAAACAAAGTGGTAAGAAAAACAGTGGTCAGAAACACACTGGTCAGAAACACAATGGTCAGAAACACAGTGGTCCGAAACACACTGCTCGGAAACACAGTGGTCAGAAACACAGTGGTCAGAAACACACTAGTCAGAAGCACAGTGATCAGAAACACAGTGGTCAGAAACACGGTGGTCATAGACACACTGGTCAGAAACACACTTGTCAGAAACACACTGGTCAAAAACACAGTGGTCAGAGACACACTGGTCAAAAACACAGTGGTCAGAAACACAGTGGTCAGAACGCCTTGTCAGAAACACATTGGTCAGAAACACACAAGTCAGAAACACACCGGTCAGAAACATGCTGGTCAGAAACACATTGGTCAGAAACACACTGGTAAGAACACAGTGGTCAGAAACACAGTGGTCAGAAACACACTGATCAGAGGCACACTTGTCAGAAACACAGTGTTTGGAAACACAGTGGTCAGAAACACACTGGTTAGGAACACAGTGGTCCGAAACACAGTGGTCAGAAACACAGCGGTCGGAAACACAGTGGTCAAAAACACACTGGTCAGAAACACACTGGTCAGAAAAACAGTGGTCAGAAACACAGTGGTCAGAAACAGAGTGGTGAGAAACACACTGGTCAGAAACACAGTGGTCAGAAGCACACTGGTCAGAAACACAGTGGTCAGAAGCACACTGGTCAGAAACACAGTGGTCAGAAGCACACTGGTCAGAAACACAGTGGTCAGAAGCACACTGGTCAGAAACACAGTGGTCAGAAGCACACTGGTCAGAAACACAGTGGTCAGAAACACACTGGTCAGAAACACACTGGTCAGAAAAACAGTGGTCAGAAACACAGTGGTCAGAAACACAGTGGTAAGAAACACAGTGGTCAGAAACACAGTTGTCGGAAACACAGTGGTCAGAAACACAGTGGTCAAAAACACAGTTGTGAGAAACACAGTGGTCAGAAACACACTGGTCAGAAACACACTGGTCAGAACCACATTGGTCAGAAGCACACTGGTCAGAAACACAGTGGTCATAAACACAGTGGTCAGAAACACAGTGGTCAGAAACACAGTGGTCATAAACACACTGGTCAGAAACACACTGGTCAGAACCACAGTGGTCAGAAACACAGTGGTCATAAACACACTGTTCAGAAACACAGTAGTCAGAAACACAGTGGTCAGAAACACACTGGTCATAAACACACTGGTCAGAAACACACTGGTCAGAAACAGAGTGGTCAGAAACACAGTGGTCAGAAACACACTGGTCACACACACACGGAGGTCACAAACACAGTGGTCAGAAACACACTGGTAAAAAACACAGTGGTCAGAAACACAGTGGTCAGAAACACAGTGGTCAGACCGCACTGGTCAGAAACACAGTGGTCAGAAACACACTAGTCAGCAACACACTGGTCAGAAACACACTGGTGAGAAACACACTGGTCAGAAACACAGTGGTCAGAAGCACAGTGGTCGGGAAGACACTGGTCAGAAACACAGTGGTCAGAACACAGTGGTCAGAACACGGTGGTCAGAAACACAGTGGTCAGAAACACAGTGGTCAGAAACACAATGATCAGAGGCACACTGGTCAGAAACACAGTGGCCAAAAACACAGTGGTCAGAAACACACTGGTCAGAAACACAGTGGTCAGAAACACAGTGGTCAGAAACACACTGGTCAGAAACACAGTTGTCAGAAACACACTGGTAAGGAACACACTGGTCAGAAAAACAGTGGTTAGAAACACAGTGGTCAGAAACACGGTGGTCAGAAACACAGTGGTCAGAAACACAGTGGTCAGAAACACAGTGGTCAGAAACACAGCGGTCGGAAACACAGTGGCCAGAAACACGGTGGTCAGAAACACAGTGGTCAGAAACACAGTGCTCAGAAACACAGTGGTCATAAACCCCTGGTCAGAAACACGGTGGCCAGAAACACAGTGGTCAAAAACACAGTGGTCAGAAACACACTGGTCAGAAACACACTGGTCAGAAACACACTGGTCAGAAACACACTGGTCAGAACCACACTGGACAGAAACACATTGGTCAGAAACACAGTGGTCAGAAACACAGTGGTCAGAAACACAGTGGTCAGAAACACACTGGTCAGAAACACACTGGTCAGAAACACACTGGTCAGAACCACACTGGACAGAAACACATTGGTCAGAAACACAGTGGTCAGAAACACAGTGGTCAGAAACACAGTGGTCAGAAATACGGTGGTCAGAAACACAGTGGTCAGAAACACACTGGTCAGAAACACACTGGTCAGAAACAAAGTGGTAAGGAAAACAGTGGTCATAAACACACTGGTCAGAAACACAGTGCTCCGAAACACACTGCTCAGAAACACAGTGGTCAGAAACACAGTGGTCAGAAAAACACTAGTCAGAAGCACAGTGATCAGAAACACACTGTTCAGAAACACAGTAGTCATAAACACAGTGGTCAGAAACACAGTGGTCATAGACACACTGGTCGGAAACACACTTGTCAGAACCACACTGGTCAAAAACACAGTGGTCAGAAACACACTGGTCAAAAACACAGTGGTCAGAAACACAGTGGTCAGAACGCACTGGTCAGAAACACATTGGTCAGAAACACACAAGTCATAAACACACTGGTCAGAAACATGCTGGTCAGAAACACAGTGGTCAGAAACACAGCGGTCGGGAACACACTGGTCATAAACACAGTGGTCAGAAACAGAGTGGTCAGAAACAAAGTGGTCAGAAGCACAGTGGTCAGAAACACACTGGTCAGAAACACACCGGTCAGAAACACATTGGTCAGAAACACACTGGTCAGAACACAGTGGTCAGAAACACAGTGGTCAGAAACACAGTGGTCAGAAACACACTGATCAGAGGCACACTGGTCAGAAACACAGTGTTCGGAAACACAGTGGTCTGAAACACACTGGTCAGGAACACAGTGGTCCGAAACACAGTGGTCAGAAACACAGCGGTCGGAAACACAGTGGTCAAAAACACACTGGTCAGAAACACACTGGTCAGAAAAACAGTGGTCAGAAACACAGTGGTCAGAAACACAGTGGTCAGAAACTCAGTGGTCAGAAACACAGTGGTCAGAAACACAGTGGTCAGAAACAT
>SZWC01000195.1:79460-93670 GCA_023375785.1 Penium margaritaceum
TGTGTTTCTGACCACTGTGTTTCTGACCAGTGTGTTTCTGACCACTGTGTTTCTAACCAATGTGTTTCTGACTACTGTGTTTCTGACCACTGAGTTTCTGACCACTGTGTTTCTGACCAGTGTGTTTCTGACCAGTGGGTTTCTGACCACTGTGTTTCTGACCACTGTGTTTCTGACCACTGTGTTTATGACCACTGTGTTTCTGACCACTGTGTTTCTGACCACTCTGCTTCTGACCACTGTGTTTCTGACCAGTGTGTGTCTGACCACTGTGTTTCTGACCACTGTGTTTCTGACCACTGTGTTTCTGACCACTGTGTTTATGACCACTGTGTTTCTGACCACTGTGTTTCTGACCACTCTGCTTCTGACCACTGTGTTTCTGACCAGTGTGTGTCTGACCACTGTGTTTCTGACCACTGTGTCTCTGACCACTGTGTTTCTGACCAGTGTGTTTCTGATCACTGTGTTTATGACCACAGTGTTTCTGACCACTGTATTTCTCACCAGTTGGCTTCTGACCACTGTTTTTCTAACCACTGTGTTTCTGACCACTGTGTTTCTGACCACTGAGTTTCTGACCACTGTGTTTCTGACCAGTGGGTTTCTGACCACTGTGTTTCTGACCACTGTGTTTCGGACCACTGTGTTTCTGACCACTAAGTTTTTGACCACTATGTTTCTGACCACTGTGTTTCTGACCAGTGTGTTTCTGACCACCGTGTTTCTGACCACCGTGTTTCTGACCAGTGTGTTTCTGACCACTGTGTTTCTGACCAGCGTGCATCTGACCAGTGTGTTTCTGACCACTGTGTTTCTGACCACTGTGTTTCTGACCACTGTGTTTCTGACCAGCGTGCATCTGACCAGTGTGTTTCTGACCACTGTGTTTCTGACCACTGTGTTTCTGACCACTGTGTTTCTGATCAGTGTGTTTCTGACCACTGTGTTTATGACCACTGTGTTTCTGACCAGTGTGTTTCTGACCAATGTGTTTCTGGCCACTGTGTTTCTGACCACTGTGATTCTGATCATTGTGTTTCTAAGCACTGTTTTTCTGACCAGTGTGTTTCTGACCACTGTGTTTCTGACCACTGTGTTTCTGACCAGTGTGTTTCTGACCACTGTGCTTCTGACCACTGTGTTTCTGACCAGTTTGTTTCTGAGCCCTTTGTTTCTGACCACTGTGTTTTTGACCACTGGGTTTTTGACCACTGTGTTTCTGACCACAGTGTTTATGACCAGCGTGTTTCTGACCAGCGTGATTCTGACCAGTGTGTTTCTGACCCCTGTATTTCTGACCAGCATGTTTCTGACCAGTGTGTTTCTGACCAGTGTGTTTCTGACCAATGTGTTTCTGACCAGTGTGTTTCTGACCACTGTGTTTCTGACCACTGTGTTTCTGACCAGTGGGTTTCTGACCACTGTGTTTCTGACCACTGTGTTTATGACCACTGTGTTTCTGACCACCGTGTTTCTGACCACTGTGTTTCTGACCAGTGTGTTTTTGACTACTGTGTTTATGACCACTGTGTTTCTGACTACTGTGTTTCTGACTAGTGTGTTTCTGGACACTGTGTTTCTGACCACAGTGTTTCTGGCCACTGTGTTTCTCACCAGTTTGTTTCTGACCACTGTGTTTCTAACCACTGTGTTTCTGACCACTGTGTTTCTGACCACTGAGTTTCTGACCACTGTGTTTCTGACCAGTGTGTTTCTGACCACTGGGTTTATAATCGCTGTGTTTCTGACCACTGTGTTTCTGACCACTGTGTTTCTGACCACTGTGTTTCTGACCACTGTGTTTCTGACCACTGTGTTTCTAACCACTCTGTTTCTGACCACTTTGTTTCTGACCAGTGTGTGTCTGACCACTGTGTTTCTGACCACTGTGTTTCTGACCACTGTGTTTCTGACCACTGTGTTTCTGACCAGTGTGTTTCTGATCACTGTGTTTATGACCACAGTGTTTCTGACCACTGTATTTCTCACCAGTTTGTTTCTGACCACTGTGTTTCTAACCACTGTGTTTCTGACCATTGTGTTTCTGACCACTGAGTTTCTGACCACTGTGTTTCTGACCAGTTTGTTTCTGACCAGTGGGTTTCTGACCACTGTGTTTCTGACCACTGTGCTTCGGACCACTGTGTTTCTGACCACTGTGTTTCTGACCACTGTGTTTATGACCACTGTGTTTCTGACCAGTGTGTTTCTGACCACTGTGTTTCTGACCACTGTGTTTCTGACCAGTGTGTTTCTGACCACTGTGTTTCTGACCACCGTGTTTCTGACCAGTGTGTTTCTGACCACTGTCTTCCTGACCAGCGTGCATCTGACCAGTGTGTTTCTGACCACTGTGTTTCTGACCACTGTGTTTCTGACCACTGTGTTTCTGATCAGTGTGTTTATGACCACTGTGTTTATGACCACTGTGTTTCTTACCAGTGTGTTTCTGACCAATGTGTTTCTGGCCACTGTGTTTCTGACCAATGTGTTTCGGATCACTGTGTTTATAAGCACTGTATTTCTGACCAGTGTGTTTCTGACCAATGTGTTTCTGACCACTGTGTTTCTGACCAGTGTGTTTCTGACCACTGTGCTTCTGACCACTGTGTTTCTGACCAGTGTGTTTCTGAGCCCTTTGTTTCTGACCACTGTTTTTGACCACTGGATTTTTGACCACTGTGTTTCTGACCACAGTGTTTATGACCAGCGTGTTTCTGACCAGCGTGATTCTGACCAGTGTGTTTCTGACCCCTGTATTTCTGACCAGCGTGTGGCTGACCACTGTGTTTCTGACCAGTGTCTTTCTGACCACTGGGTTTCTGACCAGTGTGTTTCTGACCACTGTATTTCTGAACAGTGTGTTTCTGACCCCCGTGTTTCTGACCACTGTGTTTCTGACAAGTGTGCTTCGGACCACTGTGTTTCTGACCAGTGTGCCTCTGACCAGTGTGTTTCTTATCACTGTGTTTCTGACCAGTGTCTTTCTGACCACTGGGTTTTGACCACTGTGTTTCTGACCACCATGTTTCTGACCAGTGTGTTTCTGACCAGTGTGTTTCTGACCAGTGTGTTTCTGACCAGTGTGTTTCTGACCAGTGTGTTTCTGACCACTGTGTTTCTGACCACCATGTTTCTGACCAGTGTGTTTCTGACCAGTGTGTTTCTGACCAGTGTGTTTCTGACCAGTGTGTTTCTGACCAGTGTGTTTCTGACCACTGTGTTTCTGACCAGTTTGTTTCATACCAGTGTGTTTCGGACCACTGTGTTTCTGACCACTGTGTTTCTGACCACTGTGTTTGTGACCACTGAGTTTCAGACCACTGTGTTTCTGACCAGTGTGTTTCTGACCAGTGGGTTTCTGACCCCTGTGTTTCTGACCACTGTGTTTCTGACAACTGTGTTTCTGACCAGTGTGTGTCTGACCACAGTGTTTATGACCACTGTGTTTCTGACCAGTGTGTTTCTGACCACTGTGTGTCCGACCACTGTGTTTCTGACCAGTATGCATCTCACAAGTGTGTTTCTGACCACTGTGTTTCTGACCACTGTGTTTCTGACCACTGTGCTTCTGACCAGTGTGTTTCTGACCACGGTGTTTCTGACCAGTATGCATCTCACAAGTGTGTTTCTGACCACTGTGTTTCTGACCACTGTGTTTCTGACCACTGTGCTTCTGACCAGTGTGTTTCTGACCACGGTGTTTCTGACCAGTGTTTTGCTGACCAGTGTGTTTCTAACCAATGTGTTTCTGGCCACTGTGTTTCTGACCACTGTGTTTCTGATCACTGTGTTTCTAAGCACTGAATTTCTGACCAGTGTGTTTCTGACCACCGTGTTTCTGACCAGTGTGTTTCTAACCAATGTGTTTCTGGCCACTGTGTTTCTGACCACTGTGTTTCTGATCACTGTGTTTCTAAGCACTGAATTTCTGACCAGTGTGTTTCTGACCACCGTGTTTCTGACCACTGTGTTTCTGACTAGTTTATTTCTGACCACTGTGCTTCTGACCACTGTGTTTCTGAACAGTGTGTTTCTGACCACCGTGTTTCTGACCACCGTGTTCCTGACCACTGTGTTTATCACCAGTGTGTTTATGACCACTGTGTTTCTGACCACTGTGTTTCTGACCACTGTGTTTCTGACCAGTGTGTTTCTGACCAGTGTGTTTCTGAGCCCTTTGTTTCTGACCACTGTGTTTATGACCAATGTGTTTTTGACCACTGTGTTTCTGACCACAGTGTTTCTGACCAGCGCGTTTCTGACCAGCATATTTCTGACCAGTGTGTTTCTGACCCCTGTATTTCTGACCAGTGTCTTTCTGACCACTGGGTTTCTGACCAGTGTGTTTCTGACCACTGTGTTTCTGACAAGTGTGTTTCAGATCTCCGTGTTTCTGACCAGTGTGTTTCTGACAAGTGTGCTTCTGACCACTGTGTTTCTGACCAGTGTGCCTCTGACCAGTGTGTTTCTTATCACTGTGTTTCTGACCAGTGTGTTTCTGACCACTGGGTTTCTGACCACCGTGTTTCTGACCAGTGTGTTTCTGATAAGTTTGTTTCTGACCAGGGTGTTTCTGACCAGTGTGTTTATGACCAGTGTGTTTCTGACCAGTGTGTTTCTGACCATTGTGTTTCTCACCAGTTTGTTTCATACCAGTGTGTTTCTGACCACTGTGTTTCTGAGCAATGTGTTTATGACCACTGTGTTTCTGACCACTGTGTTTCTGACCACCGTGTTTCTGACCACTGTGTTTCTGACCACTATGTTTCTGACCACAGTGTTTCTGGCCACTGCGTTTATCACCAGTGTGTTTCTGACCAGTGTGTTTCTGAGCCCTTTGTTTCTGACCACTGTGTTTCTGCCCACTGTGTTTTTGATCACTGTGTTTGTGACCACAGTGTTTCTGACCAGCATGTTTCTGACCAGCGTGTTTCTGACCAGTGTGTTTCTGACCCCTGTTTTTCTGACCAGTGTGTGGCTGACCACTGTGTTTCTGACCAGTGTGTTTCTGACCACTGTGTTTCTGACAAGTGTGCTTCTGACCACCGTGTTTCTGACCAGTGTGTTTCTGACAAGTGTGTCTCTGACCACTGTGTTTCCGACCAGTGTGCCTCTGACCAGTGTGTTTCTTATCACTGTGTCTCTGTCCGGTGTGTTTCTGACCACTGGGTTTCTGACCACTGTGTTTCTGACCACTGAGTTTCTGACCAGTGTGTTTCTGACCACTGTGTTTCTGACCAGTGTGTTTCTGACCAGTGTGTTTCTGAGCAGTGTGTTTCTGACCACTGTGTTTCTGACCAGTTTGTTTCATACCAGTGTGTTTCTGACCACTGTGTTTCTGACCACTGTGTTTCTGACCAATGTGTTTCTGACTACTGTGTTTCTGACCACCATATTTCTGACAACTGTGTTTCTGACCAGTGTGTTTATGACCACTGTGTTTATGACCACCGTGTTTCTGACTACTGTGTTTCTGACCAGTGTGTTTCTGACCACTGTATTTCTGACCACAGTGTTTCTGGCCACTGTGTTTCTCACCAGTTTGTTTCTGACCACTGTGTTTCTAACCACTGTGTTTCTGACCACTGTGTTTATGACCACTGAGTTTCTGACCACTGTGTTTCTGGCCACTGTGTTTCTCACCAGTTTGTTTCTGACCACTGTGTTTCTAACCACTGTGTTTCTGACCACTGTGTTTATGACCACTGAGTTTCTGACCACTGTGTTTCTGACCAGTGTGTTTCTGACCAGTGGGTTTCTGACCACTGTGTTTCTGACCACTGTGTTTATGACCACTGTGTTTCTGACCACCGTGTTTCTGACCAGTGTATTTCTGACCACTGTGCTTCTGACCACAGTGTTTCTGACCAGTGTGTTTATGACCACTGTGTTTCTGACCATAGAGTTTCTGACCAGTGTGCATCTCACCAGTGTGTTTATGACCACTGTGTTTCTGACCACTGTGTTTCTGACCACTGTGTTTCTGACCACTGTGTTTCTGACCACTGTGTTTCTGACCACTGTGTTTCTGACCACTGTGTTTCTGACCACTATGTTTCTGACCAGTGTGTTTCTGACCACTGTGTTTCTGACCACTGTATTTCTGACCAGTGTGTTTCTGACCAATGTGTTTTTGGCCACTGCGTTTCTGACCACTGTGTTTCTGACCACTGTGTTTCTGACCACTGTATTTCTGACCAGTGTGTTTCTGACCAATGTGTTTTTGGCCACTGCGTTTCTGACCACTGTGTTTCTGATCACTGTGTTTCTAAGCACTGTGTTTCTGACCACTGTGTTTCTGACCAGTGTGTTTCTGACCACTGTGCATCTGACCACTGTGTTTCTGACCAGTGTGTTTCTGACCACCGTGTTTGTGACCACTGTGTTTCTGACCAGTGTGTTTCTTACCACTGTGTTGCTGACCACTGTGTTTCGGACCACTTTGTCTCTGACCCGTGTGTTTCTGACCACTATGTTTCTGACCACAGTGTTTCTGACCACTGTATTTCTCACCAGTTTGTTTCTGACCATTGTGCTTCTAATCACTGTGTTTCTGACCACTGTGCTTCTGACCACTGAGTTTCTGACCACTGTGTTTCTGACCAGTGCGTTTCTGACCAGGGGGTTTCTGACCACTGTGTTTCTGACCACTGTGTTTCTGACCACCGTGTTTCTGACTACTGTGTTTCTGACCAGCATGTTTCTGACCACTGTGTTTCTGACCAGTGCGTTGCAGACCAGTGTGTTTCTGACCATTGTTTCTGACTGCTGTGTTTCTGACCACTGTGTTTCTGACCACTGTGTTTCTGACCAGTGTGTTTCTGAGAACTGTGTTTCTGACCACTGTGTTCCTGACCAGTGTGTTTCTGACCACTGTGTTTCCGACCACTGTGTTTCTGACCAGTGTGCCTCTCACCAGTGTGTTTCTGACCACTGTGTTTCTGTCCACTGTGTTTCTGACCAGTGTGTTTATGACCACTGTGTTTCTGACTAGTGTGTTTCTGACCACTGTGTTTCTGACCAGTGTGTTTCTGACCAGTGTGTTTCTGACCATTGCAATTCTGACCACTGTGTTTCTGACCACTGTGTTTCTGACCAGTGTGTTTCTGACCAGTGTGTTTCTGACCATTGCAATTCTGACCACTGTGTTTCTGACCACTGTATTTCTGACCACTGTGTTTTTTACCAGTTTGTTTCTGACCATTGTGTCTCTGACCACTGTATTTCTGGCCACTGTGTTTCTGACCAGTGTGTTTCTAACCACTGTGTTTCTGACCTGTGTGTGTCTGACCACAGTGTTTTATACCACTGTGTTTCTGACCACTGTGTTTCTGACCAGTGTGTTCCTGACCACTGTGTTTCTGACCACTGTGTTTCTGACCAGTGTGTTTCTGACCACTGTGTGTCTGACCACAGTGTTTTATACCACTGTGTTTCTGACCACTGTGTTTCTGACCAGTGTGTTCCTGACCACTGTGTTTCTGACCACTGTGTTTCTGACCAGTGTGTTTCTGACCACTGTGTGTCTGACCACTGTGTTTCTGACCAGTATGCATCTCACCAGTGTGTTTCTGACCACTGTGTTTCTGACCACTGTGTTTCTGACCACTGTGCTTCTGACCAGTGTGTTTCTGACCACAGTGTTTCTGACCAGTGTGTTGCTGACCAGTGTGTTTCTGACCAATGTGTTTCTGGCCACTGTGTTTCTGACCACTGTGTTTCTGATCACTGTGTTTCTAAGCACTTAATTTCTGACCAGTGTGTTTCTGACCACTGTGTTTCTGACCACTGTGTTTCTGACTAGTGTGTTTCTGACCACTGTGCTTCTGAACACTGTGTGTCTGAACAGTGTGTTTCTGACCACCGTGTTTATGACCACCGTGTTTCTGACCACTGTGTTTCTGACCAGTGTGTTTATGACCACTGTGTTTCTGACCACTGTGTTTCTGACCAGTGTGTTTCTGACCAGTGTGTTTCTGACCAGTGTGTTTCTGAGCCCTTTGTTTCTGACCACTGTGTCTCTGACCAGTGTGTTTTTGACCACTGTGTTTCTGACCACAGTGTTTCTGACCAGCGCGTTTCTGACCAGCATATTTCTGACCAGTGTGTTTCTGACCAGTGTGTTTCTGACCAGTGTGTTTCTGAGCCCTTTGTTTCTGACCACTGTGTCTCTGACCAGTGTGTTTTTGACCACTGTGTTTCTGACCACAGCGATTCTGACCAGCGTGTTTCTGACCAGCGTGTTTCTGACCAGTGTGTTGCTGACCCCTGTATTTCTGACCAGTGTCTTTCTGACCACTGTGTTTCTGACCAGTGTGTTTCTGACCACTGTGTTTCTGACAAGTGTGTTTCTGACCTCCGTGTTTCTGACCAGTGTGTTTCTGACAAGTGTGCGTCTGACCACTGTGTTTCTGACCAGTGTGCCTCTGACCAGTGTGTTTCTTATCACTGTGTTTCTGACCAGTGTGTTTCTGACCACTGGGTTTCTGACGACCGTGTTTCTGACCAGTGTGTTTCTGATCAGTGTGTTTCTGACCAGGGTGTTTCTGACCAGTATGTTTCTGACAAGTGTGTTTCTGCCCAGTGTGTTTCTGACCACTGTGTTTCTGACCAGTTTGTTTCATACCAGTATGTTTCTGACCACTGTGTTTATGAGCAATGTGTTTATGGCCACTGTGTTTCTGACCACTGTGTTTCAGACCACCGTGTTTCTGACCACTGTGTTTCTGACCAGTGTGTTTTTTACCACCGTGTTTATGGCCACTGTGTTTCTGACTACTTTGTTTCTGACCGGTGTGTTTCTGACCACTATGTTTCTGACCACAGTGTTTCTGGCCACTGTGTTTATCACCACTGTGTTTCTGACCAGTGTGTTTCTGAGCCCCTTGTTTCTGACCACTGTGTTTCTGCCCACTGTGTTTTTGACCACTGTGTTTCTGACCACAGTGTTTCTGACCAGCATGTTTCTGACCAGCGTGTTTCTGACCAGTGTGTTTCTGACCCCTGTATTTCTGACCAGTGTGTGGCTGACCACTGTGTTTCTGACCAGTGTCTTTCTGACCACTGGGTTTCTGACCAGTGTGTTTCTGACCACTGTGTTTCTGACAAGTGTGCTTCTGACCACCGTGTTTCTGACCAGTGTGTTTCTGACAAGTGTGTTTCTGACCACTGTGTTTCTGACCAGTGTGCCTCTGACCAGTGTGTTTCTTATCACTGTGTCTCTGTCCGGTGTGTTTCTGACCACTGGGTTTCTGACCATTGTGTTTCTGACCACTGAGTTTCTGACCAGTGTGTTTCTGACCAGTGTGTTTCTGACCAGTGTGTTTCTGACCAGTGTGTTTCTGAGCAGTGTGTTTATGACCACTGTGTCTCTGACCAGTTTGTTTCATACCAGTGTGTTTCTGACCACTGTGTTTCTGACCACTGTGTTTCTGACCAATGTGTTTCTGACTACCGTGTTTCTGACCAGTGTGTTTCTGCCCACTGTGTTTCTGACAACTGTGTTTCTCACCAGTGTGTTTTTGACCACTGTGTTTATGACCACCGTGTTTCTGACTACTGTGTTTCTGACCAGTGTGTTTCTGCCCACTGTGTTTCTGACCACAGTGTTTTTGGCCACTGTGTTTCTCACCGGTTTGTTTCTAACCACTGTGTTTCTAACCACTGTGTTTCCGACCACTGTGTTTATGACCACTGAGTTTCTGACCACTGTGTTTCTGACCAGTGTGTTTCTGACCAGTGGGTTTTTGACCACTGTGTTTCTGACTACTGTGTTTCTGACCACTGTGTTTCTGACCACTGTGTTTCTGACCACTGTGTTTCTGACCAGTGTGTTTCTGACCACTGTGCTTTTGACCACTGTGTTTCTGACCAGTGTTTTTATGACCACTGTGTTTCTGACCATAGAGTTTCTGACCAGTGTGCATCTCACCAGTGTGTTTATGACCACTGTGTTTCTGACCACTGTGTTTCTGACCACTGTGTTTCTGACCAGTGTGTTTCTGACCACTGTGTTTCTGACCACTGTGTTTCTGACCACTGTGTTTGTGTCCACTGTGTTTCTGACCAGTGTGTTTCTGACCACTGTGTTTCTGACCAGTGTATTTCTGACCAGTGTGTTTCTGACCACTGTGTTTCTGACCAGTGTGTTTCTGACCACTGTGTTTCTGACCACTGTGTTTGTGTCCACTGTGTGTTTCTGACTTGTGTTTCTGACCACTGTGTTTCTGACCAGTGTATTTCTGACCAGTGTGTTTCTGACCACTGTGTTTCTGACCAGTGTGTTTCTGACCACTGTGCATCTGACCACTGTGTTTCTGACCAGTGTTTTTCTGACCACCGTGTTTGTGACCACTGTGTTTCTGACCAGTGTGTTTCTTACCACTGTGTTGCTGACCACTGTGTTTCTGACCACTTTGTTTCAGACAGGTGTGTTTCTGACCACTATGTTTCTGACCACAGTGTTTCTGACCACTGTATTTCTCACCAGTTTGTTTCTGACCACTGTGCTTCTAATCACTGTGTTTGTGACCACTGTGCTTCTGACCACTGAGTTTCTGACCGCTGTGTTTCTGACCAGTGCGTTTCTGACCAGGGGGTTTCTGACCACTGTGTTTCTGACCACTGTGTTTCTGACCACCGTGTTTCTGACCACTGTGTTTCTGACCAGTATGTTTCTGACCACTGTGTTTCTGACCAGTGTGTTTCAGACCAGTGTGTTTCTGACCACTGTTTCTGACCGCTGTGTTTCTGACCACTGTGTTTCTGACCACTGTGTTTCTGACCAGTGTGTTTCTCAGAACTGTGTTTCTGACCACTCTGTTCCTGACCAGTGTGTTTCTGACCACTGTGTTTCCGACAACTGTGTTTCTGACCAGTGTGCCTCTGACCAGTGTGTTTCTGACCACTGTGTTTCTGTCCACTGTGTTTCTGACCAGTGTGTTTCTGACCACTGTGTTTCTGACTAGTGTGTTTCTGACCACTGTGTTTCTGACCAGTGTGTTTCTGACCAGTGTGTTTCTGACCATTGCAATTCTGACCACTGTGTTTCTGACCACTGTATTTCTGACCACTGTGTTTCTGACTAGTGTGTTTCTGACCACTGTGTTTCTGACCAGTGTGTTTCTGACCAGTGTGTTTCTGACCATTGCAATTCTGACCACTGTGTTTCTGACCACTGTATTTCTGACCACTGTGTTTTTGACCAGTTTGTTTCTGACCATTGTGTCTCTGACCACTGTGTTTCTGACCACTGTGTTTCTGACCAGTGTGTTTCTAACCACTGTGTTTATGACCAGTGTGTGTCTGACCACTGTGTTTTATACCACTGTGTTTCTGACCACTGTGTTTCTGACCAGTGTGTTCCTGACCACTGTGTTTTCGACCACTGTGTTTCTGACCACTGTATTTCTGACCAGTGTGTTTATGACCAGTGTGTTTCTGACCCCTGTGTTTCTGATCACTGTGTTTCTGACCACTGTGTTTCTGACCACTGTGTTTCTGACCACTGTGTTTCTTACCAGTGTGTTTCTGACCAGTGTGTTTATGACCAGTGTGTTTCTGACCCCTGTGTTTCTGATCACTGTGTTTCTGACCACTGTGTTTCTGACCACTGTGTTTCTGACCACTGTGTTTCTTACCAGTGTGTTTCTGACCAGCGTGTTTCTGACCACTGTGTTTCTGACCACTGTGTTTCTGACCACTGTGTTTCTGGCCACTGTGTTTCTGACCAGTGTGGTTCTGACATTTGTGTTTCTGACAACTGTGTTTCTGACCAGTGTGTTTCTGACCACTGTGTTTATGACAAGTGTGTTTCTGACCAGTTTGTTTCTGACCACTGTGTTTTTGACCAATGTGTTTCTGACCAGTTAGTTTCTTACCAGTGTGTTCCTGACTATAGTGTATATGACCACTGTGTTTCAGACCACTGTGTTTCTCACCACTGTGTTTCTGACCAGTGTGTTTCTGAACACTGTGTTTCTGACCACTGCATTTCTGACCATCTTGTTTATGGCCACTGTGTTTCTGACCACCGTGTTTCTGACCACTGTGTTTCTGACCATTGTGTTTCTGACCAGTGTGTTCCTGACCAGTGTGTTTCTGACCAGTGTGTTTCTGACCACTGTGTTTCTGACAACTGCGATTTTGACCACCGTGTTTCTGACCAGTGTGTTTCTGACCACTATGTTTCTAACCGGTGTGTTTCTGACCACTGTGTTTCTGACCACTGTGTCTCATACCACTGTGTTTCTGACCACTGTGTTTCTGACCAGTGTGTTTCTAACCAGTGTGTTTCTGACCACTGTATTACTGACCAGTGTGTTTCTGACCAGTGTGTTTCTGACCACTGTCTCTCTGACCACTGTGTTTCTGACCAGTGTGTTTCTGACCACTGTCTCTCTGACCACTGTGTTTCTGACCAGTGTGTCTTTCACCAGTGTGTTTCTGACAAGTGTGTTTCTGACCACTGTGTTTCTGACCACTGTGATTCTAACCACTGTGTTTAGTACCACTGTGTTTCTGATCAGTGTGTTTCTGACCACTGTGTTTCTGACCAATGTGTCTCAGACCACTGTGTTTCTGACCACTGTGTTTCTGACCAGTGTGTTTCTAACCAGTGTGTTTCTGACCACTGTGTCTCTGACCAGTGTGTTTCTAACCAGTGTGTTTCTGACCACTGTTAGTGTGTTTCTGGTGTTTCTGACCACTGTGTTTCTGACCAGTGTGTTTATGACCACTGTGTCTCTGACCAGTGTGTTTCTGATCACTGTGTTTATGACCACTGTGTTTCTGACCACTGTGTTTATGACCACTGTGTTTCTGACCAGCGTGTTTCTGAGCACTGTGTTTATGACCAGTGGGTTTCTGACCACTGTGTTTCTTACCAATGTGTTTCTGACCACTGTGTTTCTGACCAGTGTGTATCTGACCACTGTGTTTCTGACCAGTGTGTTTCTGACCATTGTGTTCCTGACCGCTGTGTTTTTGACCATTGTGGTCCTGACCACTGTGTTTCTGACCACTGTGTTTCTGACCACTGTGTTTCTGACCAGTGTGTTTCTGACCACTGTGTTTATGACCACTGTGTTTCTGACCAGTGTGCTTCTGACCACTGTGTTTCTGACCAGTGTATTTCTGACCACTGTGTTTCTGACCACTGTGTTTCTGACCACTGTGTTTCTGACCAGTGTGTTTCTGACCACTGAGTTTCTGACCACTGTGTTTCTGACCAATGTGTTTCTGACCACTGTTTTTCTGACCAGTGTGTTTCTGACCACTGTAGTTCTGACCACTGTGTTTCTGACCACTGTGTTTCTGACCAGTGTGTTTCTGACCATTGTGTTTCTGACCAGTGTGTTTTTGACCTCTGTGCTTCTGACCACTGTGTTTCTGACCACTGTGTTTCTGACCACTGTGTTTCTGACCACTGTGTTTCCGACCAGTGTGTTTCTGACCAATGTGTTTCTGACCAGTGTGTTTCTGACCACTGTGTTTCTGACCACTATGCTTCTGACTAGTGTGTTTCTGACAACGGTGTTTCTGATCACTGTGTTTCTGACCAGTGTGTTTATGACCACTGTGTTTCTGACCAGTGTGTTTCTGACCACTGTGTTTCTGACCACTGATATTCTGACCACTGTCTTTCTGACCACTTTGTTTCTGACTAGCGTGTTTCTGACAACGGTGTTTCTGATCACTGTGTTTGTGACCACTGTGTTTTTTACAACTGTGCTTCTGACCAGTGTGTTTATGACCACTGTGTTTCTGACCAGTGTGTTTATGACCAATGTGTTTCTGACCAGTGTGTTGCTGACCACTGTGCTTCTGGCCACTGTGTTTCTGACCACTGTGTTTCTGACCAGTGTGTTCGACCCCTGTCTTTCTGACCGGTTTGTTTCTGACCACTGTGTTTCTGACCACTGCGTTTCCAACAACTGTGTTTCTGACCACTGTGTTTCTGACAACTGTATTCCTGACCACTGTGTTTCTGACCACTGTGTTTCTGACCAGTGTGTTTCTGACCACCGTGTTTCTGACCAGTCTGTTTCTGACCACTGTGTTTCTGACCAGTGTGTTTCAGACCAGTGTGTTTATGACCACTGTGTTTCTGACCACTGTGTTTCTGACCACTGTGTTTCTGACCAGCGTGTTTCTGACCAGTGTGTTTCTGAACAGTGTGTTTCTGACCAGTGTGTTTCTGACCA
>SZWC01000195.1:94718-122079 GCA_023375785.1 Penium margaritaceum
TGTGTTTCTGACCACTGTGTTTCTGACCAGTGTGTTTCTGACCACTGTGTTTCTGACCTGTGTGTTTCTGACCATTGTGCTTCTGACTGCTGTCTTTCTGACCACTGTGTTTCTGACCAATGTGTTTCTGACCGCTGTGTTTCTGACCATTGTGTTCCTGACCAGTGTGTTTCTGACCAGTGTTTTTCTGATCACTGTGTTTCGGACCGTTGTGTGTCTTACCACTGTGTTTTTTACCAGTGTGTTTCTGACACGTGTGTTTCTGACCACTGTGTTTCTGACCACTGAGTTTCTGACCACTGTGTTTCTGACCACTGTGTTTCTGACCACTGTTTTTCTGACCAGTGTGTTTCTGACCACTGTAGTTATGACCACTGTGTTTCTGACCACTGTGTTTCTGACCAGTGTGTTTCTGACCACTGTGTTTCTGACAAGTGTGTTTTTGACCTCTGTGCTTCTGACCACTGTGTTTCTGACCACTGTGTTTCTGACCACTGTGTTTCTGACCACTGTGTTTTCGACCAGTGTGTTTCTGACCAATGTGTTTCTGACCAGTGTGTTTCTGACCACCGTGTTTCTGACCACTGTGCTTCTGACTAGTGTGTTTCTGACAACGGTGTTTCTGATCACTGTGTTTCTGACCAGTGTGTTTATGACCACTCTGTTTCTGACCAGTGTGTTTCTGACCACTGTGTTTCTGACCACTGAGATTCTGACCACTGTCTTTCTGACCACTTTGTTTCTGACTAGTGTGTTTCTGACAACGGTGTTTCTGATCACTGTGTTTGTCACCACTGTGTTTCTTACAACTGTGTTTCTGACCAGTGTGTTTCTGACCACTGTGTTTCTGACCAGTGTGTTAATGACCAATGTGTTTCTGACCAGTGTGTTGCTGACCACTGTGTTTCTGGCCACTGTGTTTCTGACCACTGTGTTTCTGACCAGTGTGTTTGACCCCTGTCTTTCTGACCGGTTTGTTTCTGACCACTGTGTTTCTGACCACTGCGTTTCCAACAACTGTGTTTCTGACCACTGTGTTTCTGACCACTGTAATCCTGACCACTGTGTTTCTGACCACTGTGTTTCTGACCAGTGTGTTTCTGACCACTGTGTTTCTGACCAGGGTGTTTCTGACCAGTGTGTTTCTGAACAGTGTGTTTCTGACCAGTGTGTTTCTGACTAGTGTGTTTCTGACAACTGTGTCTCTGACCACTGTGTTTCTGACCTGTGTGTTTCTGACCACTGTGTTTCTGACCAGTGTGTTTCTGACCACTTTCTTTCTGACCAGTGTGTTTGTGACCACTGTGTTTCTGACCAGTGTGTTTCTGACCACTGTGTTTCTGACCAGTGTGTTTCTGACCAGTGTATTTCTGACCACTGTATTTATGACCAGTGTATTTATGAACACTGTGTTTCTGACCACTGTGTTTCTGACCACTGTGTTTCTGACCAGTGTGTTTCTGACCAGCGTGTTTCTGACCAGTGTGTTTCTGACAATTGTGATTCTGACCAGTGTGTTTCTGATTAGTGTGTTTGGGACCAGTGTGTTTATGACCACTGTGTTTCTGTTCAGTGTGTTTCTTACCACTGTGTTTCTGACCAGTGTGTTTCTGACATATGTGTTTCTGACCACTGTGTTTCTGACCAGTGTGTTTCTGACCACTGTGTTTCTGACCAGTGTGTTTCTGACCACAGTGTTTTTGACAACTGTGTTTCTGACCAGTGTGTTGCTGACCACTGTGTTTCGGACCAGTCTGTTTCTGACCAGTGTGTTTCTGACCACCGTGTTTCTGACCAGCGTGTTTCTGGGACTATGTTTCTGACCAGCGTGTTTCTGACCACTGTGTTTCTGACCACTGTGTTTCTGATCACTGTGTTTCTGACCAGTGTGTTTCTGACCAGTGTGTTTCTGACCACTGTGTTTCTGATCAATGTGTTTCTGACCAGTGTGTTTCTGACCAGTGTGTTTATGACCAGTGTGTTCCAGACCACAGTGTTTCTACCACTGTGTTTCTGACCGCTGTGTTTCTGACCAGTGTGTTTCTGACCACTGTGTTTCGAACGACTGTGTTTCTGACCAGTGTGTTTCTGACCAGCGTGTTTCTGACCACCGTGTTTCTGACCACTGTGTTTCTGACCAGTGTGTTTCTGACCACGGTGTTTCTGACCAGTGTGTTTCTGACAACTGTGTTTCTGACCACTGTGTTTCTGACCAGTGTGTTTATGACCACTGTGTTTCTGACCAGCGTGTTTCTGACCACTGTGTTTCTGAGCACTGTGTTTCTGACCAGTTTGTTTCTGACCACTGCGTTTTTGACCAATGTGTTTCTGACCAGTGTGTTTCTTACCACTGTGTTTCTGACCGCTGTGTTTCTGACCAGTGTGTTTCTGACCACGATGTTTCTGACCACTGCATGTCTGACCACTGTGTTTCTGACCACTGTGTTTCTGACCACTGTGTTCCTGACCACTGTGTTTCTGACCATTGTGTTTCTTGCCACTGTGTTCCTGACCACCGTGTTTCTGACCACTGTGTTTGTGACCAGTGTGTTTCTGACCTATGTTTTTCTGACAACTGTGGTTCTGACCACTGTGTTTCTGACCAGTGTGTTTCTGACCACTATGTTTCTGACCGGTGTGTTTCTGACCACTGTGTTTCTGACCACTGTGTTTCAGACAACTGTGTTTCTGACCACTGTGTTTCTGACCAGTGTGTTTCTAACCAGTGTGTTTCTGACCACTGTATTTCTGACAAGTGTGTTTCTGACCACTGTTTTTATGACCACTGTGTTTCTGACCAGTGTGTTTCTGACCAATGTGTTTCTGACCACTGTGTTTCTGACGAGTGTGTCTTTGACCAGTGTGTTTCTGACAACTGTGTTTCTGACCACTGTGAATCAGACCACTGTATTTAATGCCACTGTGTTTCTGATCAGTGTGTTTCAGACCATTGTGTTTCGGACCACTGTGTTTCTGACCACCGTGTTTCTGACCACTGTGTTTCTGACCACTGTGTTTCTGCCCAGCATGTTTCTGACCAGTATGTTTCTGACCAGTGTGTTTCTGACCACTGTGTTTCTGACCACAGTGTTTCTGACCAGTGTGTTTATGACCACTGTGTTTCTGACCACTGTGTTTCTGAACACTGTGTTCATGACCACTATGTTTCTGACCACTGTGTTTATGACAACTGTGTTTCTGACCAGTGTGTTTCTAAGCACTGTGTTTCTGAACTGTGGGTTTCTGACCACTGTGTTTTTGACCACTGTCTTTCTTACCACTGTGTTTCTGACCAGTGTGTTTCTGACCACTGTGTTTCTGACCAGTGTGTTTCTGACCATTGTGTTTCTGACTGCTGTGTTTCTGACCACTGTGTTTCTGACCACTGTGATTCTGTCCAGTGTGTTTCTGACCATTGTGTTTCTGTCCACCGTGAGTCTGACCAGTGGGTTTCTGACCACTGTATTTCTGACCACTGAGTTTCTGACCACAGTGTTTGTGACAACTGTGTTTCTGACCAGTGTGTTTCTGACCACTGTGTTTCTGACCAGTGTGTTTCTGACCGACGTGTTTCTGACCACTGTGTTTCTGACCACTGTGTTTCTGACCACTGTGTTTGTGACCACTGTGTTTCTGACCAGTGTGTTTCTGACCAATGTGTTTCTGACAAGTGTGTTTCTGACCACTGTGTTTCTGACCACTGTGTTTCCGACCACTGTGTTTATGACCACTGTGTTTCCGACCACTGTGTTTATGACCACTGTGTTTCTGACTGCTGTGTTTATGACCAGTGTGTTTCTGACCACTGTCTTTCTGACCAGTTTGTTTCCGACCAGTGTGTTTCTGACCAGTGTGTTTCTGACCCCTATGTTTCTGACCAGAGTGTTTCTGACCACTGTGTTCCTGACCAGTGTGTGTCTGACAACTGGGTGTTTGACCAGTGTGCTTCTGACCACTGTGTTTCTGACCACTGTGTTTCTGACCACTGTGTTTCTCACCAGTGTGTTTATGACCACTGGGTTTCTGACCACTGTGTTTCTGACCACTGTGTTTCTGACCAGTGTTCTTCTGACCAGTGTGTTTCTGACAAGTGTGTTCCTGACCACTTTGTTTCTGACCAGTGTGTTTCTGACCAGTGTGTTTCTGACCACTGTGTTTCTGGCCACTGTGTTTCTTACCACTGTGTTTCTGACCACTGTGTTTCTGACCACTGTGTTTCAGATCACTGTGCCTCTGACTCACATGTTTCTGACCACTGTGTTTCTGACCACTGTGTCTCTGACCACTGTGTTTCTGACCACTGTGTTTCTGACCACTGTGTTTCTGACCACTGTGTTTCTGACCAGTGTGCTTCCAAACACTGTGTTTCTTACCACTGTGTTTCTGACCACTGTGTTTCTGACCTGTATGTTTCTGACCAATGTGTTTCTGACCACCGTGTTTCTCACCACTGTGTTTCTGACCAGTGTGTTTCTGACCACTGTGTTTCGGACCACTGTGTTCCTCACCACTCTGTTTCTGAACAGTGTGTTTCTGACCACTGTGTTTCTGACCACTGTTTTCTCACCACCGTGTTTCTGACCAGTGTGTTTCTGACCACCCTGATTCTGACCACTGTGTTTCTCACCACTGTGTTTCTGACCAGTGTGTTTCTGACCTGTGTGTTTCTGACCACTTTGTTGCTGAACACTGTGTTCCTGACCAGTGTGTTTCTGACCACCGTGTTTCTGACCACTGTGTTTCTGACTAGTATGTTTCTGACCACTGTGTTTCTGACCACTGTGCCTCCGACGAGTGTGTTTTTGACCACAGTGTTTCTGACCACTGTGTCTCTGACCACTGTGTTTCTGACCACTGTGTTTCTGACCGCAGTGTTTCTGACCATTGTGTTTCTGACCAGTGTGCCTCTGACCAGTGTGTTTCTGACCACGGTCTTTCTGACCACTGTGTTTCTGACCTGTGTGTTTCAGACCACTGTGTTTCTGACCACTGTGTTCCTCCCCACCGTGTTTCTGACCAGTGTGTTTCTGACCACTGTGCTTCTGACCACTGTGTTTCTCGCCACTGTGTTTCTGACCACTGTGTTTCTGGCCAGTTTGTTTCTGACCAATGTGTTTGTGACCACTGTGTATCTGACCAGTGTGTTTCTGACCACTGTGTATCTGACCAGTGTGCCTCTGATCAGTGTGTTTCTGACCACTGTGTTTCTGACCACTTTGTTTCTGACCACTGTGTTTCTGACCAGTGTGTCTCTGACCACTGTGTTTCTGACCAGTGCGTTTCTGACCAGTGTGTTTCTGACCACTGTGTTTCTGACCAGTGTGCCTCTGACCAGTGTGTTTCTGACCAAAGTGTTTCTGACCAGTGTGTTTCTGACCACTGGGTTTCTGACCACTGTGTTTCTGACCAGTCTGTTTCTGACCAGTGTGTTTATGACCAGTGTGTTTCTGACCAGTGTGTTTCTGACCAGTGTGCTTCTTACCAGTGTGTTTCTAACCACTGTGTTTCTGACCACTGTGTTTCTGACCACTGTGTTTCTGACCAGTGTGCCTCTGATCAGGGTGTTCCTAGCCGCTGTGTTTCTGTCCACTGTGTTTCTGACCAGTGTGTTTATGACCACTGTGTTTCTGACCACTGTGTTTCTGACCACTGTGTTTCTGACCATTGTGTTTCTGACCAGTGTGTTTCTCACCACGGTCTTTCTGACCAGTGTATTTCTGACCACTGTGTTTCTGACCACTGTGTTTCTGACCACTGTGTTTCTGATCAGTATGTTTCTGACCACTGTGTTTATGACCAGTATGTTCCTGACCACTGTGTTTCTGACCAGTGTGTTTCTGACCACCGTGCTTCTGACCACTGTGTTTCTGACCACTATGTTTCTGACCGCTGTGTTTCTGACCACTGTGTTTCTGACCACTGTGTTTATGACCAGTGTGTTTCTGACCACTGTCATTCTCACCAGTGTGTTTCTGACCAGTGTGTTTCTGACCAGTGTGTTCTGACCCGAGTGTTTCTGACCAGTGTATTTGTGACCACTGTGTTTCTGACCAGTGTGTTTCTGACCACTGGGTCTCTGACCAGTGTGCACCTGACCACTGTGTTTCTGACCAGTGTGTTTCTAACCACTGTGTTTCTGACCAGTCCATTTCTGACCAGTGTGTTTCTGACCAGTGTGTTTCTGACCAGTGTGCCTCTGACCAGTGTATTTCTGACCAGTGTGTTTCTGACCAGTTTATTTCTGACCACTGGGTTTCTGACCAGAAGGTTTCTGACCACTGTGTATCTGACCAGTGTGCATCTGACCACTGTGTTTCTTACCAGTATGTTTCTGACCACCATGTTTCTGACTAGTCCGTTTCGGACCAGTGTGTTTCTGACCACTGTGTTTCTGACCACTGTGTTTCTGACCACTGTGTTTCTGAACAGTGTGTTTCTGACCAGTGTGTTTCTGACCAGTGTGTTTCTGACCACTGTGTTTCTGACTAGTGTGTTTCTGACCAGTGTGTTTCTGACCAGCGTGTTTCTGACCACTGTGTTCCTAACGAATGGGTTTATGACCTGTGTGTTTCTGACCACTGTGTTTCTGATCAGTGTGTTTCTGACCACTGTGTTTCTGACCGGTGTGTTTCTGACCAGTGTGTTTCTGACCACTGTGTTTTGGACCAGTGTGTTTCTGACCACTGTGTTTCTGACCACTGTGTTTCTGACCACTGTGTTTCTGAACAGTGTGTTTCTGACCAGTGTGTTTCTGACCAGTGTGTTTCTGACCACTGTGTTTCTGACCGGTGTGTTTCTGACCAGTGTGTTTCAGACCACTGTGTTTCTGACCAGCGTGTTTCTGACCACTGTGTTCCTAACGAATGGGTTTATGACCTGTGTGTTTCTGACCACTGTGTTTCTGATCAGTGTGATTCTGACCACTGTATTTCTGACCAGTGCGTCTCTTACCAGTGTGTTTATGACCACTGTGTTTCTGACCAGTGTGCCTCTGACCATTGTGTTTCGGACCAGTGTGTTTCTGACGGGTGTGTATCTGACCACGAAGGTTCTGACCACTGTATTTCTGCCCACTGTGTTTCTAAACACTGTGTTTCAGGCCACTGTGTTTCTGACCAATGTGTTTCTGACCAGTGTGTTCCTGACCAGCGTGTTTCTGACCACTGTGTTCTGACCAGTATGTTTCTGACCAGTGTGTTTCTGACCGCTGTGTTTATGACCACTGTGTTTTTGACCACTGTGTTTCTGACCACTATGTTCCTGACCATTGTGTTTCTGACCAGAGTGCCTCTGACCAGTGTGTTTCTGACCGATGTGTTTCTGACCAGTGTGTTTCTGACCACTGTGTTTCTGACCACTATGCTTGCGACCACTGTGTTTCTGACCACAGTGTTTCTGACCACAGTGTTTCTGACCACTGTGTTTATGACCAGTGTGTTTCTGACCACAGTGTTTCTGAATACAGTGTTTCTGACTACAGTGTGTTTCTGACCACTGTCTTTCTGACCAGTGTGTTTCTGACCACTGTGTTTCTGACCAGTGTATTTTTGACCCCTACGTTTCTGACCAGTGTGTTTCTGACCACTGTGTTTCTGACCAGTGTGTTTCTGACAACTGGGTTTCTGACCAGTGTGCTTCTGACCACTCTGTTTCTAACCACTGTGTTTCTGACCACTGTGTTTCTGACCAGTCTGTTCCTGACCAGTGTGTTTCTGACTACTGTGTTTCTGACCAGTGTGCCTCTGACCAGTTTGTTTCTAACCACATTGTTTCTGACCGGTGTGCTTCTGACCACTGGGTTTCTGACCACTGTGTTTCTGACAACTGTTGTTTCTGACCACCGTGTTTCTGACCACTGTGTGTCTGACCACTGTGTTTCTGACCAGTGTTTTTCTGACCAGTGTGTTTCTGACAAGTGTGTTTCTGACCACTGTGTTTTTGACCAGTGTATTTCTGACCAGTGTGTTTCTGACCGGTGTGTTTCTGACCAGTGTGTTTCTGTTCACTGTGTTTCTGACCACCGTGTTTCTTACCACTGTATTTCTGATCACTGTGCCTCTGACCACCGTGTTTCTGACCACTGTGTTTCTGACCACTGTGTATCTGACCACTGTGTTTATGACCACTGTGTTTTTGATTACTGTGTTTCTTACCACTGTGTTTCTGACCAGTGTGCCTCTGACCACTTTGTTTCTTACCACTGTGTTTCTGACCACTGTGTTTCTGACCACTGTGTTTCTCACCACTGTGTTTCTGACCAGTGTGTTTCTGACCACTGTGTTTCTGACCAGTGAGTTTCTGACGACTGCGTTTCTGACCAGTGTGTTTCTGACCACTGTGTTTCTGACCATTGTGTTTCTCACCACTGTGTTTCTAACCAGTGTGTGTCTGACCACTGTGTTTCTGACCATTGTGTTTCTCACCACTGTGTTTCTGACCAGCGTGTTTATGACCACTCTGTTTCTGACCAGTGAGTTTCTGACGACTGCGTTTCTGACCAGTGTGTTTCTGACCACTGAGTTTCTGACCAGTGTGTTTCTGACCACCTTGTTTCTGACCAGTGTGTTTCTGACCACAGTGTTTGTGACCACTGTGTGTCTGACCAGTGTGTTTCTGACCACTGTGTTTCTGACCAGTGTGCCACTGACCAGTGTTTTTCTGACCACTGTGTTTCTGACCACTGTGTTCCTGACCACTGTGTTTCTGACCAGTGTGTTTCCGAACAGTGTGTTTCTGACCAGCGTGTTTCTGACCCCTGTGTTTCTGACCAGTGTGTTTCAGACCAGTGTGTTTATGACCACTGTGTTTCTGGCCACTGTGTTTCTGACCATTGT
This sequence comes from Penium margaritaceum, assembly GCA_023375785.1. NCBI lineage: Eukaryota > Viridiplantae > Streptophyta > Zygnematophyceae > Desmidiales > Peniaceae > Penium > Penium margaritaceum. The sequence continues at coordinate 103,553 of SZWC01000195.1, forward strand.
GTTTCTGACCACTGTGTCTATGAGCAGTGTGTTTATGACCACTGTGTTTCTGATCACTGTGTTTCTGACCAGTGTGTCTCTGACCACTGTGTTTCTGACCACTGTGTTTCTGACCAGTGTGTTTCTGACCACTGTGTTTCTGACCACTGTGTTTCTGATCACTGTGTTTCTGACCAGTGTGTCTCTGACCACTGTGTTTCTGACCACTGTGTTTCTGACCAGTGTGTTTCTGACCACTGTGTTTCTGACCACTGTATTTCTGACCACTGTGTTTATGACCAGTGTGTTTCTGACCAGTGTGTTTCTGACCAGTGTGTTTCTGACCAGTGTGTTTCTGACCACTGTGTTTCTGACCAGCGTGCCTCTAACCAGTGTGTTTCTGACCACTGTGTTTATGACCAGTGTGTTTCTGACCAGTGTGTTTCTGACCAGTGTGTTTCTGACCAGTGTGTTTCTGACCACTGTGTTTCTGACCAGCGTGCCTCTAACCAGTGTGTTTCTGACCACTGTGTTTCTGACCACTGTGTTTCTGGCCACTGTGTTTCTGGCCAGTATGTTTCAGACCAGTGTGTTTCTAACCACTGTGTTCCCGAGCAGTGTGTTTATGACCACAGTGTTTCTGACCACTGTGCTTCTGACCAGTCTGACTCAGACCACTGTGTTTCTGACCACCATGTTTCTGACCAGTGTGTTTCTGACCACTGTGTTTCTGACCAGTGTGTTTCTGACCACAGTGTTTCTGACCACTGTGTTTCTGACCACTGTGCTTCTGACCAGTCTGACTCAGACCACTGTGTTTCTGACCACCATGTTTCTGACCAGTGTGTTTCTGACCACTGTGTTTCTGACCAGTGTGTTTCTGACCACAGTGTTTCTGACCACTGTGTTTCTGACCACTGTGTTCCTGACCACTGTGTTTCTGACCAGTTTGTTTCTGACCACAGTGTATATGACCACTGTGTTTCTGACCAATGTGTTTCTGACCACTGTGTTTCTGACCAGTGTGTTTCTGACCACTGTGTTTCTGACCACTGTGTTCCTGACCACTGTGTTTCTGACCAGTTTGTTTCTGACCACAGTGTATATGACCACTGTGTTTCTGACCAATGTGTTTCTGACCACTGTGTTTCTGACGAGTGAGTTTCTGACCACTGCGTTTCTGACCAGTTTGTTTCTGACCACTGTGTATATGACCACTGTGTTTCTGACCACTGTGTTTCTGACCAGACTGCCTCTGACCAGTGTGCTTCTGACCACCGTGTCTCTGACCAATGTGTTTCTGACCACTGTGTTTCTGACCAGTGTGTTTCTGACCACGATGTTCCTGACCAGTGCGTTTCTGACCACTGTGTTTCTGACCACTGTGCTTTTGACAACTGATTCTAACCATGTGTATCTGACCACTGTGTTTCTGACCACTGTGTTTCTGACCACTGTGTTTCTGACCACCGTGTTTCTAACCACTGTGTTTCTGACCACTGTGTTTATGACCACTGTGTTTCTGACCACTGTGTTTCCGTCCACTGTGCTTCTGACCAGTGTGTTTCTGACCAGTGTGTTTCTGACCAGTGCGTTTCTGACCACTGTGTTTCTGACCAGTGTGTTCTGACTACTGTGTTTCTGACCACTGTGTTTCTGAACAGTGCCATTCCGACCACTGTGTTTCTGACCAGTGTGTTTCTGTCCACCGTGTTTCTGACCACTGTGGTTCTGACCAGTGTGTTTCTGACCAATGTGGTTCTGACCAGTGTGTTTATGACCAGTGCGTTTCTGACCACTGTCTTTCTGACCACTGCGTTTCTGACCACTGTGCTTCTGACCACTGTGTTTCTGACCAGTGTGTTTCTGACCACTGTGTTTCTGACCAGTGCATTTCTGACCAGTGTGTTTCTGACCACTGTGTTTCTTACCACTGTGTTTCTGACCACTGTGTTCCTGAACACTGTTTTCTGACATGTCTGTTTCTGACCAGTGTGTTTCTAACCAATGTGTTTCTGACAAGTGTGTTTCTTACCACTGTGTTTCTGACCACTGTGTTTCTGACCAGTGTGTTTCTGACCACTGTGTTTCTGACCAGTGTGCCTCTGATCAGTGTGTTTCCGACCGCTGTGTTTCTGACCACTGTGTTTTTGACCACTGTGTTCTGACCACTGTGTTCTGACCAGTGTGCTTCTGACCAGTGTGTTTCTGACCAGTGTGTTTCTGACCAGTGTGTTTCTGACCAGTGTGTTTCTGACCACTGTATTTATGACAACTGTGTTTCTGACCACTGTGTTTCTGACCAGTGTGGTCCTGACCACTCTGTTTCTGACCACTGTGTTTCTGACCAGTGTGTTTCTGACCACTGTAGTTTTGACTAGTGTGTTTCTGACCACTGTGATTCTGACCAGTGCGTTCTGACCACTATGTTTTTGACCACTGTGTTTCTGACCAGTGTGTTTCTGACCACTTTTTTTTCTGACCAGTGTGTTTCTGACGACTGTGTTTCTGACCACTGTGTGTCTGACCAGTGTGTTTCTGACCACTGTGTTTCTGACCAGTGTGTTTCTGACCAGTGTGTTTACGACGAGTGTGTTTCTGACCACTGTGTTTATGACCACTGTGTTTCTGACTACTGTGTTTCTGAACAGTGTGTTTCTGACTAATGTGTTTCTGACTAGTGTGTTTCTGACCACTGTGTTTCTAACCACTGTGTTTCTGACCAGTGTGTTTCTGACCACTGTGTTTCTGACTACTGTGTTTCTGAACAGTGTGTTTCTGACTAATGTGTTTCTGACTAGTGTGTTTCTGACCACTGTGTTTCTAACCACTGTGTTTCTGACCAGTGTGTTTCGGACCACTGTGTTTCTGACGAGTGTGTTTATGACCAGTGTGTTTCTGACCACTGTGTTTCTGACCACTTTGTTTATGACCAGTGTGTTTATGACCACTGTGTTTCTGACCACTGTGTTTCTGACCACTGTGTTTCTGACGAGTGTGTTTATGACCAGTGTGTTTCTGACCACTGTGTTTCTGACCACTTTGTTTATGACCAGTGTGTTTATGACCACTGTGTTTCTGACCACTGTGTTTCTGACCGCTGTGTTTCTGACCACTATGTTTCTGACCTGTGTGTTTCTGTCCAATGTGGTTTGGACCAGTGTGTTTCCGACCAGTGTGTTTATGACCAGTGTGTTTCTGACCACTGTGTTTCCGACCACTTTGTTTCTGGCCACTGTGTTTCTGACCAGTGAGTTTCTGACCACTGTGTTTCTGACCAGTGCGTTTCTGACCAGTGTGTTTCTGTCCACTGTGTTTCTGACCACTGTGTCTCTGACCACTATGTTCCTGACCAGTGTGTTTCTGACCACTGTTTTTCTGACCACTGTGTTTCTGACCACTGTGTTTCTGACCACAATGTTTCTGACCACTCTGTTTCTGACTACTGTGTTTCTGACCCCTGCGTTTATGACCACTGTGTTTCTGACTACTGTGTTTCTGACTACTGTGTTTCTGACCACTGTGTTTCTGACCACTGTGTTTCTGACCACTGTGTTTCTGACCACTGTGTTTCTGACCAGTGTGTTTCTGACCACTGTGTTTCTGACCGCTGTGTTTCTGACCATTGTGTTTCTGACCAGTGTGTTTCTGACCAGTGCGTTTCTGACCAGTGTGTTTCTGACCACTGTGTTTCTGACTACTGTGTTTCTGACTACTGTGTTTCTGACCACTGTGTTTCTGACCACTGTGTTTCTGACCACTGTGTTTCTGACCACTGTGTTTCTGACCAGTGTGTTTCTGACCACTGTGTTTCTGACCGCTGTGTTTATGAGCATTGTGTTTCTGACCGGTGTGTTTCTGACCAGCGCGTTTCTGATCACTGTGTTTATGACTTGTGTGTTTCTGACCACTGTGCTTCTGACCACTTTGTTTCTGACCAGTGTGTTTATGACCACTGTGTTTCTGACCAGTGTCTTTCTGACCACTGTGTTTCTGAACAGTGTGTTTCTGACCAATGTGGATCTGACCAGTGTGTTTCTGACAAGTGCGTTTCTGACCAGTGTGTTTCTGACCACTGTGTTTCTGACTACTGTGCGTCTGACCACTGTGTTTCTGACCAGTGTGTTTCTGACCACTGTGTTTCTGACCAGTGCGTTTCTGACCAGTGTGTTCCTGACCACCGTGTTTCTGACCACTGTGTTTCTGACCACTATGTTATGACGAGTGTGGTTCTGACCACAGTGTTTCTGACCAGTGTGTTTCTGACCACTGTGTTTCTGACCACTGTGTTTCTGACCACAGTGTTTCTGACCTCTGTGTTTCTGACCACTGACTTTCTGACCACTGTGTTTCTGACCACTGTGTTTCTTACCACTGTGTTTCTGACCACTGTGTTTCTGACCACTGTTTTTCTGACCAGTGTGTTTCTGACCAGTGTGTTTCTGACCACTGTTTTCCTTACCACAGTGTTGCCGACCACTGTGTTTCTGACCACTGTGTTTCTGACCATTGTGTTTCTGACCACTGTGTTTCTGACCACTGTTTTTTCTGACCAATGTACCTCTGTTCAGTGTGTTTCTGACCACTGTGTTTCTGACCACTGTGTTCTGACCAGTGTGTTTCTGACCAGTGTGTTTCTGACCACTGTGTTTCTGACCAGTGTGTTTCTGTCCAGTGTGGTTCTGATCAGTGTCTTTCTGACCAATGTGTTTCAGACCAGTGTGTTTCTGACCACTGTGTTTCTGACCACTGTGTTTCTGGCCACTGTGTTTCTGACAAGTGTGTTTCTGACCACTGTGTTTCTGACCAGTGCGTTTCTGACCAGTGTGTTTCTGACCAATGTGTTTCTGACCACTGTCTTTCTGACCACTTTGTTCTGACCAGTGTGTTTCTGACCACCGTGTTTCTCACAACTGTGTTTCTGACCACTGTGTTTATTACCACTGTGTTTTTGACCACTGTGTTTATGACCACTGTGTTTCTGACCACTCTGTTTCTGACCACTGTGTTTCTGGCCAATGTGTTTCTGACCACTGTGTTTGTGACCACCGTGTTTCTGACCACTGTGTCTTTGACCACTGTGTTTCTGACCACTGTGTTTCTGACCACTGTGTTTCTGACCACTGTGTTTCTGACCGGTGTGTTTCTGACCACTGTGCTTCTGACCGCTGTGTTTCTGACCAGTGCGTTTCTGACCAGTGTGTTTCTGACCAGTGCGTTTCGGACCACTGTGTTTATGACTTGTGTGTTTTTGACCACTGTGTTTCTGACCACTTTGTTTCTGACCAGTGTGTTTCTGACCACTGTGTGTATGACCAGTGTGTTTCTGACCACTGTGTTTCTGACCACTGTGTTTCTGACCATTGTGTTTCTGACCAATGTGGTTCTGACCAGTGTGTTTCTGACCAGTGCGTTTCTGACCAGTGTGTTTCTGATCACCGTGTTTCTGACCACAGTGTTTCTGACCACTGAGTTTCTGACCAATGTGTTTATGACCACTGTGTTTCTGACCAGTGCATTTCTGACCAGTGTGTTTCTGACCACTGTGTTTCTGACCACTGTGTTTCTGACCACTATGTTTCTGACCAGTGTGTTTCTGACCACCGTGTTTCTGACCACCGTGTTTCTGACGACTGTGTTTCTGACCACTGTGTTTCTGACCACTGAGTTTCTGACCAGTGTGTTTATGACCACTGTGTTTCTGACCAGTGCGTTTCTGACCAGTGTGTTTCTGACCACTGTGTTTCTGACCACTGTGTTTCTGACCACTATGTTTCTGACCTGTGTTTCTGACCACCTTGTTTCTGACCAGTGTGTTTCTGACCACTGTGTTTCTGACCACTGTGTTTCTGACCACTGTGTTTCTGACCAATGTGATTGTGACCACTGTATTTCTGACCATTGTGTTTCTGACCACCGTGTTTCTTACCACTGTGTTTCTGACCACTGTTTTTCTGACCAGTCTGTTTCTGAGCAGTGTGTTTATAACCACTGTGTTTCTGACAAGTGTGTTTCTGACCACTGTTTTTCTGACCAGTGTGTTTCTGACCACTGTGTTTCTGAACAGTCTGCCTCTGATCAGTCTATTTCTGACTGCTGTGTTTCTGACCACTGTGTTTCTGACCACTGTGTTCTGACCACTGTGTTCTGACCAGTGTGTTTCTGACCAGTGTGTTTCTGACCAGTGTGTTTCTGACCAGTGTGTTTCAGACCAGTGTGTTTCTGACCACTCATTTATGACCACTGCGTTTCTGACCACTGTGTTTCTGACCAGTGTGTTCCCCAGCACTCTGTTTCCGACCACTGTGTTTCTGACCAGTGTGTTTCTGACCAGTGTGTTTCTGACTAGTGTGTTTCTGACCACTGTGTTTCTGACGAGTGCGTTCTGACCACTGTGTTTCTGACCACTGTGTTTCGAACCAGTGTGTTTCTGACCAATGTTTTTGACCAGTGTGTTTCTGACCACTGTGTTTCTGACCACTGTGTTTCTGACCAGTGTGATTTTAACCACTGTGTTTCTGACCACTGTGTTTCTGACCAGTGTGCCTCTGATCAGTGTGTTTGTGACCACTGTGTTTCAGACCACCGTGTTTCTGACCACTGTGTTCTGACCAGTGTGTTTCTGACCAATGTGTTTCTGACCAGTGTGTTTCTGACCGGTGTGTTTCTGACCAGTGTGCTTCTGACCACAGTGTTTATGAACACTGTGTTTCTGACCACTGTGTTTCTGACCACTGTGTTTCTAACCAGTGTGTTCCTGACCACTGTGTTTCTGACCACTGTGCTTCTGACCAGTGTGTACCTGACCAGTGTGTTTCCGACGAGTGTGTTTCCGACCACTGTGTTCCTGACCACTGTGTTTCTGACCAGTATGTTTCTAACCAAAAAGGTTCTGACCAGTGTGTTTCTGAACAGTGTGTTCCTGACCAGTGTGTTTCTGACCAGTGTGTTTCTGACCACTGTGTTTCTGACCACTGTGTTTCTGAGCACTGTGTTTCTGACCAATGTGTTTCTCACCACTGTGTTTCTGACCAGTGCATTTCTGACCACTGTGTTTCTGACCACTGTGTTTCTCACCACTGTGTTTCTGACCACTATGTTTCTGACCAGTGTGTTTATGACCATCGTGTTTCTGACCAGTGTGTTTCTGACCCCTGTGTTTCTGACCACTGTGTTTCTAACTACTCTGTTTATGACCACTGTGTTTCTGACCACTCTGTTTCTGACCACTGTGTTCCTTCCGCTGTGTTTCTGACCACTGTGTTTATGTCCACTGTTTTTCTGACCACTGTGTTTCTGGCCACTGTATTTCTGACCGTTGTGTTTCTGACCAGTGTGTTTCTTACCACCGTGTTTCTGACCACTGTGTTTCTGACCAGTGTGTTTCTGACCAGTGTGTTTCTGAACAGTGTCTTTCTGACCACTGTGTTTCTGACCAGAGTGCTTCTGACCACTGTGTCTCTGACCACTGTGTTTCTGACTAGTGTGTTTCTGACCACGGTGTTTCTGACCAGCGTGTTTCTGACCACTGTGTTCCTGACCACTGTGTTTCTGACCACTTTGCTTCTGACCAGCGTGTTTCTGACCAGTGTGTTTCTGACCAGTGTGCTTCTGACCAGTGTGTTTCAGACCAGTGGCGTTCTGACCAGTATGTTTCTAACCAACGTGGTTCTGACCAGTGTGTTTCTGACCAGTGTGTTTCTGACCAGTGTGTTTCTGACCAGTGTGTTTCTGACCAGTGTGCTTCTGACCAGTGTGTTTCAGACCAGTGGCGTTCTGACCAGTATGTTTCTAACCAACGTGGTTCTGACCAGTGTGTTTCTGACCAGTGTGTTTCTGACCAGTGTGTTTCTGACCAGTGTGGTTCTGACCACTGTGTTTCTGACCATTGTGTTTCTGACCACTGTGTTTCTGACCAGTGTGTGTCTCACCACTGTGCTTCTGACCACTGTGTTTATGACCACTGCGCTTCTCATCACTGTGATTCTGACCACTGTGTTTCTGACCATTGTGTTTCTGACCACTGTGTTTCTGACCAGTGTGTGTCTCACCACTGTGCTTCTGACCACTGTGTTTATGACCACTGCGCTTCTCATCACTGTGATTCTGACCACAATGTTTCTGACCAGTGTGTTTCTGACCACCGTGTTTCTGACCAGTGTGTTGCTGACCACTGTGTTTCTGACCACTGTGCTTCCGACCAGTCTGTTTCTGACCAGTGTGTTTCTGACTAGTGCATTTCTGGCCACTGTGTTTCTGACCACTGTGTTTCTGACCAGTATGTTTCTAACCAATGTGGTTCTGACCAGTGTGTTTCTGACCATTGTGTTTCTGACCAGTGTGTTTCTGACCAGCGTGTTTCTGACCAGTGTGTTTCTGACCAGTGTGTTTCTGAACACTGTGTTTCTGACCAGTGTGGATCTGACCACTGTGTTTCTGACCAGTGCGTTTCTGACCAGTGTGTTTCTGACCACTGTGCTTCTGACCACTGTGTTTCTGACCACTGTGATTCTGACCAGTGTGTCTCTGACCAGTGTGTTTCTGACTAGTGTGTTTATGACCACTGTGTTTCTGACCACTGTGTTTCTGACCAGTATGTTTCTGACCACTGTGTTTCTTACCATTGTGTTTCTGACCACTGTGTTTCTGACCAGTGTGTTTCTCACCGCTGTGTTTCTGACCAGTGCGTTTCTGACCACTGTGTTTCTCACCACTGTGTTTCTCACCACTGTGTTTCTGACCACTATGTTTCTGACCGGTGTGTTTCTGACCACCATGTTTGTGACCTGTGTGTTTCTGACCACTGTGTTTCTGACCACTGTGTTTCTGACTACTGTGTTTCTGACACTGTGTTTCTGACCACTCTGTTTCTGACCACTGTGTTTCTGTCCACTGTGTTTCTGACCACTGTGTTTCTGACCACTGTGTTTCTGACCACTTTGTTTCTGACCACTGTGTTCTGACCACTGTGGTTCTGACCACTGTGTTTCTGACCACTGTGTTTCTGACCACTGTGTTTCTGACCACTGTGTTTCTGACCACTGTGTTTCTGACCACTGTGTTTCTGACCACCGTGTTTCTGACCACTGTGTTTCTGACCAGTGTGTTTCTGAACAGTGTGTTTCTGAACAGTGTCTTTCTGACCACTGTGTTTCTCACCACTGTGTTTCTGACCACTACGTTTCTGACCAGTGTGTTTCTGACCACCTTGTTTGTGACCTGTGTGTTTCTGACCACTGTGTTTATGACCACTGTGTTTCTGACTACTGTGTTTCTGACACTGTGTTTCTGACCACTCTGTGTCTGACCACTGTGTTTCTGACCACTGTGTTTCTGACCACTCTGTTTCTGACCACTGTGTTTATGACCACTGTGTTTCTGACCACTGTGTTTCTGACCACTGTGTTTCTGACCACCGTGTTTCTGACCACTGTGTTTCCGACCAGTGTGTTTATGAACAGTGTGTTTCTGAACAGTGTCTTTCTGACCACTGTGTTTCTGACCAGAGTGTTTCTGACCACTGTGTTTCTGACCACTGTGTTTCTGACCAGTGTGTTTATGAACAGTGTGTTTCTGAACAGTGTCTTTCTGACCACTGTGTTTCTGACCAGAGTGTTTCTGACCACTGTGTTTCTGACCACTGTGTTTCTGACCAGTGTGTTTCTGACCACGGTGTTTCTCACCAGTGTGTATCTGACAACTGTGTTTCTGACCACTGTGTTTCTGACCAGTGTGTTTCGGACCAATGTGGTTCTGACCAGTATGTTTCTGACTAGTGTGCTTCTGACCAATGTGTTTCTGACCAGTATGTTTCTAAGCAATGTGGTTCTGACCAGTGTGTTTCTGACCAGTGTGTTTCTGACGAGTGTGTTTCTGACCACTGTGTTTCTGACCACTGTGTTTCTGACCACTGTGTTTCCAACCAGTGTGTTTCTCACCACTGTGTTTCTGACCAGTGCGTTTCTGACCACTGTGTTTCTCACCACTGTGTTTCTCACCACTGTGTTTCTGACCACTGTGTTTCTGACCAGTGTGTTTCCGACCACCGTGTTTGTGACCAGTGTGTTTCTGACCACTGTGATTCTGACCACTGTGTTTCTGACTACTGTGTTTCTGACACTGTGTTTCTGACCACTCTGTTTCTGACCACTGTGTTTCTGACCACTGTGTTTCTGACCACTGTGTTTCTGACCAGTGCGTTTGTGACCACTGTGTTTCTGACCACTGCCCTTCTCATCACTGTGATTCTGCCCACTATGTTTCTGACCAGTGTGTTTCTGACCACCGTGTTTCTGACCAGTGTGTTTTTGACCACCGTGTTCCTGACCACTGTGTTTCTGACCACTGTGCTTCTGACCAGTCTGTTTCTGAACAGTGTGTTTCTGACTAGTGTACTTCTGACCACTGTGGTTCTGACCACTGTGTTTCTGACCAGTATGTTTCTAACCAATGTGGTTCTGACCAGTGTGTTGCTGACCATTGTGTTTCTAACCAGTGTGTTTCTGACCAGCGTGTTTCTGACCAGTGTGTTTCTGACCAGTGTGTTTCTGACCACTGTGTTTCTGACCAGTATGTTTCTAACCAATGTGGTTCTGACCAGTGTGTTGCTGACCATTGTGTTTCTAACCAGTGTGTTTCTGACCAGCGTGTTTCTGACCAGTGTGTTTCTGACCAGCGTGTTTCTGACCACTGTATTTCTGACCAGTGTGGTTCTGACCACTGTGTTTCTGACCAGTGCATTTCTGACCAGTGTGTTTCTGACCACTGTGTTTCTGACCACTGTGTTTCTGACCACTGTGCTTCTGACCAGTGTGCTTCTGACCACTGTGTTTCTGACCAGTGCATTTCTGACCAGTGTGTTTCTGACCACTGTGTTTCTGACCACTGTGTTTCTGACCACTGTGCTTCTGACCAGTGTGCTTCTGACCGGTGTGTTTCTGACTAGTGTGTTTCTGGCCACTGTGTTTCTGACCACTGTGTTGCTGACCAGTATGTTTCTAAGCAATGTGGTTCTGACCAGTGTGTTTCTGACCAGTGTGTTTCTGACCAGTATGTTTCTGACCACTGTGTTTCTGACCACTGTGTTTCTGACCACTGTGTTTCTGACCACTGTGTTTCTGACCACTGTGTTGCTGACCACTGTGTTTCTGACCACCGTGTTTCTGACCACTGTGTTTCTGACCAGTGTGTTTCTGAACAGTGTGTTTCTGAACAGTGTATTTCTGACCACTGTGTTTCTGACCACTGTGTTTCTGACCACTATGTTTCTGACCAGTGTGTTTCTGACCACTGTGTTTCTGACCAGTGTGTTTCTGAACAGTGTGTTTCTGAACAGTGTATTTCTGACCACTGTGTTTCTGACCACTGTGTTTCTGACCACTATGTTTCTGACCAGTGTGTTTCTGACCACCGTGTTTGTGACCTGTGTGTCTCTGACCACTGTGTTTCTGACCACTGTGTTTCTGACAACTGTGTTCCTGACACTGTGTTTCTGACCACTCTGTTTCTGACCACTGTGTTTATGACCACTGTGTTTCTGACCAGTGTGTTTCTGACCACTGTGTTTCTGAGCACTGTGTTTCTGAGCACTGTGTTTCTGAGCACCGTGTTTCTGACCACTGTGTTTCTGACCAGTGTGTTTCTGAACAGTGTGTTTCTGACCAGTGTGTTTATGACCACGGTGTTTCTGAACAGTGTCTTTATGACCACTGTGTTTCTGACCAGAGTGTTTCTGACCACTGTGTTTCTGACCAGTGTGTTTATGACCACGGTGTTTCTGACCAGTGTGTTTCTGACAACTGTGTTTCTAACCACTGTGTTTCTGACCAGTGTGTTTCTGACCAGTGTGGTTATGACCAGTGTGTTTCTGACCAGTGTGCTTCTGACCAGTGTGTTTCTGACCAGTGAGTTTCTGACCAGTGTGTTTTTGACCACTGTGTTTCTTACCACTGTGTTTCTGACCAGTGTATTTCTGAGCACTGTGTTTCTGACCAGTGCGTTTCTGACCAGTGTGTTTCTGACCACTGTGTTTCTGACTATTGTGTTTCTGACCAGTGTGTTTCTGACCAGTGTGTTTCTGACTAGTGTGTTTCTGACCACTGTGTTTCTGACCACTGTGTATCTGACCAGTATGTTTCTAAGCAATGTGGTTCTGACCCGTCTGTTTCTGACCAGTGTGTTTCTGACCAGTGTGTTTCTGACCACTGTGTTTCTGATCACCGTGTTTCTGACCACTGTGTTTCTGACCAGTGTGTTTCTCACCACTGTGTTTCTGACCAGTGCGTTTCTGACCACTGTGTTTCTCACCACTGTGTTTCTCACCACTGTGTTTCTGACCACTGTGTTTCTGACCAGTGTGTTTCTCACCACTGTGTTTCTGACCAGTGCGTTTCTGACCACTGTGTTTCTCACCACTGTGTTTCTCACCACTGTGTTTCTGACCACTATGTTTCTGACCACTGTGTTTCTGACCACCGTGTTTGTGACCAGTGTGTTTCTGACCACTGTGTTTCTGACCACTGTGTTTCTGACTACTGTGTTTCTGACACTGTGTTTCTGACCACTCTGTTTCTGACCACTGTGTTTCTGACCACTGTGTTTCTGACCACCGTGTTTCTGACCAGTGCGTTTGTGACCACTGTTTTTCTGACCACTGCGCTTCTCATCACTGTGATTCTGACCACTATGTTTCTGACCAGTGTGTTTCTGACCACCGTGTTTCTGACCAGTGTGTTTCTGACCACTGTGTTTCTGACCACTGTGCTTCTGACCAGTCTGTTTCTGACCAGTGTGTTTCTGACTAGTGTGTTTCTGACCAGTGTGTTTTTGACCATTGTGTTTCTGACCAGTATGTTTCTAACCAATGTGGTTCTGACCAGTGTGTTGCTGACCATTGTGTTTCTAACCAGTGTGTTTCTGACCAGCGTGTTTCTGACCAGTGTGTTTCTGACCAGTGTGTTTCTGACTAGTGTGTTTCTGACCAGTGTGTTTCTGACCACTGTATTTCTAACCAACCAGTGTGTTTATGACCAGTATCTGACCAGTGCATTTCTGACCAGTGTGTTTCTGACCACTGTGTTTCTGACCACTGTGTTTCTGACCACTGTGCTTCTGACCAGTGTGCTTCTGACCAGTGTGTTTCTGACTAGTGTGTTTCTGACCACTGTGTTTCCGACCACTGTGTTTCTGACCAGTATGTTTCTAAGCAATGTGGTTCTGACCAGTGTGTTTCTGACCAGTGTGTTTCTGACCAGTGTGTTTCTGACCACTGTGTTTCTGACCACTGTGTTTCTGACCACCATGTTTCTGACCACTGTGTTTCTGACCAGTGTGTTTATGAACAGTGTGTTTCTGAACAGTGTCTTTCTGACCACTGTGTTTCTGACCACTGTGTTTCTGACCACTATGTTTCTGACCAGTGTGTTTCTGACCACCGTGTTTGTGACCAGTGTGTTTCTGACCACTGTGTGTCTGACCACTGTGTTTCTGACAACTGTGTTTCTGACACTGTGTTTCTGACCACTCTGTTTCTGACCACTGTGTTTCTGACCACTGTGTTTCTGACCACTGTGTTTCTGACCACTTTGTTTGTGACCACAGTGTTTCTGACCACTGTGTTTCTGAGCACTGTGTTTCTGACCACCGTGTTTCTGACCACTGTGTTTCTGACCAGTGTGTTTCTGAACAGTGTGTTTCCGACCAGTGTGTTTATGACCACGGTGTTTCTGAACAGTGTCTTTCTGACCACTGTGTTTCTGACCAGAGTGTTTCTGACCACTGCGTTTCTGACCACTGTGTTTCTGACCAGTGTGTTTATGACCACGGTGTTTCTGACCAGTGTGTTTCTGACAACTGTGTTTCTAACCACTGTGTTTCTGACCAGTGTGTTTCTGACCAATGTGGTTATGACCAGTGTGTTTATGACCACGGTGTTTCTGACCAGTGTGTTTCTGACAACTGTGTTTCTAACCACTGTGTTTCTGACCAGTGTGTTTCTGACCAATGTGGTTATGACCAGTGTGTTTATGACCAGTGTGCTTCTGACCAGTTTGTTTCTGACCAGAGAGTTTCTGATCAGTGTGTTTTTGACCACTGTGATTCTTACCACTGTGTTTCTGACCAGTGTATTTCTGAGCACTGTGTTTCTGATCAGTGCGTTTCTGACCAGTGTGTTTCTGACCACTGTGTTTCTGACCACTGTGTTTCTGACCAGTGTGTTTCTGACCAGTGTGTTTCTGACTAGTGTGTTTCTGACCACTGTGTTTCTGACCACTGTGTATCTGACCAGTATGTTTCTAAGCAATGTGGTTCTGACCTGTGTGTTTCTGACCAGTGTGTTTCTGACCAGTGTGTTTCTGACCACTGTGTTTTTGACCACCGTGTTTCTGACCACTGTGTTTCTGACCAGTGTGTTTCTCACCACTGTGTTTCTGACGAGTGCGTTTCTGACCACTGTGTTTCTCACCACTGTGTTTCTCACCACTGTGTTTCTGACCACTATGTTTCTGACCAGTGTGTTTCTGACCACCGTGTTTGTGACCACTGTGTTTCTGACCACTGTGTTTCTGACCACTCTGTTTCTGACCACTGCGCTTCTCATCACTGTGATTCTGACCACTATATTTCTGACGAGTGTGTTTCTGACCACCGTGTTTCTGACCAGTGTGTTTCTGACCACTGCGTTCCTGACCACTGTGTTTCTGACCATTGTGCTTCTGACCAGTCTGTTTCTGACCAGTGTATTTCTGACTAGTGTATTTCTGACCACTGTGTTTCTGACCAGTATGTTTCTAACCAATGTGGTTCTGACCAGTGTGTTTCTGACCATTGTGTTTCTGACAAGTGTGTTTCTGACCAGCGTGTTTTTGACCAGTGTGTTTCTGACCAGTGTGTTTCTGACCAGTATGTTTCTAACCAATGTGGTTCTGACCAGTGTGTTTCTGACCATTGTGTTTCTGACAAGTGTGTTTCTGACCAGCGTGTTTTTGACCAGTGTGTTTCTGACCAGTGTGTTTCTGACCACTGTGTTTCTGACCAGTGTGGTTCTGACCACTGTGTTTCTGACCAGTGCGTTTCTGACCAGTGTGTTTCTGACCAGTGTGTTTCTGACCACTGTGTTTCTGACCAGTGTGGTTCTGACCACTGTGTTTCTGACCAGTGCGTTTCTGACCAGTGTTTTCTGACCACTGTGTGTCTGACGACCGTGCTTCTGACCAGTGTGTTTCTGACCAGAATGTTTCTGACTAGTGTGTTTCTGACCACTGTGTTTCTGACCACTGTGTTTCTGACCAGTATGTTTCTAAGAAATGTGGTTCTGACCAGTGTGTTTCTGACCAGTGTGTTTCTGACCAGTGTGTTTCTGACCACTGTGTTTCTGACCATTGTGTTTCTGACCACTGTGTTTCTGACCAGTGTGTTTCTGACCAGTGTGTTTCTGACCACTGTGTTTCTGACCATTGTGTTTCTGACCACTGTGTTTCTGACCAGTGTGTTTCTCACCACTGTGTTTCTGACCAGTGCATTTCTGACCACTGTGTTTCTCACCACTGTGTTTCTCACCACTGTTTTTCTGACCACTATGTTTCTGACCAGTGTGTTTCTGACCACCGTGTTTGTGACCAGTGTGTGTCTGACCACTGTGTTTCTGACCACTGTGTTTCTGACTACTGTGTTCTTCACACTGTGTTTCTGACCACTCTGTTTCTGACCACTGTGTTTCTGACCACTGTGTTTCTGACCACTGTGTTTCTGACCACTGTGTTTCTGACCACTGTGTTTCTGACCACCGTGATTCTTGTTACATATTGCCCCGTGCCATGCCCTGGAGTTGCCGTTTTCAGGGAGATGGCTCCAGATTCTTGTACAGTGCATGTTTGCATGCACAGATGGATGTTTCAGAGACTAGAGGACATGCTGGACCAGCTGCAATTGGAATCGCAGCAATCGGCTAAGAATTGAGGGAGTTATGGTCCGTCAATGTTGGGAGGTAGTGCTGGCCGTCCGGGTTTGGACGGCAGACTTGGTACCGGCCGGAAAATTGATCCGGCGGTGACCAGTTCGACTCCCACCACGCACACCATGGCCGAGGCGCCCCTTGGGGGATGTTAGCAGCAATATCCCATGGTTCATTCTAGCCATGTGCGCTTCGGAATGGCGGTCTGATGCTTCATTGGGGTCCAGGGCGCTTCGGGCGCCCGTCACTCATGCTAGTGCTCTGTCCGGGATAGAGACTCAATGATGCACTCCGAATCGCGTATCGGACGCTACGGTGGTCCAAACCGCATGCGGTTTGGTGCGTTGGAAAGCTTGTGACTAGCACTATAACTTTGCTGATGAGTTCCGTGTCCAGTAATCCACTCCAAACTGATCCCCAGCCCTTCGAACATTGGGTGTTGCTGAATTCCGTCAGATTTCTGCTCACATAGTGTGTGGCGACCAGAAAGCACACACTTCGTCTAAGACTGCTGCCCAAAAGAGCTGTGAACCTCAGGATGTGGTCAGGCCACGTTGGAACCACATTTCCAACAAACGGTTATGGGCCCACAGCCCTGACCGGTCCCAAACGTTCACGGCTTCCGCGGCGGACAGGAGGAGCGTCTCGGACAACCTCGCTGTCAACGTCTGACGACCTGGGTAGCAGAAGCGCAACGTGGCGCTGAGAACGGAGTCGCATCTGATCCAGAAGTATGCGGGTGGCCCTGGCTTTGGGCTGTGGAGGTGGCACTTTGAGATTTACCTCGCACACAAGGGGCTACTCGACGTGATGAAGGGCACGGAGGTTCTCGACGAGAAGACTGCGACAGACAAAGAGAAGCAGGCCTTCGCAAAGAAAAATACCGAGGTGCTCATGTTCTTGCTGTCATCTACTGTCGAGAACCAGTGGGGCTACTTCCAAGGCAGCGCGCTGGCTGCCCAGGCATGGCAAAAGCTTTGCACCATCCACCAATCGACGTCGCTTGCAAACCGGATCTTCGCGATGAAGCGGCTTCTAACGGTGAGGATCGAGGAGGGCGAGGACATCCTCGCCGCCATGCAGCAGATTGAGTCGCTCGCCTCGCAATGCAATGATGTGGGGTGGTCGACTCTCAACTGCAGGCGATGGCTCTCCTCATGGCTCTACCTGACAGTTGGAGCCCCCTCGTTACCGTCCTCGGTGGATGGGCGGAGGACAAACTGACCTATGGCGCAGTCGCCGAAGATATATCCGCAACGAGGCGCAACGTCGCAGTGGCGGCGAGGCCTCGTCGTCCTCATCGGCCCTGGTCACCAAAACGCGTGGTGGCGGCAGTGGCGGCAAGGGAGGCGGCGGAAAGGGTGGCGGCAAGAAGGGCGTCAAGAAAGGTGCGTGCCACAATTGGGGCAAGGAGGGCCATTGGGCCCGCGAGTGCCCGCAGGAGGCGAAGGCCGGCGGCAAGGACGCCAAAGGCAAGAAGGCGCTCCTCAACGGCACCACAAACCACAACCTCAAAGGGGCCAACAGGCGGTGCCTGTATTCCGGCGCCGAGGAGCACACCCAAGTCGAGAAGGTGGGATTCGTACGCTACTCCAAATCTGCCAAGTCCATGGTGGTCGCAAACGACAAAGTCGAGCCGGCGGCCGGCCAAGGAGACGTTGAGGTGGAGGTGGAGGTGAACGGTAAGAAGATGTTGCGTGTTATCCGTGATGTGCAACATGTCCCCGGCCTGGCTGACATTCTAAGTGTTAGTCGCTCGACGGATAAGGGGTATGAGGTGCCCTTCCGCATGAAAGGTGCAGTGGTGCGCATGGACGGCGACGGCGAAGTCGTGCTGGAGGCAAAGCGCGAGGGTGGTCTCTACATCGTGGAGACAAAGGTGATCCCCGCAGCAGCGGACGCAGCAGATTCGCAATAACGTGCCGTCAACTTGGCCAAAGGAGGGGGAGCTGATCTGGAGCTCTGGCACCGGCGGCTGGGGCATTCGTCGCCCACAGTCGTGAAGGAGATGGCGAAGCGCGACATGGTCCGCGGCCTCGACATCACCGGTGCAGCAGACGCGGTAGCAGATGCAGCAGCGCACAAAAAGTGCGAGCCTTGCATTTTGGGCAAGGCGAGGCGCAAGCTGTTCAACGAGAACATGGGATGCGCCCAGGACATGCTGGAGATCGTGCACAACGAGGTGTGCGGACCGTTCAAAACGCCGTCAAAAGGCGGCGCGCGGTACTTTGTCACCTTCATCGATGACTGCAGCAGAAAGCTCTACGTGTACTTCATGCAGCGGAAGGGCATGGTGCTGGACCGGCTGAAGGAGTACGTCGCCGCGGTGGAGAGGCAGACTGGCCGCAAGGTCAGAGCGCTACGCAACGACAACGGCGGAGAGTACGTGGGCTGCAGTGGGTGGCTGAAGAAGCAGGGCATCAAGTGGGAGCACACAACTCCTTACTCGCCACAATCTAACGGTGTGGCGGAGCGAGCAAACCAGACGTTGCTGAACATGGTGCGTACGATGCTCGTGGACGCGGGATTGCCGCGGAGCTTCTGGGCGGAAGCGGTGCGTACGGCAAGCTACACCATCAACCTGACCCCGACAGCC